>OY796881.1:51462226-52047134 GCA_963680785.1 Diplosoma virens | reverse complement strand
AAAGTGAGATTGAAAGCGTTTTATTGCCTCGTAAAGTGCTTCAGTAAACATAGTTAAAGAACGGTTTAGTCTCAATTTCTTCGTGTTTTAGAACAACAATCTGCAACAATCAATTAAATTTATTGGACCCAAAATTTGGAATACTTTGCCTCAAGAAATTAAAAACTGCTCTACATTAGTTTCTTTCAAAAACAAACTAAAAATTTATTATCTAACTGGCGTAATACCCGACGAATCTACGTAAACATTGTGCCGTACCTGCAACATAGAAAAAAACTTTTTTTTTTTTCTGCCTGCTGCTGTTTTCTTTTTATATTTCAGGTCATCGTCGATATCAATTCAAGAATTCAACTCTACATGCACCTGGAACAATCGCTTAATCCCAAATTGTATTAAACTAGTCTTGAAACTCGACAAACTTTTTTTTTTTTTCCTAACAATTGACCAGATAAAAAAGTTTAATGCCAACAGAGTCTTAAAATAAACTCATATTGGAACTTTAAATAATGCGTTTAAAGAATTTTAAACGAAAATAAATGTGTTACAAAAACAAGTCTTGTCTATAAATATGTTTCTCTTGGGTATGAGTGTAAACTGCATCCGGTTGTAAGCTTATCAACTGATAAGTCGGGATGAATGAGGATACCCAATTACAATTTCCTCCAGGTCACCCTTGGGCAAGGTGTAGTACCTGAAAGCCTCCCTGTGCTGGGGTTACATGCCAGCAAACAATATTATAATAACAAAAAAGGCTGTCTTAATTTTTTTTTGTTTTTATGCATTTTTTTTATTGTCTTGTTTTGTTTTAGGCATTTTTTTTTAAATTTTTTATACTCGTATATCTATTTTTTCTCTAGGTGATGCAACCATGCAAGCCGTTACCTTTACTAGTGTAGTTTATTGAGTTTTTGCATGTTACAACGTTGTTTCGTTTTGTTGCATGTCCCTTTTTCCGTGGTGTAATTACGTTGATGTAAGTATTTTGTTCGACAAGTGGCGGAAATAAAAAACGACTGATTTGTTGCAGCGGATCGAACGCAGCGGATCGAAGCAACGAAGTTGTGAGTTTGATTCTCACCCAAAGCAATGAAGTCGCGTTGAAACCTACGTTTATGTAGAAAAAGAAGTAACTTTAGATTTAGATTTCTTTTTGTATAAAATTTTCTAACAAATTCGGATAAAATCCCGACCACTTGATTTGGCTTTATCATAAAAGTTGTTCTTACGATCGATCATACACTTCAATACCTTTGGTATAATGGCTATTGGAGCGGAATGTTACTACCATCGGAACTATTCAAGCTAAGCGCAGAGAAATATCAAACGAAATAAGCAAGTGTGTAACAGAGATATTGGTTTCTAAAAAGTTTATTGGAACGAACCTGAAAAAAATATCAAACTCAATTCTTTTATTGTAAACTCTAAAACCAAAGGAAAGCGAAATATTGCAATCTTATTAACAATGTACAGTACACTATTTTTAAAATTTCAAAAGATTAAAACAAGAAATCCGCTTTATACAAATTATGTGATTATACAAAAGGAGGTACAGACATTGTAGACCAAAAATTACATTTTATTCGAGTAAAACCAAGTCACGAAAATGGACCAAAATTGCATTTTCGTATTTGCTTGATATTTGTTGCATAAATGCAGCAAGTGTATTAGCAATGAATAAACACGCGGAGCCGCGCAAACAAAATTTGTTTGAAGTTGGTTTTAGTCTCGTTTTGAAATTAGTAAAACCTTTCATCCAAGGCAAGGTCTAACCCAGTGTTTCTCAACCTTTTTCCGATCGCGGCACATTTTTGAAATTTTTCAAAAATCGCGGCACCTTTAGAGCATTATTATTAAATTTTGTTTCCAAAATCAAATGATCACTAAAAAAAAGTTTTCACCCAGAATTGGGCTCAGATGTCTAGCTTTTGTTCCTAAAATCAGTTTTATTCTGAAAATACTGTTGCTCTGGTCGCGGCACAAAATTGGTATCTTTTGAAGTTCGCGGCGCACTTTAGCTAGGAGCCTTAATTTCCGCCCCCAAAATTATGTGATGTCTAAAAAAAAGCTCTTCACCTGCATTCACGGTCTCTCTAGTGAATTTCCTTTCCTAAATCTGTTTTTTCTAAATAAAAACGGTCTTCGCTCCGCGTATTACATATTTCACGTGTAAAAAGGGCAATATTCGACGTCCCTAGCTAATTTTTTTCCGAAATCTTTCGCGGCACATAGGTTGAGAAATATGTAGAAACAGATATATGTAGTAACACTGAAGCTGATAATTCAAAATAACATTACAACACTCAACCGTTTTCCTGGACTAGTGAATAATGTGCAATAGTTTGCAGCACTCTAGCAAAATACAAATGACACTCTAGTGTGCCGTGGCACCCCGTTTAAAAACCACTGGTCTAACCAGTGAAATTCTACAATAAAGTTGATACTTAGCGAAAATGTCGTGAAACCAAGTATTTATACCGATTTGTTATCAATATTTCCTCCTCAATCAGAAAAAAACGTCGGTGTGAAATATGTACATCAGAAATATCAGGTCCGGAATGAAAAAAAAAAGGCATTAAAATGGCGCTTCCAATCTTTTGTTCAGCCTGGTAACAGTTTTCAAAAATTTACATAAACAAACTCAAAAAATATTCAAACAAAATACATTGAGCTGTTCTTCAATGTAATATTATTCTATGATTTTACTGTTGTTTTTGGTTTTCAAACAATTAATTGAATAATTTCTATCACAAAAAAAATATCAGTTTCATAAGTTTTGAACAAAGTTACGTTACTCGTCACAGTTGAAATATAAGTTGATGGTAATTAAATTACTTTTTTAAAACATTTTAATTTTTTGCAACTCTTACTAAAACTAGACCTAAATAATTAAACAAGTCGTACGACAATTAAAAGTTAAACAATTACGTCAGAAAACGTTAGCAAAATTTTAATAAAGAAATATTTTATTAATGAATTAGCGTACTTAACCAAAAGAAAAAAACATTCGAAACAAAAAAGGATTTCTGTAAAATTAAAAAAATCGATGTGATGAAAGCAATCAACTCTAAATAAATTAGTCAAGTCGAAATATTCTTTTATAGTGAGGTAAAATTAAGGTGAGTTCCCTGCGATGTGGAACTACTAACAATTTTTTTGTGCAATACTTTGCTTTCTTTTTATGTTATAAAATTTCTTGCCTAAATTGTTCACAAAAGTGAGTGAATTCAAAAAATTATTTGATCAATAGCAAAGAGGAAAGCGTTGTAAACACTAATAAAACCAGCTTTTAGCAGATTTGCTTGTGTAGAATTTTTTTTCTTTGTAAACAGTAATAATCTTGCCGAGTGGATTTCAGCTGTCAGCATTCTTACTTCTAATTTTACGGATTAATGACGTTCGACAAACTGCCGAAGTCGTTAATTCTCTCAAATCGCTCCCTCGTTTTCAGCCAATTTACGAAAATTGACTTCCCTTTGAAAATTTGATTTTTCACTGCCAAACGATGTTTAAATGCAACATTTAAGTATCTATATTAAAAGAATATAAAATTTCCTTTCTATACAAATTTAAATGACAATTCTAACGCTAGTAATTGTTGAGATATAAGCAAGCAAAGAGCGCAGGCATTTTCAACCCCCCCCCAGTCGTACAAAGTTTTCAAAAAGCCCAGTCTGAATAGGGTTAAATTCAATTTTCATTTTTTAGAACATTAATACATAATGCGCTAATAATTTTACATTTGTACTGATTTTTTAAAACAGATTTATATTACGGATTAGACCACGTTTAGGCATGTTCCCAGTCAAATACCAATCTACTTAAATTTCTTAAAAGACTTCGTTTTGAATATTCCAATATTAAAAATAAAAAAGATATTTAATTAAGTAGGTTAGACGATAGTTGTTTAGCATCGCGTGTTTCTTTGATTTTCATGGAAAAATAAAATATTGTATTACGTTATTATTTTGTTTCCAGAAGCAGTTAAAAAAGATCCTCTTTTCAAATCTGAAAAAAAAAAAAAAAATTGAAAAGTGCGTTAAAGAGGCTTTGCGGAAGCCGTGACCAAGACGGCAGAAGAATAAGAAGATCAAAAGCTTTAAACTGTTGATATTTTGTAGCTTTAATTTTTTTATGTTAAAATTCAAAAATAAAAAAGTAACTTTTGATTTATCAAAAATTGATTATTAAAATGACAATTTTGATAAAGAAGAGGTAATCGAATAAACAAAGCTCGTAAGTATAAATTGGTTTTGTAGTTTTTTGTATTGTCTTTAACATTGTGTAAAATGTTGTAATTTTCCAAGCAAGATTATTTAAAATCACCATAAAGTTGCATTAAGCCACCGTGAAACCCTTACAAAAAATTGGATTGAACCATCATGAAAACGTTGCAGGAAATGGCATTTCACCACCGCGAAAACCGTACAGAAAGCCGGTGTTAAACCACAGTGAAACCCGTGCAGAAAATTGGCATTAGCCACCATAAAAACTGTGTAGGAAATCGGTGTTAAAACACCATGAAAACCATGCAGGAAGTCGGCATTAAACCACCGCGAATCCCGTACAGGAAATTGGCTTAAGCCATCATAAAAACCGTGCAAGAAGACGGCATTACATCACCGTGAAAACCGTACAGAAAGCCGGTGTTAAACCACCATTAAACACGTGCAGGAAGTCGGCATTAAGCCACCCTGAAAACCGTGTAGGAAATCGGCATTAAACCATCATGATAACTGTGCAGGAAATTGGCATTACACCGCCAAAAAACCTCGTGCAGGAAATCAGCATCAAGCCGCCACGAAACCCGTGCGGTTAAACCCATAAGGGGCCACTGCGGGGCCCGCGGCCAAATCGATACGAGTTTTGTACGGGCTGCCCGCACAGTTGCCCGTACAGTGCCCTTACGGGCCCTGCATTGCATTGTTGAATGGGACCTATTTAAGAATTTTTTAATAAATTTTTAGTGCCGGCCAAAACATAGATTTTTACTATGAGCGTGGATTGGAGTATTCTTTGTTTCTTTCATTGATTTTTTTGCTTTGCTTTGCACTTAAGCGTAGAAAAAAGTAAAACAAATTAATAAAACAATCAAGAATATGGGAGAGTGGGGTACAATGAATCACGATACACAGTGAAACACCCAATATAAATTGAAAAATATTTCATATATTTTTACAATAATCACTGTTGCATGACAATAGTACTGTAAAGCTTTCTTTTCACAAACAAATTTCCAGGTAGCACAGAGTTAAAACTACTTTTCAGGAAAGAAATAACTAATAGTAGTAAGGGATGTGTCAAATCTTAGCAATTGCGCCGGATTTGCGTCGGATTTGCGTCGGATTTGCGTCGGATCTGGTGGGGGATCCTAACCCTAGCTCTAGCTAAAACCACGAGTTCGATTCCCAGGCAGAGCGACGAAGTCGCGTTGAAACCTAACTTATGGCGAGCAACAAAGTTGCGAGTTTGATTCTCACTTAAAGCGATGAAGTCGCTATGAAACCTAATTTATGTCGAGCAACGAAGTTGCGAGTATGGTTCTCAGGCAGAGCGACGAAGTCGCTATAAAACCTAACTTATACCGCGCAACGATAGTTGCGAGTTTGATTCTGACCCAAAGCAACGAAGTCGCGTGTAAACCTAACTTATGCCGAGCAACAAAGTTGCGAGGATGGTTCCCAGGCAGAGCGACAAAGTCGCTATGAAACCTAACTTATGCCGCACAACGAAGTTGCGAGTTTGATTCTGACCCAAGCGACGAAGTCGCGTTGAAACCTAACTTATGTCGAGCAACAAAGTTGCGAGTATGGTTCCCAGGCAGAGTGACGAAGTCGCTATGAAACCTAACTTATGCTGCGCTACGAAGTTGCGAGTATGATTCCCAGGCAGAGCGTCAAAGACCTTATTCTAAACTTTCAGCTGTCTTTCTATTGCAAGAACACGTCAATACTCTTTCAGCTGTCCGTAACAAGGTTGGAGCAGCTGTCCTTCTATTGCAAGAACACGTCAGCAATCTTTCAGCTGTCCGTAACAAGGTTGGAGCAGCTGTCCTTCTATTGCAAGAACACGTCAGCAATCTTTCAGCTGTCCGTAACAAGGTTGAGCAACTATCCTTCTATTGCAAGAACACGTCAGCAATCTTTCAGCTGTCTTAACGAGGTTGGGCAGCTGTCCTTCTATTGCAAGGCTTCGTCAGTAGTCTTTCAGCTGTCCGTAACGAGGTTGGAGCAGTTGTCCTTCTATTGTAAGGACATGTTAGCAATGAAAAAGTGTTCTTGAGAATAGTTACCAAAGATGGTGCAATCTATGACGTCATCCGATGAGGTGTATATAAATACAGTTGCTGCAGTCTTTGGTTTTATTGTAGACAATGTCGTTTGTTTGTAACATATGTTCGAAAGCGTTTACGCTAAAACACAATTTGACGAGACATACAGCGTCAATTCATAATAATAAAAAATATGAGTGCATGTTATGCGAGAAATCGTTTCTAAGAAAGGATTATTTACGAGGTCATAGATTATCTGTTCACGACAAAACAACTGAGGCGACGTGTTCAAAGTGCGGAAAAACTTTTGCAAGAGCAGACAATTTGAGAAGACATCAAAAAATTTGTTGCAGATGCAAACAATGCTCAAAACATTTGAAAGTGTTAGTTCTTTAAAAGAACATAATTGTTCAAAGACAAAAGAGGTCCCCAATCTTTCCTCCGACAAAGAAACAAATTTCACTAGCCTAGATAATTTGGAAGCGGTCTCTAGAAACGAGCAAGCAACGTCGAGCAGAAATAGGTTTGAAGCGGACTCTACCAGAAACGAGCAAACATCGCCAAATAGAGATGGGGTTGAAGCAGGTTCTACCAGAAACGAGCAAGCAACATCGAGTAGAGATGGGGTTGAAGCAGGCTCTACCAGAAACGAGCAAGCAACGTCAAGTAGAGATGGGGTTGAAGCAGGCTCTACCAGAAACGAGCAAGCAACGTCAAGTAGAGATGGGGTTGAAGCAGGTTCTACCAGAAACGAACAAGCAACGTCGAGCAAAGTCAACAAACAAAGTAAAAGAAAGTCTTTAAAAATGAAACGTCGCGCTCAACAAATTGAAGACGAAGCAGCGGTTCCTGTAGAATGTCCTGCAGCTAAAAAGAAATCGAAACATCAAATCATGCAAGAAGAAGAAGAAGAGATTGAAGAACCAGAACCTAATTTAAAAGAGTTCGTTAAAAAATATTGGTCGAGCATTCGAAGTTTTATCACAAACAATAAAGTACAGAGTATATTTAATTTTTACTATAATAAAGATTTGAAAGAGTTAATTGAAAAAACTTTGGAAATCATTTTGAAACAACAAAAAACTCGCTTTAAAATTAATTACAGTTTGGCATATATTTTAAAAAATATTGAAACGGAGGAATTGCGATATTTTCATGCTTCGTATAATAATCATTTGATGTTAAAAACCGCTTTGTTGATAAGTAATAGGCAAGAATTGCTTGATTTTTTAAATTCTATAGCTGAAGAAAATTTCATAGAGAACATAACGCGACCAGATACCAAGTGGAAGATTGTTCAGATATCAAACATCACCTTCTACGTCAACCACTTGCAAGACGCGCCGTTAGGGGGATCTGTCGGATTACCCGCTTTTAAAGTGAACAATCGCGGACTTGCAAACGTTTCGGCGGAAGACAATCTTTGTTTCTTCAGGTGTCTGGCCGTGTTCCGCGGTGCTGATCGTCATCGCTGTAGTCGCGCTGCAAAGCAATTGTTTTATAAATACTGTACCCATTTTGAAATTGAGAAATTTTCCGGAGTAAGTTTGTATGATTTTGTTGAACTCAAAAATTTTTATAAAATTAATATTGTTGCTTATGAATTGGAAAATAACAAAGCAAAATTAATTCAACGTAGCCGCGAATTGCACAAGGAAACAGTGAAAGTAAATGTATTTGAAAACCACTTGAGCTTAATTGTAGATTTTGAAAAGTATTGCTCTGTGTATCAATGTAAGCATTGTGATAAGCTATGGTATCGAAATTCTGATTACTATCGTCATACGAAAACATGCACAACTACAGTTCATGAAAGTTTCCCCGGAGGTGTTTACCATAATCCGCATACAATATTTGAAAAGTTTGAACAAATTGGAATACAGGTGCCCAAACAAGATCGTATTTACCCGTACTATGCATGCTACAACTTTGAAGCGTATTTGTGTCGTGATGAGCTTCCTGAAAACGGACCGAAGTTGATGTTTGAAGCTCGTCATGTTCCAATGAGTGTTGGAATTGCATCGAACGTTCCCGGGTTTGAGGAAGGAAAGTGTTTTATAACGTCTGGCGATGAAAAGGAATTAATTCAAAATTTAATAGATTATTTGGAAGCTATATCTCTGTCCGCTTACCGTCTTGTGAAGGAAAAATTTCGAACTACTTTTGAAGCTTTGGAAAGCAGTGACAACATAAGAAAAGAAAATTTACTGAAAGAATTCGATTCGTACTGCCGCGAGCTGATAGTCCTTGGTTTCAATTCTTCATCGTACGATCTAAACTTAGTCAAGCCTATTTTGATTGAACGTCTACTGAACGAAATTGATTTTGTAATTAAAAAAGCCAACACCTATCTCTGCATCAAAACATCAACATTGCGGTTTCTAGACATAAAACATTTTCTTGCACCCGGTTTTTCGTACAGAAAGTTTTTGATTGCATACGGAAGCGAATTGGAAAAATTCCATTTTCCCTATGAGTTTATGGACAGTTTAGAAAAATTAGAAAGCGACCTACCAAATCACCAAGCTTTTTATTCGTCTTTGACAAAATCGAATATTACAACAGAGGAATATGCTTTAGTTCAAAAAACGTGGTTGGAAAAAAGATGGAAGAGTTTGCGTGAAATGTTGGTTTATTATAATCTTTTGGATTGCGTACCTTTTATTCAAGCTGTTAAAAATTTATTAATTCCCTACAAACAACAAAATTTAGATATTTTTAAACGCTTGTTTTCAGTTAATGGAATTGCAAAGCTAAGAATGATGCAAAAAATTGAAAAAGATAGTTTTTTTTGTTTGTTTCCAAAAAAACATTCGGATTTATACAAAACTTTGAGAAGTCAACTTACCGGAAGACTCAGTATTGTTTTTTGTCGGTATGCTGCAGCAGGAGAAACCCGAATAAGAAGCCACGAAATTTCGAACCCGGAAACAACAGAAAAAATTCTAGGTCTGGATGCAAATTCCCTTTATTTACACGCCATTGCTCAAAACAACCCGACAGGTTATTTCTGCAGATACAAAGAATCAGAAAATTACAGACCGGACTCCTGCTCAAGATACGGATTGATGTCCTATCAATGGTTAAGCTTCATGCAACAAAAAGAAGGGAACTTCATTCAAAGTAGATATAACATTGGTGAGCGTTACGTTTCAAAATATAGTTTTAAAGTAGACGGTTTTTGTCAAGAAACAAACACAATATACGAATTCGACGGGTGTTTTTGGCATGGTTGTGATGTATGCAATGCAAATCGTAACGCAGACGGTAGTCTTCAGGAAACACACCCAATCAAAAATATATCTTTCAGTCAAATTCGAAAAGCAACGCAGGAAAAAAAACAAGCCCTTACTGAGGAAGGGTTTTGTGTAGTGTCTATCAGAGAGTGTGAGTGGCTGAGAATGAAAAAGCAATCCGAAATTGTTTCTTTTTTAAAAACGTTGAAATGCGTGCAACCGAAATATCAACTATCATTTGAAAAAATTTTGAAAGGCATTGAAAATAAAGAATTGTACGGTTTTCTAATTGTGGATATCCACACCCCGGAAGATTTAAAACATTTTTGTAGAGATTTCCCGCCAATTATCAAGAATACAAACATAGGAAGAGAGGATATCGGTGTTTACATGGAGAAGGTTGCAGAACAACATGACCTATTAAAAAAACCAAAAAAATATTTAATTAGTAGTTATTTTGGGAAAGAGATTTTAATTAACACAGAAATGGCAGAATTTTATTTAAATCTAGGACTTAAAATTACCAGAATTTATGAATTTATTCAATTTCATCCAGAAAAATGTTTTGAAAAGTTAGCCAACGAAATTGTCAACTCGCGAAGAGAAGCCGATCTCGACAAATCAAAAACAGTCATCGCGTTAACGAACAAACTCACCGGAAACTCACTATACTCAGCAAGTTTATTAAACAAGGATAAGCATCGAAATATAAGTTACCACTCTAAAGACACCATCAACAAAGCAATCAACGACCCGCGTTTTATTCACCTCGACGAAATCGGTTCCAATGTTTACGAGGTAAAAAGTTTAAAGCACAGTATACGCCACGATTTACCGATACAAATTGGCTTAAACGTCTATCTAAATTCAAAATTGCATATGTTAAAATTTTTCTACTGTTTTTTAAAAAAATACATACCTGAAAGATGTTTTGAGTTGTTGGAAAGCGACACTGACTCGATGTATTTTGCCATCAGTCGCCACAACTTAGATGATTGCGTTCCCGAGCATTTGAAAGCAGAATATTTCCGAGCCAGACTTCGTTGGTTGCCTGCTGAAGCTTGCCCAGAACACGTAGAATCTTACATTCGACAAAGAACAACTAACCAAATTTGGAACCAAGAAGAATGCTGTGAAAAATACTATAGATTCACCCAAAGAACATTAGGTTTAATGAAAGTTGAATATTGCGGAACCAAACTAATTTCTTTAACATCGAAAACATACTTCTGCGTAGGAGATAAAAATAAACAAGTAAGCAAAGGTGTGTGCATTCGTCAAAACCCTTTGACATTCAACCAATATCGTAACGTGTTAGAAAACAATCAACCTCACTCCATAACCAATCGCGGCTTTCGTAGCCATCAAAGTAGAATCTTCTCGTACGCACAAACCAAAAAAGGGTTAAACAGTTTCTATCCAAAAAGAATCGTTTTGGACGACGGAATCCATACCGAACCTTTGAAAATTTGAGTTTTTTTTTTGTAAATGTTTTGATCAATTATCGTAACCAACCAAAATTTATTTTAAATTGTTGCTTCCTTGTTTAAATTTTCGTAACCTCGCATAAAGATTTCCAATTTTTCTGAGTTTGTTTAAATTTTCGTCCATTCTGAATAAATATTTTTTTAAGTCGTTTCTGCCCATGTTCAAATTAACCTCACATAAAACATTTGATTTTTAAAATTTATACATTCTGAATAAAATATTTTAAAATTGTTTGTGTCCTTGCATCACTTTTCAGATTTTTCGTAACCTCGCATAAAGATTTTAAAAAATTTTTCTGACTTTGTTTAAATTTTCGTGCGTTCTGAATAAATATTTTTTTAAGTCGTTTCTGCCCATGTTTAAATTAACCTCACATAAAACATTTGATTTTTAAAATTTTCATGTGTTTCTGAATAAAGTGTTTTTTAAGTCGTTTCTGTCTTTGTTTAAATTTTCGTAACCTCGCATAAAGATTGTAAAATTTTTCTGACTTTGTTTAAATTTTCGTAACCTTGTATAAAATATTTCATTTTTAAAATTTTTGTGCATTCTGAATAAAGCGTTTTTACTTGTTTGTGTCCTTACATCGCTTTTCGTAACCTCACATAAATATTTTAATTGTTTAAATCTGTTTGTGAATTTTCGTATCTCTTGAATAAAACCACTACTTCGAATTATTGCGTTCACCTTATTTAAAGTTTTACTATCCGTAACAACCGTCTCAAAATTAAAAAAAAAAAAACTGCAGTTTAGAAACGGTGTTTCTCGAAAAGGTTAATCCATAGTTCAAACCAAGTTGCGCTCTTAATCGATTAAAGTGACAAAAACGTATTCCACCAATTACGAGTAGATTGCAGCCAATAAAAGCTTCTAAACAGTTTTTTAGAATATACATGAAAACACTTATTCGAGAGAGTATAAATACAACCGTTTGTCGCATTTCCAAACATTTTGGTTTAAAATGAACGCAAGAGATTTTTACGAAAGATTCAACACTTTTGATAACGAAATAGATGAAGTCCGGCGACTAGCCTTTTGCTGTGCTGGATTTCTCCAACTTCAACAAGGATATCAGAGAATATTGTATTGTAAATTTTGTATGTTGGTTGTTGTATGGATTAATGGAGAAGCTTCACCGCTCCAAATACACGCACGGTGGGTTCTATAAAATTATTGTTGTTTTAGTAAAGGTAGTTATTTTTTTTCATATCAACTACCAACCTCTGTATCCTAGATCAGTTGAAAAGTAAGGTATGTCTAACTTTTTTAGACACAGACACGACTGCATCTATCTTCTTTCCTGTTATGGAAGGGAAATAATCGATCAACAAAGAATGAACAATCCCCCATCACCTCAGGAACATTGGTTTTTCCAAGGTTCTCTATACATAGGGGATGAGAGGCAAGAAGAGTTGCAAGAGGACGACGAGTCATTCCCGGTCGCTCAAAGACAAGAAGAAGAGACTTTTGCTGAAACATCTACATCAAACATATCCACCGCATTTTTCTCGACAGATTGTGACACATGTGTCTGTTGTATATGTTTATCACTACAACGAAATATCTTGCTATATCCGTGCAGACATTTCGTTGTATGTGCTGAGTGCATCCAACAAATACAAACGTGTCCGATTTGTCGGGAAAGTATCTCCTTTTTTGAACATTGTTTTTTGTAACTTTTTTAATAAATATTGGTGTAAAAGTTTTTAGAGCTCATTTGCTTGCAAGATGTCGTTGCGGTTTCAAAACCCGAGTAGTTTTATAATAGCTGGGCCGTCGGGTGTCGGGAAAACGTTTTGGATATTTCGGTTTGTAGACAGTTTAAAAGAGTTTTGTCCAGAAGTAGAACGCGTGGTTTACCATTACGAAATATGGCAAGAGCTATTCGATAAGCATGCGAATAAAATTGATTTTAAGCAAGGCGTTCCGAACCTGGAAGATTTAAAAGAGTATCGAAACGCGTTTGTCGTGCTTGACGATTTGATGTTTGCCGATCCAGAATTTTTGGCTAAAATCTACAGCATTTATTTGCATCATTTCTGCTTCAGCGTGCTGATGACGGTACAGAACTTGTTTCACAAAGGTCTGCGCGAGATAAGTTTGAATTCCCAAATTATTATTCTTTTTAAAAACTGTAGAGACACGAACCAAATCGCGCATTTCATGCGACAAATTTATCCAAAAACATACAAGAACACTTTGGAAGCTTATAAAAACGCTGTTTCTTCACAGAGAGGTTATTTGATGATTGACTTGCGCTACGAAACGAGCGATAAACAGAGACTTTGCACAGGAATTTTTCCGTCGGACACTCACTATCTTTATTAATGAATCGCCTGCGAAAAAACGGACCGACGCTGCGTTTGCTTCAAAAGACCCCGACATCCTTGCAAAAAAACATTCTAGACAAGGCGTCGCCAGAGTTAATACGTTGTATTTGTGATTGCGCACACAACGTTCTACAAGGAAACGTCACCTTATTGCGTCATTACAAAAAGAAATTAAGTCAGCATGAAACCAAACTTCGAAAGCTAGCTGATCGTAAGGTGGCGTTAAAGAAGAAAAAACGTCTCGTGCAAACCGGTGGATTTCTCCCGCTTTTGCTGTCGGCACTTGCTCCTGTGATAAGCGCTGTGCTAAGTAATATTGCAAAATGAGAAAATTGATTGCGCTGGAGCCTGAAGTTTATGAAAAACTCAAACACGAAACCCCCGACAAAAAAGTGATTTCGGACCTCGATCGAAAAATGCAAGAAATCTTGCAATCAAATAAACCCGACAGCGAAAAAGTAACGCTTTATAACGAAGCGCTGCAAAAATCAAAGTTATTTCTGAAAAAGTCTCAACCGAAAACACCTGTAAAAAAACCTTTGTCTGACAAGGTGGTTTTAAAGCGAAACAAAAAACGAGCAGGGGTGAAAAAACTACTCAAAGAAGCAAAAAGCAAAAAGAACTTAGACTGGAATGCTGACGGTCAAATGGTGTTAGACAATCGAGTGGTACCAGGTTCAAATATCGACGATTTGTTTCAATCTGCGCTGAAGAAACGCAATCCTACTTTACCTGGTGTGCGTGAGTTCGAATCTCTGTTATGGGAGAGTATTTAGATTATTACGACCCGAAAAAAAGCGGCTCTTTCTCGGGATCTCGTCGCTTTCCAAAACAGTGGTTGCAATCGCAAGACACTTATACGCTCCACAAACCAGTGAGAAAAAAGTTCAAGCAAAGAAAAACAATTGTGCCTGGCGCTCACTTTCAAATGCAAGCAGATCTCGTTGATTTTTCTCTGCTCAAACCGTACAACGACAATTACAAATATATTTTGGTGGTTGTTGACGTGTTTTCGAAAAAAGCTTTTATTGCTTACTTGAAAACGAAATCAAGCTCGGACATGATCGAAGCTTTTGAACGTGTGATGTCCAAAACCGACAAATTTCAAAAACTACAGACTGATATGGGGCGCAAATTTCTGAACCGACCCTTTCAAAACTGGTTAAAACAACATCACATTGAGCATTTTCACACGAAAAATTTCGACACCAAAGCGGCCATAGCAGAACGTTTTATTTGCACTTTGAAGGAAAGACTCTGGCGCTATTTTACCTACACCAACACCCGAAGGTATGTGGAAGTGCTGTTCGAGCCTGCTCTGGTCGAGTCTTATAACAACACCTACCACAGAACCATTGGACACGCTCCGAATTCGGTCAATGCAGAAAACCAAGAAGCGGTCTGGCTCACGCTCTACGCCGATCCCGAATTAAGAAAACCAAAACTTAAAGTAGGTGATCAAGTCAGACTGTCCATGACACGAATGCGCTTTCGCAAAGGCTACTTACCCGGATGGACAGACGAACTGTTTCAAGTTGCTCAAGTGTTTCGAGACAATCCTCCTTATTACAAAATCAAAGATTTGCAAGGAGAGTGGCTGGAAGGAACTTTTTACGAAGAAGAGCTCCAGAAAATCTATAAAAAAGACGATGTGTTTCGACTCGAGCGTATTCTGAAACAGCGCAAGCGCAAGAAAGGTGTTGAATTTTTGGTAAAGTGGTCTGGCTATCCTGCTTCGTTTAATTCGTGGGTCAAAGAAAAAGACCTCATATGCCTGCTTTAACCAACTTTGACATTGTTTTGTTTGCTGCTCAAATTCTGGTTCTTTACATTGTGGTGTCGATTAGCTTATACAATTTAACACAAAGCAACAACAACAAAGAGCTTTGGATTAGCCTTCTTAGCAGCTCCATGGGTTATTTGCTTCCGTCGCCTCTTCTCATCAAACATGTTCCTCACCCTACCCAGTAATTCTTCTATGGATGTTTATCCTGAAAACAAACTTTCGGATTACGTGGTTCACTTGCCCAAAGAAATCAATTTGACCGGATCGTGGGAGTTGGGTCTGTCAGAGATTCTGTATCCCAACAGTTGGTACAACATCGACACCAACCAATGTTACATCTTCTATCAACGCGGTGCTTTGGAATTTGTAGCAGTGCTTCCAGCAGGTTATTATCAGCACCCACAATACGTCGTGCGTCAGATACTTCATGAAATGAAACAAGAGTTTCAAGCTAGAAACAAAGCACTTGTGAGTAAAGGAGTTTTGACGAAACCAATCGACTTTCTCTTCAATCTCACTTACAATTCTCAAACACTACTAACAACCATGTCCATTCAACACAAAGACGGAGCACCTATGGTGGAACGCGAACGCGAAGGTAACACGCAACCGGATGTGGCAGTGACTCTTTCGCACGAGTCGGCTTCTGTCTTGGGTTTTCGAAAGACGCGGTATCGAGAAATCGGAGAGTACACTTCGGAAAGCGTTGCCAACGTACGTGGACACCGTGAACGCCATCTATGTCTATTGTGATGTAATCGAACACAGAACGGTCGGTCATACTCTGGCACCTTTGATTGGTGTTCTTCCTGTAACAGGAAAGCCAGGTTCTTACGTCTCCAAAAGATACGACAAAATACAATATCATCCTGTCTTGAAGAAAAACCTTAGCGACATTCACATCTCGCTTCGTGACGATCAAGCAAAACGAATTCGCTTTCGTAGAGGAAAAGTGATTGTGACGTTGCATTTGCGACCCAAAAAACTAAATTCGTTATAAAGATCGGGTGCATCGAAAAACGAATGTTATTTGATAAAGATGCGCACCAAGTATTGTTGTGATGCGAAAGCGTACGAAAACTATTATTTGTCTCAAGTCGGTCATGGCATGCCTTATTTCAGCGGTGCTCGAATACAACAAGGCTATGGACTAGGCAATTTGTTTAGTTCTATCGCCAAAAGCGTTTTACCTTTGGTCAAAAGCGGACCAAAAGCAGTCGGAAAACAAGTTTTGCAAAGTGGTGTTGATTTCGCGTCCGATGTCTTGAACGGTAAATACGCAAAACAAGCAGCCATCGACCGAGCGAAATCGGCTGGTTCGAATCTCTTACAAGCAGCCAAACGAAAAGCAAAACCAAAAAAAGTACAAAAGAAAAAGCGCAAGAAACACCACAACATTTTCGATTAAACCATGGCGACGTTAATACACCCTAGTTCGGCAGAATCCATGACGTCTCAACTCGATTTGTTTTCCATGCCCCCAAGCCAAATGAGTTTGGAAGACGGAAATTTTACCGAATATCATCCTGTGTCTGTGTTGACCTCCACAGGTCCTATCGAATTTACTGTGAGTGCTGAAAACTCAAACTACATCGATCTTGCAAACAGCTTTCTATATACGTTCGAGCAAGCGTGACTGAATCAGACGGATCGGATTTGGCAAAGGACGTGGAAATCGCACCCAAATGTAATTTTTTACATACCCTATGGTCGCAAATCGATGTGTATTTGAACAGTTCCCTTGTGACGCAATCCAACAACAATTACCCCTATCGAGCTTACATTGAAAACTTGCTTAGTTTTGGAAAAGAAGCAAAAACTTCCCAGCTTTCTGCTCTGTTATGGTACCGCAATACTAGCGGACATTTCGATAGTTGCACTGCAGCAAACACAGGTTACACACAGCGTAAAGTTTTGGCTGCGGAAAGCAAAGAAATCGATATGATGGGGAAATTACATATTGATTTGGCTTTTCAAAATCGTTACTTGTTGAACGGTGTCGAAGTACGCTTGCGTTTGATTTGATCCAAGGATCTTTTTTGCTTGCACGGAAATGTAGACCAGACACAAAACAAAGTGTCTTTGAAAGAAGTGACCTTGTTTGTACGCAAAGTAAAACCCAACCCGGCCGTACAACTTGCTCACGTCAGAGCCTTGCAGCACGGCACTGCAAAATACCCGCTGCGATGCATGGAAGTCAAGAGCTTTACCGTGCCGACTGGAAATTGAAGCATCACCAAGGAAAACTTGTTTTTGGGGCAATTGCCTACTCGAACGGTGATCGGTGTGGTGCAGGACAACGACGCTTACAACGGGGTCATCACCAAATCTCCTTTCCATTTCAAGCACAACAGCATCAATTTCATGACGCTTTATCATGACGGTGTTCAAATCCCTGCCAAACCTCTGCAACCGGACTTTGCCAACGACTGCTTTATTCGAAGTTACCTCCATTTGTTTTCGAAAACCGGTCAGTATTATTGCGACACAGGCAACGATATTTCGCGAGAACAGTACAAGAACGGTTGTGCGTTGTTTGCTTTTGATCTCACACCCCAGATGGATTCGGGTGAAGTCGGTTTCGAGTTGATAAAACACGGCAACATTCGCATCGAAATTCATTTTGCCAACGCTACCGCGCGCACTCTTACCGTTCTTATCTTTGCCGAACACGACAACTTGCTGGAGATCGATCGAGACCGAAACGTTGCTTTTGACTACACCGCATGAACAGCTTACAAATCGAACGTTTGCTAAAGAACGACTCCGAAACAAAAAACGTTTTCAAGAAAGTTTGCGCTTTGAATCAACTGGAAAAACCTACTTTCCCGTCTGCCTACGTCATCAATTCCGATCCGAGCACCGAACCCGGGGAACACTGGATAGCTGTTTACTTTGACAAGCACGGACGAGGAGAGTATTTCGACAGCTACGGACTACCGCCTGTGTTTGTTGGTCTCAAGTCTTACATGGATACCTACTCTTTGTCAGATTGGATTTACAATCGCAAAACCTTACAATCCTTATTTTCGAGCGTTTGCGGACACTATTGCGTGTACTTTGTATTATTTCGTTGTCGCGGCGTACCTTTGTGCGCTATTGTATCTGATTTTACGTCAAATCTTTATGAAAACGATCGTTGTGTTTCTCGTTTTATTCGCAATTTATTATAAAGTTGTACAATAAAAAACAAAAACACATCAAGGTGTGGTAACAAAATCGACAGCTTTTCGCTTTTTAGACGGTTCCGGATTGTTTAAAAGTTTGAGAAAGCTTTCCAATTATTCCTGGTTTTCTGTAGACAGGTGAAAACCGTTGTCGTTTTGCGTTTTCAGACAGATGTAGTTATTGACCAGGTATAGAAATTGACGTCTCGGAGCCGATACGTTTTCGACAATACAACACAGTTGAAATGAATCTACCGCTATTTCTTGTTTGACAATTTCGAATCGCTTCTGAACTTGGCATGCGGAATCGTCTGTGTCAGTAGACCAAAACAGCAAAATGACGTATTCTTTGACTTCGGATTTAGGTCGAAAGAGAATGTAAGGGAAATTCTCCATCAACACTTGAACCACTTTGGCAAGTTGGTCGGTGGAAAACATAAATTTTCCTTGTTTGACACTGACGAAGGCTTTCCTCAACAACGTCGAAGAGGGTACAGACAACCCGGATGCAGCAATTTCCTGAAACTGTTTCCTGATGTCTCTGGCAGCGTTTTCCATTTCTCTTGCTTGTTGAACTAGTTCGTAATTTTCCCACAACGCTTCGTAACAACTTGTGTAAGGAGGGATATTGACTTCGTTTGCTTGTCTGTGGAGATCGTCTGCTTGACTCGTATACGTTTCCATCTTGTGTGCTTTGACGATTCTGTCTGTTTTTATACCCAAATCAAAGAGAAAAAAGTTCTTTGCAGGATTGCACCATATTTTTGTAATCGTTCTCTAGAAGACTTTTTCATTACTGACGTGTTCTTGCAATAGAAGGACAGCTGCCCAACCTTGTTACAGACAGCTGAAAGATTGCTGACGTGTTCTTGCAATAGAAGGATAGTTGCTCCAACCTTGTTACGGACAGCTGAAAGATTGCTGACGTGTTCTTGCAATAGAAGGACAGCTGCTCCAACCTTGTTACGGACAGCTGAAAGATTGCTGACGTGTTCTTGCAATAGAAGGACAGCTGCTCCAACCTTGTTACGGACAGCTGAAAGATTGCTGACGTGTTCTTGCAATAGAAGGACAGCTGCTCCAACCTTGTTACGGACAGCTGAAAGATTGTTGATGTGTTCTTGCAATAGAAGGACAGCTGCTCCAACCTTGTTACGGACAGCTGAAAGAGTATTGACGTGTTCTTGCAATAGAAAGACAGCTGAAAGTTTAGAATAAGGTCTTTGACGCTCTGCCTGGGAATCATACTCGCAACTTCGTAGCGCAGCGTAAGTTAGGTTTCATAGCGACTTCGTCACTCTGCCTGGGAACCATACTCGCAACTTTGTTGCTCGACATAAGTTAGGTTTCAACGCGACTTCGTCACTTTGGGTGAAAATCAAACTCACAACTTCGTTGTGCGGCATAAGTTAGGTTTCATAGCGACTTTGTCGCTCTGCCTGGGAACCATACTCGCAACTTCGTTGCTTGGCATAAGTTAGGTTTACACGCAACTTCGTCGCTTTGGGTCAGAATCAAACTCGCAACTATCGTTGCGCGGTATAAGTTAGGTTTCATAGCGACTTCGTTGCTTGACATAAGTTAGGTTTCATAGCGACTTCGTCGCTTTGGGTGAGAATCATACTCGCAACTTTGTTGCTCGACATAAGTTATATTTCAACGCGACTTCATCGCTCTGGGTGAGAATCATACTCGCAACTTCGTTGCTCGCCATAAGTTATATTTCAACGCGACTTCGTCGTTTTGGGTGAGAACCAAACTCGCAACTTCGTTGCTCGACATAAGTTATATTTCAACGCGACTTCATCGCTTTGGGTCAGAAACAAACTCGCAACTTCGTTGCTCGACATAAGCTATGTTTCAACGCGACTTTATTGCTCTGCCTGGGAATCATACTCGCAACTTCGTTGCGCAGCGTAAGTTAGGTTTCATAGCGACTTCGTCACTCTGCCTGGGAACCATACTCGCAACTTCGTTGCTCGACATAAGTTATGTTTCATAGCGACTTCGTCGCTCTGGGTGAGAATCAAACTCGCAACTTTGTTGCTCGACATAAGTTATATTTCAACGCGACTTCGTCGCTTTGGGTGAGAATCAAACTCGCAACTTTGTTGCTCGCCATAAGTTAGGTTTCAACGCGACTTTGTCGCTTTGGGTCAGAATCAAACTCGCAACTTCGTTGCTCGACATAAGTTATATTTCAACGCGACTTCGTCGCTTTGGGTGAGAACCAAACTCGCAACTTCGTTGCTCGACATAAGTTAGGTTTCAACGCGACTTCGTCGCTCTGCCTGGGAATCGAACTCGTGGTTTTAGCTAGAGCTAGGGTTAGGATCCCCCACCAGATCCGACGCAAATCCGACGCAAATCCGACGAAACTCCGACGCTAATCCGACGCAAATCCGACGCAAATCCGGCGCAATTGCTAAGATTTGACGCATCCCTTACTACTACTAATATTGGTGGTAAAAATTTAAAAAATGTTAGTTATCACTTTTGATTATATCTTAGCGCAAGGTTAAACTTAGGCAAAGCTGTATTTATGAAAAATAAGAGCTTTATATAAGGATAAATATTAATAAAATGTGAAGCAAAGTTTGCTGTAGAACGGCATATTTTTATTACTTTTGCTTATAGACCGGCCATAGTACACAGTGGATCATGCCTCAGTGAATCAGTGACGCAAGTGATTCACTCTGTACCGGATTTTATGATTAAATAAATTGGGTTTTAGTACTTTATTTTTTTAGATACTGTACGTTTATAAACAAATATTAAAAATGCCAAGAGCTAAAAATAAGTCAAGAAGAATTGGTGCTACTACTTCGGGATTGATGAAAGAAGCTGTAGAACAAATTATTGAAAATAAAGCATCAATCCACAATGTATCTGAGGAATATGCCATACCATTTACAACATTGTGACGCTATATATACAAGTATAAATCTTTCAAGCATTCTATTGATGTTGTTTTTGAACCAAGATACAATTGCCGGAAAGTATTTTCGGATGCTGAAGAGACTATGTTAAAGGACTACTTTATAAAAGCATCAAAAATTCATTACGGTTTGTCTGCAAAATCTGCTCGGGAATTAGCATATCAATTTGAAATAAAAGTAAATAAATCCTTCCCATCCATTTGGGAAAATAACAAATCTGCAGAGAAAGATTGGCTTTCTGGCAGGGCTGCGAACTCGAACTCGAACTCGAACTCGAACTCAAAGAACTCGGCAATTTTGGCCGAACTCGAACTCGAATCGAAAAATAAAAATTTCTGAACTCGAACTTGAACTCGAACTCGAAAAAGGATTGTGGAGTTTGAGTTCATTTAATGAGTAAATTTGACTATAATATTTCTCAGCGATGGTGCCCAATTATAATTTGCTACCCTCTTTTATTTTGTTTAATAATAGATTATAATTGGTAACATTGATGACAAAGCAATTTTTAACATGTGCTCGGTTTCTCGCGGTTGAATTATCCTCTTAACTCTATTCCGACTGTATTTTTTCAACTCTATTTTGTAAACTCGAACTCGAACTCGAACTCAAAAAATTGAAATTTAAAGAACTCGAACTCGGACTTGCAATTTTTTTGTGAACTCGAACTCGAACTTGAACTCGATTAAAAATGCTTCAAGTTCGCAGCCCTGCTTTCTGGTTTTTGAAGATATTTCCTGAACTTTCTTTACGGAAACCAGAGGCGACCAGTCTCGTAAGGGCAACTTTTTTGACAAGATTAACGTGCCCTCTTTTTTTGACAAACTAGAGAAGTGTCTGAAAAGGGCTCCCTACAGTCCGTCAGACATATATAATGCTGATGAAACCGGCTATACGACTGTGCAGTCGGTAAGAAGTGCTAAAGTGATTGTTTGTCGAAATGAAAAGCCAGTTGGAAAGCTGACATCTGGTGAATGAGGGCTTTGGTTACCGTATTGCATGCAGTTAATGCAGCTGGTAATTCTGTTCCACCAATGTTTGTCTTTCCCCGAGTAAAATTTAAAGATCACATGATGAAGGGTGTTCCTCCAGATTTAATTTGTGTATCAAATCCGTCTGGATAGATGTCTGCTGCATGCTTTACAGAATTTATAAAGCATTTTATTAAACACACAAAATGCTCAAAAGATCGCTCAGTCATACTAATATTGGATAACCATGATACCCATATCAGCATAGAAAGAATAGATCTTTCCAAAGAGTTTTCTTACTCTTCTTACGCTTCTACCACATTGTAGCCATATACTTCAACTCCATGATCGATCGGTATATGGTCCTTTCAAAACGTTTTATAATCAAATTGCAAATGCTTTTATGGTTTGTCATCCTGGTAAGACTATTACCATTTATGATGTGGCAGAGCTAGTTGGCAAAGCAGACGACCAAGCATTAACACTCAGGAATATTAGATCAGGATTTGCTGCCAGTGGCATATGGCCGTTTAATAGAGATGTATTTGGAGAAGATGAATTTTTGTCCTCATATGTCTCGGACAGGCCCCACTGCAGCACCAACGATTGCGGTACAACCACTGAGACAGAAGACGTATTAATCCGTTCATCTGCATCGTCTACCAGCATCGAAATTGAAAATGCACCTGAGTTTTTGTCAATATCTGCTGCTACTATTACTCAAGAGATGGTCTTACCACTACCTCAGTGCACACAACAAAGGAAGAAATCCTCCTGTGCAAGAAAAAGAAGAAAAACTCAAATTTTAACCGACACACCAGTGAAAGAAGCTATTGTGGTAGAAAAAATGTTTACTGAAAAAAAAAGGAAGTTGAATCTAAAAAGTGCAAAGAAAAAGATCATTCAATGTTCACGAAGCAGCAGTGAGGACAACTCTGATGTTGCAATATGCTTTAATGAATCGGATATAAGTTTTTCTCAGGATCTCGATGCTAATGATTACAATACAAAGAAGCTGCAAACTGCCGATTTTGTGCTTTGCCAATTTTCTACGGAAAAAGGGCGAATCGCAATGTATGTTGGTATAATCACTAGCGTTGGTGTGGAATACGAAGTAAAATTTCTACAAAAATCGTATTGGGGTGGCTTTACGTTTCCTAATGTGGCAGATATATGTGATGTAGCAAAAAGCGATGTAGTTTTTAAACTGCCTAATCTACAAACTTCTGAAGGAACTTTAAGGGCAGGGAGACAACTATCATTTTCAGTAGACTTAACTGCATATAAAAAGTTCTTGTGTTAAGAAAATGTTTCATCGCATGTTTTGAACCAAACAATTTTTTTTTCATGTAAATAAATTTTATTAATTTCGTTGCGTTTCTATTTTATAAAGTTTTTTGATGCAAGTTGTCCAGGCTTTGTGCATTAATTCGTTGGTATTCAGCCATTTTTTTAGTAGCCTATTTTATTTAACACCTAAATGATTAGACTTTAAAGTTAATCTTCACAGCTAAACTAATAACTCTTGTTTGTAAAATATCAGTTACTCTTTAAGATCTTTAAGATAAGTGTACATTATCTTACAATATAATATCAAGTTAAGTTTAATATCAAGTAAAATATAATATCAAGTTAAGTTTCAACGCGACTTCGTCACTTTGGGTGAGAATCAAACTCGCAACTTCGTTGCTCGCCATAAGTTATATTTCATAGTGACTTCATCGCTGTAGGTGAGAATCAAACTCACAACTCCGTTGCTCGCCATAAGTTATGTTTCATAGCGACTTCATCACTATAGGTGAGAATCAAACTCGCAACTTCGTTGCTCGGTATAAGTTATATTTCAACGCGACTTCGTTGCTTTGGGTGAGAATCAAACTCACAACTTCGTTGCTCGACATAAGTTATGTTTCAACGCGACTTCGTGGCTCTGCCTAAGAATCATACTTGCAACTTTGTTGCTCGACATAAGTTATGTTTCAACACGACTTCATCGCTTTGGGTGAGAATCAAACTTGCAACTTAGTTGCTCGGTATAAGTTAGGTTTCAACGCGAATTCGTCGCTTTGGGTGAGAATCAAACTCACAACTTCGTTGCTCGACATAAGCTATGTTTCATAGCGACTTCGTCGCTCTGCCTGGGAATCGAACTCGTGGTTTTAGCTAGAGCTAGGGTTAGAATCCCCCACCAGATCCGACGCAGATCCGACGCAGATCCGACGCAAATCCGACGCAGATCCGACGCAGATCCGGCGCAATTCACCAGAAATGACGCATCCCTTACTACTGATGCCTTTAATGAAGCATTGGTTTGTTGGAAAAACATACCACCATTATCTAAGCATTGTTTCTTAAACACTGATTCTCTATGCTTGAAAAAGTCAAGTTCTTTGTCTTTGAATTCCGGATGAGCTCTCTCCAAATGCCGAGTGAGAAGGCTTGGTTTCATCGAATCATTTCCCAATGATTTTTGACAAAGTACATATACTGGTATATTCAAACCATTGTTTATCGTAAATGTAAACCCGAACTTTAAGTAGGTTTCTGAATATTTTCTTTTTTTGAGACTCATTGCATAGCTTTTTAGAAAGTCCGAAAATAAACAAAAATTTTAAGTAAAACTATAGAAGTTTTTGAAGTAAGCAGCGCGATTAGCTAATCGTTAAGCGAATTTACATTGCACAGTGAACCTAAAAGTAAATGAAGACCTGAATTAAAGAACTACATAAATCACAAAATAAAGTTTTTGAAAAAAAAGAAAATAGAAATTTTAAAAAACATTGCAAACCTACTTCGATATCATGTTAAATCTTTTCAGTCTTATCCTAAGGTAGGCTTAGGCTGCACCTGAAACTCATGCAGTCTTCAAGTTTTTTTCCAGTTCGCTCCTAGGCTTTTTTTTCATTTTTTTGTAATTATTATCAGTACAGTAGTCCCCCTTTATTAAGCCCACGGTTAATAAGCTCACCCACTTAACAAGCCCAAAACTGTCCGGTTCAGAATTACTACTACTACTAATTCGAATAGTTTAAATCAGTGGATCGAACAAATCTTCAACCTTGCTACGACGATTAATCTTGCCAAATAATAGTGATAGCAGGCCATCTAATTTCTGTTACGCTAACTTAGCAAATTCAACCGTTGTCTAAACTCACAGACAGAGAGATAAAATCTCAACTTTATTGCTAAGCAATGAACAAAACTCTAACTTCTATCAAGCGGCAATTACAACTAATCACTAATTCACAATTATAATTTTACACTGAATCACAAATTTCGAATTTTGAATTTAAATTCTCAAATGAATAACTTCAAAAATTATCGCCTTTTATAGAATTCTCATAACATTCTGGAACTTTTTTTCTTATACTAGTAAAAACGAGAGAGAACTAGAAAATTCTAAATTAAACGAGGAACAATGAGAATTTACTAGAAAAATAACAAGACAAAATAATTAACATTATTACGTCACAAGCAAATGAATGTATCAATCAAAATTCTGAATATTTCTTATGTTGACTTTGCATTAATATAAAACTATGCGATACAAATGATTCTCAGAGTATTTTGTTTTTCAAAAAGGGCCTTATTCGTGACAACTACATTTATTCCTGTAATAAAAAACTCGCGCTATAAACCCAAAACCTCGCTTAATAACCCACACTTTTTGTCTTGCATTTGACGGTTTCACACTTCGTTACGCTGTTATTTGATTTTGTTATCAAAATGGCGAAGAGACGTAAATGTTGTTTAAAATAAGCGGGTCGACTGTATTTGCTTTCTAGTCTTTGTAACTACGGTTCTTGTAGCAATCAATCAGCTGTTTTGTCTAGCGTGCCGTCATTGGACAAAATAAGTCATGTGAACTGCAAAAGTGGACTTGCTAGTTACTATAGTTGTAGTTAAAGTTTTTACTGGGGTAAAAATCTGACTTCCTCAAGAGTTCTTAAACTCAGGTCTTCAAATTATTAACATCAGGTGATAAAAAATATTTTAATGCAGATTACAAGTTATGGAAAAAATATCCTTACTTAATCTAATGTACCCCTTAAAAAGTCGAAATGTACCCCAGTTTGGGAACCCCTGAATTAGATGAATAAGGGTAATCTAAAAGTTTAATGCGGTCCGTATTTAATTCTTTATTTTTGGGGTGTGGCCCGCAAATCCAATCTAGTTTCTCATCCGTGTTTTTAACATTCGATTGGATATTTTTATATAACTTTCAACTCATGGGAAAACGCAACAAAACGAAGTAGCGATGTGAATTGCAATAAAATATTCTGGGCGAAAACTCCTTACAAAGACAAACGCGCCGATGAATAATAACATACTGTAATTATAGTATATTGATTTAATTGGAATCTTGAAGTCGGTGAAAGATATGACAAAAGCAAACAAAACCCAAACTACTAACTTTCAAAAAAACAACATTTCTTTTTTCAAACGTCTGATTGTTTTTGTCTACTTTTATGGAGCACAATCTATTTTTCTTAAAATCCATATATTTGTTAGTTTTCTAAAGCCATCACTGATTACGCATATTGCAGCAACAGTAAATTAGGTTAGTTGCAGTACCATTGCGCAAGAGCAGTAACTGTAAGTTTTATCATTGAACTTAAAGAAACATTCGATTTGCTTGTCGAATAACAACAGCAAGTCGAGCCGAGACTCCTTCTTGCAGCAACTGTGGTTCTGAACCACAGAATCTATCACATCTCGTGCTCGACTGCCCTGTACTAGACCCTCTGCATCGGGCCATTTTCGGCCACACCCCTTCTCTTCTGGACCTCTGGTCCCGTCCGTGGGGAGTCGCCCGATTATTGGGATTCCGCGGAATTGATCCGCGCCCCCATCCCTAGAAATGGGTCTGGTAAAACCACCACCACCACCAATAACAACAGCAACAAAAATTTTGCGCCCAAACTTTCATGATACGTATTTATATGTGTACTGTATATTTGGAAAAATATTTAAAAATCCTTGTAACCTTGTATATTTCAATAAATAAATAGTTTATTTTTTGGGAAGTTAAATAAATTATTTTTATAAAACTTGCCTTAGCGTTATTGCGCCGTTAGTTTTTTAAAAGACTTGCAATCACGCTTGTGATTTTAAAGGATGGCAACTAGCGCTGCCTGGACTTAGGCTTTAGCTTTAGCTGTTTTTTCTAGTCCACGGAAGTGCGGTGGTTTTCCAAAGTGACGCTACAAAATGCGTGTTGAAACTCCAGAATAAACCCACTTTGGCCCCAGTGTAAAACGCTTGCTCTTCTCTTATTCATAATCTGTACTCCTGCCTCGAAAAGTAACCGAGGTAGAAAAGTTTAGAAATCACAAAACTAAAAAATGCAGAACTGCTTAAATAACGGTTTTTTTTATCTCGGTTATGTCTTGATAACTTTAATTTTAATTGCAGTATAGCATTACTAAAACTGAAAACTGATTTTAACCTCAACAATTACAGTTTACATTTTAAGTATATTTGCAAACCACTGTATACACATCTATATACAATCATATATTTATAGCAAGAAGGTGATTATATTCCCAACATTTCGAATTAAATAAAAAGTTTAAAACAAATCAATGTCTGCGGTACACACGTCACATGAAAAAACATGACATAACACGTAAAACCTGGTCTCTGACTTCAACTTACGGTAGGCTAAAAAAACAATCCCGTTTTATCTTTAATCCTTCTGTTGCTTTGCCTTTATTTATTCTTTTTTTTTGTGACACGCTATTCCAAATACAACTACATTATCTCCGTGAAAGTAATGCAAAAAAGTCCAAGTTAATGAGCAAGTTATGAAATATGGCATTTGCGTTTTAGTTCATTTTAGCGTTTATGACATTTATTTTTGTGATTTGATTGCGGCAACAGATTTCTTTAACGATCGATTGCAAATCTCAAGAAACTGTCTAGTCAGTTATAATCGAAGACAAGTTAGCCAACGCTAATCTGCCACATTACACATTTTGCATAAAACGTGAAACAAAATAGATGCTATCAATTAACTAATGGTACGTAGATTCAAACCGCTGTTTTTTAAACATAATTGAATTTGTCACGTTCGCGCAGTATCATTTTGAATTTGATCGATTTTAATAAATTTTATAAAATAACAATGATTATGATTACATTGCAGTCTGCGATAAAAGTTTAGAGACACTTTCCAAAAAATGCAACATGTACCTTTAAATGCTAATATCTCGATGAGTAATTGGTATTATTGTGCCATAATGCATAATTATGTTATTGTATTAATATTTAATCTCTGTATGACACAGTTTTTTATTTCCTGCTCAATAAATTGTTTGCAAGATCGCGTTATAGTCAAAATCAGTTGAATTTATTGGTTGAAAAAATGGCAAAAAGCAGTCTCTCAGCACGGAAGAACGGGCTCAAATCGTAACTTTAAGCAATTTAAAATTTTCTGTACATCACATCATAAAATACCAAAATAGGGGTGTTTTCATAGACTGAAAAAGTCTTTATTTCTATATCTATGTCCCAACTAGGATGTCTTTTGGCGAAGTCCAAACATTTCTTCTTCATCGCCAGCGTCAAGCGTGGCTTTCGGGCTGGCTTGCATAATTTGAGACCAAATTCCAGCGACAATCTGCGTTGAATTGCTTTTGTACTGGCTTCTGTGGCAGTTTTCATCAACTTAGCCTGGATTTTTTCTGAGATATTCATGGGAGTGAGTAACTGCCTTACGCATTAGGCGGTCTTCTCTGCTGGTTGTAAACGTTGGTCCGCCAGCCCTTTTTCTGTCAATAAAAACATCCCCATTTCAGTATTTCATGATTGCATTGTGCACAGTTGCTTTGCTAACCTGTATCTTCTTCGCAATTGGAAATACAGAAAACTTAAAATTGTTTAAAGTTACGATTTGAGCCCGTTCTTCTCTGCCGAGAGATTGCTTATTGCCCATTTTTTCAACCAATAAATTTAACTGATTTCGACTAGAACACGATCTTGCAAACAATTTATTGAACAGGAAATATAAAAACCGTGTCATACAGAGATGAAATATTAATACAATAACATAATTGCATATATTAATGCATTAATGCATTATGGGACAATAATACCAATTACTCATAGAGATATTAGCATTTAAAGGTACATGTTGCGTTTTTTAAAAAGTGTCCCTAAACTTTTGTTCCAGACTGTATGTCTGTATACTGCAGTGACGCTAATCTTAGACTAAGACAGTGGTGATTGAGTTGTCACAAAAGACTTTGGGCAAAACAAAGACAAACGCGCTGAAGACTAATGAAATAATTGTATTAATTAAATTGGAATCTTGTATTTGATGCAAGACAAGACAAAAGCAAACAAAAACCAAACTTGTAAATTTCAAGGAACTTCATTTATATTCCAGACCTGAGCGTCTTTTTCTTGACGGTCCAATTTCAGTTTCTTTTCTTTCATTGCATACGTGAAACTCACGTATCTGTCATTGCATGCATGTTTGAGTCGATATTGATTATCTCGTGAAGAATTTTCTTTTATAAACCAAGTTGTATCTTTTCGGCAACAAGCACAAATTGATTCAGATTTAATAAGTTGAATTTCAATACTTTTATTGTCAACACTATTCTGGCATAAACAATTAATACTCATAAATAAGTCAGGATGAGAACTTTGTTTTGCTAATTGAAACTTTCTGTAAATGGTTCCCGATTCATTTACTTCCTCTTCTTTCCATACTTTATTATTCGGATTTGGTGACAGTGAAACCTTTTTCAAATTTGCAGGCCGTTTAACGCCGAGATAATCATTTCCTTGTTTTATCTCTCTGTATGCACACATCGAAACAAAAACAAGAAATCAAAATCTTAAACTAACACAAAAAACGTATCTAAAAATATAAAACGAAATATTAAATGAATAGAAAATACGAACCATAACCCTAAACTAATCGCAATTGCGTGGATTAACACGGTAGAACAATTCTAATTTCTGATTTGTTTGTAATTGGTAGTTTTAATTCTTTGTTTTGTGCTTCTTCTAAGAGAACAATAATCAGGGTGTGAAAAGTAAGCGTGAGAACGCAATACCTTTTGTCCCTTTATTATTGTCCTTTAAATAAAAATCGTAAACTGAAAACTAAAAAAAAATTTTCTTTGGCAGTAGAAAGCAAATAACAATTTCAATTCCAATTAAAGACAGAAGCTTTTTTGCTGGAGCTATATGCTATGCTTTCCCCTTAACTGTTAAAACGAAAACAATTAGACATTGGTAATTTATTGTTTGAATTGAGGATACAAAACATTAAAAACCAGGCTAATATCTGTGGGATTCGACTCATTGTTTGACCATGGACTCAGGCATTGAATTCTTACCAGACTCAAGCGGTCCAAAGAAAAAAATTATTTAATTGGGGGTCCATGTCACTAGCTTGGTGGACCATAGACAACTTAATAACAAAACATTTTGGTTTTATCTCCTTAAGAACTAAAATTCGGGCCTTAAATTTACTTAAAAACAAGAAAAAAGTCATCATTTTAATCCGATTGGCAATATAGCTAAAACTTTTCTACAAATCAAAATGATGACCAGGGACATTTTTTGATTTAAAAAAAGTTTTTGTGGTTATTTTTGTTAAATTTTAACTTTATTTTAACTTAGCCCATTTAGGCCTGTTTAATAGAAATTTTTACGGAATTTTGTTTTATGTTGTTGCAGAAACGCTAAGTTACATCAGCTCAGAATGTAAAAATTGTATTTTTATCGTCGATTGTGAGATAAAAATCTCAGTTTATTTCGTACATTAGTTATTCACTATAAAAAGCACTACTGAAATGTGTTTTTCTGCGTAACAATTAATTCGTATAAAGACTTCATCATGCATTCAGAAAAATAATTTGATACTTCAGCAATTGTGAATTTGATTGAAATAATTTTTCAATACTTACGCTTTTATTTTGATTTATTTTTATTCTTTTGACTGACAGAAAAGCGTCGAAAGTTCTATACTTTTGCAATAGTCAAACAATTACCCCGATTTGCTTAGGAGATGCCAAGATATTTGCTGCTCGGTAAAAATTTTTATTTGGTTTTTTAGTGTTTATTAGAGATATGACCAAAATTTATAGCAACTTGCTAAGACTGCCAATTAAAGAAAAATGTTGCAAAGTGTTTTTCTCCAGGATGCAAGCAAATGATTCGAGTAGGATTTGAACCGTGACTATGTAGATCACGTTCGCCATCAATACAACGCTCTTATTCACTCGCCAACGCTGCCAACTTTTCATAACAAACGTGCAATTAAAAGCACATTTTCTTTCACTTAGATGAGAGTAATAACTTATTTTTGCAACATTTTAAATTGCTAAACATGTTTAGTTTTAGATAGAATAAGGATTATTGAACTAAAATTTGTGCACTCCGGGGTGGGGGCGCTAAAAATCTCCAAAAGAAAGATAAAGTTTGTAGAATATTGTAAAACATGTAAAGTTTTTATTGCTGATTCAAAACTTATAAAGAGAAGAAAGAAAAAAAGTATTAAGATTGACTATAAATAGTCTCAACTCAAAAAGTTTTAAAACACTTAAAACACTTGCTATAAAACGCAAAAAAAATATTAAAAGTGTTTATTCCTGCTTAAAAATTTCAAAAATAAGCGAGAAATGAGATTTTGTTGTGTAAAATTTAATGAAGTAAAATTTTGAGAAATTTTGACTTTATTTCGTTTTCTAAAATTTTATAAAAAACTTCTGAGCAAACCAGAACTAAGATTGTTTAAGTTGTATAAACAACCAAAACTATTTAAACAACCAAATCATATTGGTAATGAAAATTAACTTTTCACTCTTTCTATTTAAGCTTTACGATTTTAATTTTATAACACTCTTACACGCGATATTTTTTACACGGTACTCACGTGCTCAAAAAGATTCCATTTCTACACTCTATGAAAAAAGAGTAAACTACACGAAATAATGGTAAGGCCCAAAACTGAGCGACAACTTTCTATTCGCGATTTAGTATTTATTCGGGTTAGGGCTAGGGATACTTCTATGTCAATCCATACAAGAAATTACATCTAGTCTTCGTTAAATGAAGATTTAACCGAGAGAAAACAAACAGTCCTAAAATCTGGTTGATCTTAATAATTAGTAATACGATCAATTAAAGCTGTCGGCAACGCGGTCAAGTAAATAGACACGGGAATTTATAATGTGCTCTTCACAGTTAAACTTACTGTCGTGATTTTTTGCGTTCTTGTGAAAGACATTTTACGGCAAGCATGTTAAGCAAGTGAGAGTATGCGGGTCACATTGGTAAAATTTCGACACAAAAAAATTTGCCGTGGTCCGCAATCTGGTTAGCAAATAAAGCGATGACCACTTTTTTAAGTTTTATTGTTGATTTGAATTCACTTGGATTTCAATGTAAAATCATAAAATTTGTATTTATATGTTTTAGAATTTGCGTTTCATGTTTAACTTTCTTTTTAATTTTATGCTAAAATCAAAATAAAAACCAAAAAATGGTCTACCAAAACTCCTTGTCGTTTTCCTAGATGATACTTAGTTTTAAATCGATTAGTATTTTGATTTCGTACAGAGCCGTAACTTTGTTAGGTAGAGCCCCGGTGCAAACATCTATTACGGGGCTACCAATTTTTTCTGTACTTAATATTCAATTGAGCTACTTTTCTTAACACAGGAATCATTGACGACTCCGCGTTATAAAAAAAATTTTCAATTGAAAGAATGAGTCAAAAAGCATTGAGCTGAACAGGTAAAAGGGGCTAAAGCTAAGTTTACTGTGCCTGCAAATGAAAGGCAATAATTGGAATAAAATTTTACCAAGGTTGCACGGTTCAACATAATTTTTGTGATTGCATTGTATTTAAATCAAAATAATGGCATAGCAAGGATTTCATGAAGGGCAGGCTGCAACAACAATTTTTTGAGTGTTTAATAAAAGTTTAATCAAATATACGTATGTCGCATTTTAAAATTGTTTTATAATGACAAAAAAAATGATGTGCAACCTTTTTGAGCCAAGGTGCTTTGTGAACACTATCAACGGTATTTCAGCAAAATGGAGATGTGTTATACAATGCGGATAAATTGTTCAATCCAAAAAGAATTAACGTACTGACACCATCACAAAAGACACAAACTAATAAAACACAATATCGTACTTTAGGCCAATTAAATAGGCTACCATAATTTACTTTCGGATGGTTGAAAACTTGAAATTTTTCAGTCTTGCTTTTGCACTAGCAAACTGCTGGATAACTTTTCTACAATCTAAATTTTTAGCTCGGTCATTTTCTACCATAGTAGAGCTAAACCGCTAAGCCTCTCTTGGGACATGGAGCTTCCAAGAAAGTTTTAGATCAATTTGAGTTTAAAAAAATACCTTTCTGCCATAGCAATTGTTACAGGTACTGTCATATACATCATGTATGCCGTACAAACGTCAGGATAAGTTGTGGCAAGTGATGCATTTTCAACAACCAAAAATTTTAAATGGGCAGATCTTTTCTCTAAACGACGTTTTGATGGAGAGCATTTGGCTAGCAAACAACGGAGAGACGTTATCAGATAATTTGTTAAAAAATTTTTCTTGCTTCAACCTCAAAATCCAGATGAGAAGCATTCGATAGAAAACTTGTTTCCAAAACTTAATATGACGTCACCACTGATTTTATTCCTTCAAAGCGAATAATTAGTTGACAAGAAAGTGTGTTTCTCATCGGAAGAAACATAGTTACGCGAAATCGCTTCTTAGGATCGCCTTACGTTATTCCTTCGGATATTTCATCGAAGTAGGCCTTTATTTTCTTTGCTCTTTTGTTTAAAAACTGTCTTGGCAAATCCCATATAAAAGTAATAGTGGAAGTTCCGCTTAGTACTGCGTCAAAACTCTTTATGAGTTAAGTAATGTCTTCAGCAGCAGTTTGCAGAAGTTTATTGGCAGAAATTAAGTCAATTGTTTACATTGCATAGCTTTCGAAGGAATGTTGACAATCTGCCAAATCTTGCATTGTTCAACAAGCATGCATGCAAAGTCAAAGTTTTCTATCTGTTTCTTTATTGGCATAGCTTCATCTCTTTCCTTTGGCTTCGTACTGGTAAGGATTATGTGAGTCAAGCATTTCATAACGTCACAAAATCTTTCCTTCAAAGCATAGACAACATCATATCGACTAGACCACCGAGTTTGATTTAACGCTTTCAATGTAGGATTTGAGCAATAACGAACATGGACATCCTGAAGCTTTTTCCACCGCACAATACTATGTCCGTAAAAGTTATATACCGACTCAATAGTGTCGTAAAATTGATGGGTCTCAGTCACGGCTTCCATGGCATTTTTTTAATCCAAATTTTAATTGTGCAAAGCATAATGCACGTAGTAAGCATGTGGAGCCACATCTTGGATCTTCTTATGCAAGCCGGAGTACTTCCCGCTCATCACTGCACCGCCAGCATATCTTATTTTTTATTATTTTTATCACTATATTTATCCTCCTGACTCGCAGGAAAGCGACGGAGGTGCTATACATAGGGTAAGCAATTACCCCGACCTGCTTCCGGAGATGCCAAGATATTGCTGTCCGCTAGTAATTTAGTAGAGATATGACTGTAATTTAGAACTGCTTGCCAAGAACACCAAGCAGGGGAAAGCACCGTAAAGTGTCTTTCCCAAGGACACAACAGAATGGAGCAAGTAGGTTTTTTATGTCATATCCTTGTCCACGGTAGTTTTTTATATCAAGCCCCTTTTGCTGAATGGAATTCGTTACCAGTTTGTGCAATCCAAAAGCAGATGAATTCTCAACTTCGATAAATGAGGTAAACTTTTTAACAACTTTCAGTTCTGATGGCGTTCTATCATCGTAGTAATATCCTTCTTGTTATCCTTCGAAAGTTTCTCACTTGATCCGCGAAAAGATAAGTTGCATTTTGCTAACGTCAACTTAAAAATCACTAACCTTTTCAACACATTTTGCCAAAGTTTCCATCAAGGACTCGTGCAACTCTTCTTCTATTGTCCCCCTGTTTCTCCATTGCTCATATATGACACACGCCTCCGCATGATGTGTGAAGCTTTCATGACTTCGGATTCGCTGCGATATGTGCCTCCAGTCATTTAAACCTGTTGTACCCCTAGGGTTTTGAAATGCGTACAAAGTCCCTGGAGAGACATTTTCATGAGAAAATAACCAGCAGGACTGGCAGTAAACACGGTCTATGCTTGATGAATAACATAATCAATATCTTTGTAGTTTTAGACCTGACTGTGTTCATAATAGTTTGTTGAAAATAAACGACCGCTTTGGAGCGGATCTTTACAAAAATAGGTCTTTCAGGTTGTTTGGGATCTGCTGCAATAATTTTTTTTTTGATCTCTGAGTTTACAATAATCGTAGGAAAGTCATCATTTTTGCTTGTATCTGATCTATCTTTATTGGTACTATTGTTGAAACTGTTAAGGTCAACAAGTTGGGTAGTAGATTCTGTATCACGAATGCTGACGTCTTGCTCATCCGTTTTGGATGTTTCTGGTCGAGTAGCCACCAACTCAGTCGCTGAAAGTTTTTGGCTGCCCAGGTACTTTTCTCCTCTTAGCTCGTCTCTTTTGTGCTCCGCTTTAATAATTTCTTTTCATATTAAATTGCAGTCAACTAAAGTTTTACGGTGTTGTTACTCAAAATCTAAACAGCTTAATAAAGATTAGTAAAGTTTAATGTAACAAACTCTTTTTGTTATTGTTTTTCCAGCTCACGAAATAGTACTGCTTCTAGCGTAAGGACTACTGTATGCTAAGCAAAGAGGATTCAATTAGAAACCTTAAACCTGACTTTTCAATCACTCAAATCACAACTTCTTTCAACAAACAAACTTTATTAACAGAAATCACAAATTTGATCACTGATTAATAGAATTACGTTTACCACACAGACGACTAAACTAAATCTACGTAGCTTTTTCAAATACAGTACAACAGTCACTATTCTCACAAATTAAGGCATTAGATCTCACTAGCCCTTAAAGCTCTAACTTAGATACTTGAAGAGTCGATTAACTGTACAAAACTTTAAGATAGCTTTGAAAAGCGTGTTCATTCCTCGAAGACTTTTCATCTGACACTCATCGGGAGGAATCGTCAGAATGAACTGAGAGCAATCCGATCGTGCTTATATAGCAAATAAAATGAGTATGATCGGCTAAAAAAGGCAAGCGCTTTCTTTCCAGCGTTTTCTTTCCTTTTCTTTTCTTTTCTATTTCCTGATTGGCTGCCTTTTTAAACCAATCAGACTATCTATATAAGTATGATCGGATTGCTCTCAGTTTATTATGACGATTCCTCCCGATAAGTGTCACATGAAAAGTCTTTGAGGAATGAACACGCTTTTCAAAGCTTTCTTAAACTCTAAAAATAAAGTGTTAAATTTTTTTTCATCTAAAGTTATCAATTTGCGCATATCGTGCACAATCAAGCCTGGCTAAAAATTGATCAAAAAAAGTTATCAATTTATTTGTAGAGAGTGTTTATTTTTACTAAAAAAATCTTCATATGAAGAAAAGCTTTCGAGATTTAATAAAAAAAAAAAAAAGGTTTTGACATTACGCAGTGAGATGTAGGCCTACTGTATAATAAATTTTTTAAGTTTTTTGGTTGCTACTTCAGAGAAACATAACTGTATCTCTATTTCAAAAAGTATGTTTGTCATTTTTCCGCAGCACACGAGTTGCAGAGCACTGCTCTAGATCCTGACTATGATTTAGTTATCGGTTATCAAATGCCTGCCGATAAACACGAAGGTCTAAACACTTGTTTGTGCCTGCTTCGCAAAAACTTGAACAGCTGAATTACGCATCCGTTCTATATCCAATAAATGAATCATAGATCCAGTACATGAGTCAGTACATAAATAATAGATCGAAATCAATTAGGTATCGAAACTAGTATATTAATTAGGCATCCAGTACATGAATCATAGATCGAACACAGAGTACTGTGAAAGTACATCTGGCCCCGTGCTTTCATTATCACCGCCTGGCCTTACTCGTTCAAAATATCGTGCTCAGAACAGTTTGAATTATGCTTAAACGCCTTCAGACGGGTTAAGGACAACTGGCCTCAGCTAAATTGACCAGTCGGCTGCGTCTAGTTGGGTGCGCCCGGTCGGTTGCGGCCAGTTGGCCCTTTCGCCTGCAGACTGTAGTTGCACGTTTTCATTTGTGCATGGACAAATGGGGTCTCGTTTTTTTCTCTCCTTGCAAATGCGGCGTTATTGCACAAACCGGAGATATATTGTTGTATCGCAGTGTCACATGCATTGGGGATTACAAGGAGCACGATGTTGGATAGTTTTGGATAAAAAAATAAACAATTATGACTTGGTACATTGCTAACAGCATTTAATCCAGCGAATACAATAACAACTTGCAGCAAAAAAATTAAGCACGAGAGCCAGTCCTATTGATGTGTTTTACTTGAAGTGGCTGCTTCTATATGCTACAACAATTTCGGAATAGATTTGCCCTGTTTTACGTAATGTTAAAAAAGGGTCTTTACAGCATAACAGCTCCTTTTCAAAGTTATCTTGGAGAGGCCTGGTGGTATTCAATATTTTCGGAAGATGATCAATCTAATCTTTCACTGTGTAAAACAAAAAAATTTTTCTTGCTTCAACTACAAGATCCAGATGAGAAGCATTCGATAGAAAACTTGGTTCCAAAACTTGATATGACGTCACCACTAATTTTATTCCTTCAAAGCGAATAATTAGTTGACAAGAAAGTATGTTCCTTATCGTCGGAAACACAGTTACGCAAAATCGCTTCTTAGGATCGCTTTACGTTATTCCTTCGGATATTTCATCGAAGTAGGCGTTTGTTTTCTTTGCTTTTTTGTTTCAAAACTGTCTTGGCAAACGCCATATAAAAGCAATAGTGGAAGCTCCGCTTAGTACTGCGTCAAAACTCTTTACGAGTTAAGCAATGTCTTCAGCAGCAGTTTGCAGAAGTTTATTGGCAGAAATTAAGTCAATTGTTTTATACGAAAACTCTTTACGAGTTAAGCAATGTCTTCAGCAGCAGTTTGCAGAAGTTTATTGGCAGAAATTAAGTCAATTTTAACTCGTACTTCATAGCTTTGGAAGGAATGTTGACAATCTGCCAAATCTTGCATTGTTCAACAAGCATGCATACAAAGTCAAAGTTTTCTATCTGTTTCTTTATTGCCATAGCTTCATCTCTTTCCTTTGGCTTCGTACTGGTAAGGATTATGTGAGTCAAGCATTTCATAACGTCACAAAATCTTTCCTTCAAAGCATAGACAGCATCATATCGACTAGACCACCGAGTTGGATTTAACGCTTTCAATGTAGGATTTGAGCAATAACGATCATGGACATTCTGAAGCTTTTTCCACCGTACAATACTATGTCCGAAAAAGTTATATACCGACTCAATGGTGTTGTAAAATTGACGGGTCTCAGTCACGGCTTCCATGGCATTTTTTAACACCAAATTTAAATTGTGCGAAGCACAATGCACGTATTAAGCATGTGGAGCCACATCTTGGATCTTCTTATGCAAACCGGAGTACTTCCCGCTCATCACTGCAGCGCCATCATATCCTTGTTCACGGTAGTTTTTTATGTCAAGACCTTTCTGCTGAATGGAATTCGTTACCAGTTTGTGCAATCCAATAGCAGATGAATCCTCAACTTCAATAAATGAGGTAAACTCTTCAACAACTTTTAGTTCTGATGATGGCATTCTATCATCATAGTAATCGATTTTGACGTAACGAAATACTTCACTTAACTGGTCTTTTTTGCTGACATCTTGAGTGGTATCAAGAATAATGGCAAAAAAAGGAACGTTTGTAGTTTCCTTTTTGTATCACGGAGAACTTCTTCAGCTAGTACCGATATTAATTCATTTTGTATTAAAGGACTTAAATATTTTGGAGAACATTTGGTGTTGTAAAAGTTAGTCTAAAACAGTGCTGTATTTGGCAAGAACCTTTATGATAGAGAGAAAATTGCTCTTGTTATCTTTTCAAAGTTCTTCACAGGATCCGCGAAAAGATAAGTTGCATTTTGCTAACATCAACGCAACAATCACTAATCTTTCTAACACATTTTGCCAAAAGTTTGTTTTTTCCAGCAATGACTCGTGCAACTCTTCTTCTATTGTCCCCCTGTTTCTCCATTGCTCATATATGACACACGCCTCCGCATGATGTGTGAAGCTTTCATGACTTCGGATTCGCTGCGATATGTGCCTCCAGTCATTTAAACCTGTTGTACCCCAAGGGTTTTGAAATGCGTACGAAGTTCCTGGAGAGACATTTTCGTGAGAAAATAACCAGCAAGATTGGCAGTAAACACGGTCTATGCTTGATGAATAACATAATCAATATCTTTGTAGTTTTAGACCTGACTGTGTTCATAATAGTTTGTTGAAAATAAACGACCGCTTTGGAGCGGATCTTTACAAAAATAGGTCTTTCAGGTTGTTTGGGATCTGCAGCAATAATTGCTTTTTTGATCTCTGAGTTTACAATAATCGTAGGAAAGTCGTCATTTTTGCTTGTATCTGATCTATCTTTATTGGTACTATTGTTGAAACTGTTAAGGTCAACAAGTTGGGTATAGTAGTTTGGATGTTTCTGGTCGAGTAGCCATAAATTCAGTCACTGAGAGTTTCTGGCTGCCCAGGTACTTTTCTCCTCTTAGCTTGTCTCTTTTGTGCTCCGCTTTAATAATTTCTTTTCATATTAAATTGCAGTCACTAGAGTTTTACGGTGTTGTTACTCAAAATCTAAACAGCTTAATAAAATTTAGACAAAGATTAGTAAAGTTTAATGTAACAAACTCTTTTTGTTATTGTTTTTCCAGCTCACGAAATAGTACTGCTTCTATCGTAAGGACTACTGTATGCTAAGCAAAGGGGATTCAATTAGAAACCTTAAACCTGACTTTTCAATCACTCAAATCACAACTTCTTTCAACAAACAAACTTTATTAACAGAAATCACAAATTTGATCACTGATTAATAGAATTACGTTTACCACACAGACGACTAAACTAAATCTACGTAGCTTTTTCAAATACAGTACAACAGTCACTATTCTCACAAATTAAGGCATTAGATCTCACTAGCCCTTAAAGCTCTAACTTAGATACTTGAAGAGTCGATTAACTGTACAAAACTTTAAGATAGCTTTGAAAAGCGTGTTCATTCCACGAAGACTTTTCATCTGACACTTATCGGGAGGAATCGTCAGAATGAACTGAGAGCAATCCGATCGTGCTTATATAGCAAATAAAATGAGTATGATCGGCTAAAAAAGGCAAGCGCTTTCTTTCCAGCGTTTTCTTTCCTTTTCTTTTCTATTTCCTGATTGGCTGCCTTTTTTAAGCAATCAGACTCATTCTCTTTGTCTATATAAGTATGATCGGATTGCTCTCAGTTTATTATGACGATTCCTCCCGATGAGTGTCAGATGAAAAGTCTTTGAGGAATGAACACGCTTTTCAAAGCTTTCTTAAACTCTAAAAATAAAGTGTTAAATTTTTTTCATCTAAAGTTATCAATTTGCGCATATCGTGCACAATCAAGCCTGGCTGAAAATTGATCAAAAAAAGTTATCAATTTATTTGTAGAGAGGTTTCATTTACACTAAAAAAATCTTCATATGAAGAAAAAAATTAAATTTCGAATTTAATAAAGACCAAAAAATTTACTAATGATCCAAAAAAAGGTTTTGACATTACGCAGTGAGATGTATAATAAATTTTTTAAGTTTTTCGGTTGCTACTTCAGAGAAACATAACTGTATCTCTATTTCAAAAAGTATGTTTGTCATTTTTCTGCAGCACACGAGTTGCAGAGCACTGCTCTAGATCCTGACTATGGTTTAGTTATCGGTTATCAAATGCCTGCCGATAAACACGAAGGTCTAAACACTTGTTTGTGCCTGCTTCGCAAAAACTTGAACAATCTTGCTGAATTACGCATCCGTTCTATATCCAATAAATGAATCATAGATCCAGTACATGAGTCAGTACATAAATAATAGATCGAAATCAATTAGGTATCGAAACTAGTATATTAATTAGGCATCCAGTACATGAATCATAGATCGAACACAGAGTACTGTGAAAGTACATCTGGCCCCGTGCTTTCATTATCACCGCCTGGCCTTACTCGTTCAAAATATCGTGCTCAGAACAGTTTGAATTATGCTTAAACGCCTTCAGACGGGTTAAGGACAACTGGCCTCAGCTAAATTGACCAGTCGGCTGCGTCTAGTTGGGTGCGCCCGGTCGGTTGCGGCCAGTTGGCCCTTTCGCCTGCAGACTGTAGTTGCACGTTTTCATTTGTGCATGGACAAATGGGGTCTCGTTTTTTTCTCTCCTTGCAAATGCGGCGTTATTGCACAAACCGGAGATATATTGTTGTATCGCAGTGTCACATGCATTGGGGATTACAAGGAGCACGATGTTGGATAGTTTTGGATAAAAAAATAAACAATTATGACTTGGTACATTGCTAACAGCATTTAATCCAGCGAATACAATAACAACTTGCAGCAAAAAAATTAAGCACGAGAGCCAGTCCTATTGATGTGTTTTACTTGAAGTGGCTGCTTCTATATGCTACAACAATTTCGGAATAGATTTGCCCTGTTTTACGTAATGTTAAAAAAGGGTCTTTACAGCATAACAGCTCCTTTTCGAAATTATCTTGGAGAGGCCTGGTGGTATTCAATATTTTCGGAAGATGATCAATCTAATCTTTCACTGTGTAAAACAAAAAAACGCACTTTTTAATTAAACATATTGGAACCAAAGTGTGTTATTTTAACCCGTATTCGCCATACGACACTTTTCATATAGCAAAATAAAAAAATCTATCTATTTTTGTTACCCAGATTTGCTTATTTTCTAGTTTTGCTTTTAGGTTTTTACTTGTTAATTATTTTTTTGCCTTATCGCTACTTGTTTTTCAAACTATTATTTTATTATAATTTTTTTCATTTTAAATCACACAATAAAAGTAAGTGCTTGACTTAGACACCTTATGATTACTTCCCAGTCATGATGTCTTACATTTAATCTCAATTATATATTATGCGAATATTTGTAAATGTTTAGTGACAAATAAATAAATGTGAATCTTCACAAATGTTAGAATATTGTTGTTCAAGAAATCTTTTATTGGGCATTCTAGTTTTTATAAACTGTTGTAGCGAACTCATCACCGCAAACCGTCTTTTGTGCATGCATTTGCTTCGATATTGCAAAGTTTTCCGCAAAAGTATTTTCACACGTTATATTTCGCTCGCTGCAGGCTCGGCTTGCAGCGCCCTTCCGCTCGCTGCACAACGTTTATCTACTGCCATGACAACCGTTATGTAATAATTTTGCATTTTTTTAGTATTTTTTTATGTACCACCTTTCCGTTGTCCCCCTCCCCAACTGATTGTGCCATCAATGTCATTTGTGTAATCATTATCAACACACCGCGAACAGGATATAGCCTGACCATGTGATCTATCGTCTCGTGATTTTCCCTGTAAAAAAGGTCAGGCGTCATAATAGTAAATCTATAAAGTTAGTCTGATGTTATATACATTCGCTGGCTAAATCGACAAACAGATCGAGACAGACCGAAACAGCGACAGAGACGTAGCGAAATATAGAGAGAAACTCATATAGCGGCTGTGCAATTTAACTCGAGATTTATTTTTGCAACGTCATCAAGAGAAGATTCCGCTTACTTTCTAATTCCGAAGTTTTATTGTTATTTTGTCTGTTCATTTCAAATTGTGTCCCTTTTCAATAAAAAAAATTTAAGGTTTACTGTGTGCCGAAATCACTCACGCTACACTGTAATTTAGAATTCCTGATAAAGACTTTCAAGTAGAGAAAGTGCTGTAAAATGTTTTTCTCAATAGAGTAATAAAATGTGAAAAGAAATAAACATATACGATCTTGATCCGTTCCCATCGAAATGACACTTGCAACCTTTCGCCAGCCCTAATTCGACCGCACGATAAAAGAAGGCCTTTGACTGGCTTACAGGTTGATGTTCAACGAAAAATTAAATTGATCTAAGGCAGTGTTCTTCAAACTTTTTTCATCGAGACCCATTTTGCACAGCCAAATTTTTTCGCGACCCCTAAAAAAAGGTCTTCACCTAAAATCGATTTCTGATTCTGCTATTTTTCCCCCGACATCAAGGTGTTCTCTAAAAAAAAAAAAAGGTCTTCACCTAGAATCGATCTCTAATTTCGCTATTTTTGCCCAAAAATCAAGGTGTTCTCTAAACCAGCGGTTCCCAAACTGTGCGCCGCGAAAGTATGCAAAAGTTGTTGTACTTACTGCTTTTCTCACAATAATTGCAGTGTGAAGGTTATTAGCAGCAACTTCCCTTCAAAGAACGATTCCGATTGAGGACCTTTTTCAAACAGCCTGATTTTGGGAGGGAAATAGAGAAAAATAAGAAAATCGAATATAAAATCGAAGTGAAGACCTTTTTTTTTTTTTTTTTAGAGAATACCCTGATTTTCGAAGAAAAAAAGATTGTTCAAAGAAGTAATGGAACTGAATACCTTTTTTTCATTACGGCGCCGCGAGTATTTTTAAGTCTTCAAAGGGCGCCGTGAAAAAAAAAGTTTGGAAACCGCTGCTTTAAACAAAAAAAAAGAAAAAAGGTTTTTACTTCGAATTAATCTTGTATTTCGCTACTTTTCTTCCAAAATCATCGTAATCTCTAAAAATCTAAAATTTAAAATCTCGCGACCCCCATTGAACCACTTTGCGACCCACCAGGGGGTCGCGACCCCCAGTTTGAAGAGCCCTGATCTAAGGTGACTCGTACAAAAAAATATTCCTGTAAACGTGGAAAAACCAGGATTTTACCGGCATCATTTTGACTAAGTCCCAGTAAACCAGGAAAAACTTGTAAAATCCTTCAAATTAACAATCTGGGATACCATGAAAAAAATTGTTCATTTTTTAAAGATATTTTTGTCCATGAAATATTTACCGGAAAAACCAGGATTTACCGGGATTGCTTTGATTAAATCCTGGTAAACCAGGAAAAAACTTGTAAAATACTGGCCTCCAAATTAACAATCTGGTATACCATGAAAAAACTTGTTCATTTTTTTAAAACATTTTTTTCTATGAAATATTTACCGCGAAAAACCAGGATTTACCGGGATTGCTTTGATTAAATCCTGGTAAACCAGGAAAAAACTTGTACAGGGTGGGGGAAAAAAGCTCTCGAACAAATTCAATTGACAATATTTCAATTACGGTAAAGGAATATTAAATAAATATATTATAATATTATTACAAGGACTATCACAAAATAAAATATGTGTCTATATTTCAATATGTCCTCCTTTAGCTTTTATTAATTGTTCGAGTTTTCCTCTGAAACTCTCAACTGAAACACGGAGCTTTTCTTGTGGTATTTTCTCCCACGCTTTCTTCAGAGACACCTTCAAACCTTCAACGGCGTCGTGTGTTTTAGCATAGGCTTTAGCCTCTAATATCGACCAAATATTGAAGCCCAGAGGATTCAAATCAGGTGAAGCAGGGGGCCACATTTTCTTGCTCCAAAATTCCGAAAATTGGCTCTGCACCACGCTTGAGTTTTTCTGGACGTGTGGGAAGGAAACGTGTGAGAAGGTTTTCTTCTGACTCTCTCACGAGCCGCCTTGATGATTTTGGGTGTACGAGCTGTGCGAGGGCGTCCACTTCTCAGACGGTCTTTGTCATAACCTTCTTCTTTTTCTCCTTTCGGCATTTCCCTTCAATCAGGAGTAGCCACAGCGTATCATCATTCTCCAAATCGTCCTACTTTCAACGTCCATCTTCCTCGCACCAACTTCCCCCATATCTTATTTCATTGTATCTAAAAATTTTCTCTTTGGTCTCACTTTTTTCCTCTTTCTCGGTAACTCCATTTCCATTATCTTTCTTTTTACATACTCTTGATCTCTCCTCATGACATGTCCATACCACCTCAGCCTGCGCTCCCTCATCTTCATTCCTAACCGTTCTACCTGAACTGTACCCCTGATGTACTCGTTTCTAATCTTGTCTTTTCTCGTCACTCCCATAGCCAACCTCAACATTTTCATCTCTGCGACTTCCATCTCTTTCACTTGTTTCTTTGTGATCGACACCGTCTCAAGTCCATGCACCATTGCTGGTCTTACCACTAAATTGTACACTTTTCCTTTTACTCTAGCTGGTAACCTCCTGTCGCAGATTACTCCCGATACCACCACTTTCTTACACCGATGATCCCAAATACTTAAATTTCTTTATTCTTGGCACTTTTGTATCCTCCATCCTCACTATTTCGTCGTCATTTCCTCCATTTACGCACAGATATTCGGTCTTTGACCTATTTACTTTCATCCCTCTTCTTTCCAATGCATACCTCCAGTATTCTAGTCTCCGCTCCACTTGTTTCCTGGTCTCTTCGCAAATCATAATATTATCAGCAAACAGCATCGTTCATGGTGGTTCTCTTCTTACTTCATTCGTTAGCCTATCCATTATCATTGCAAACAGGAACAAATTTAACGCTGGTCCCTGGTGCAGTCCAACCTTGACCTTGAAACTTTTTGTAGTTCCTACTGTACACCTCACACTGTTTTGCTTCCTTCATACATATCATATACAAGTCGCACATATTTTTCCGCTATTCCTGATTTTCTCATGCAGTACAACAGCTCTTACCGCGGAACCCTGTCGTAAGCTTTCTCTAGGTCCACGAATACACAATGTAGCTCTCTTTGACCTTCCCTGTACTTTTCTATCAACATTCTTCAGGCAAACATGGCATCGGTGGTTCCCTTTCCTGGCACCAATCTTATTGCTGTTCGCTGATCTCTACTCTATCCCTTAGCCTGGCTTCAATAATTCCTTCCAATACCTTCATTGTATGGCTCATTAGCTTTATTCCTCTGTATTTTCCACAGCACTGTATGTCTTCTTTGTTTTTATAGATTGGGATAAGCACACTCCTTCTCCATTCTTTTGGCATCTGTTTACCCATTAATAGTCTGTTGAACAGTCTGGTCAAAAACTTTATCCCCATCTTTCCCATGCACTTCCAAACTTCTACTGGCAACTCATCTGGCCCAACCGCTTTACCTTTTTTCATCCTTCTTAGTGCTTTTTTACTTCTCTACTGACGAAATTTACCTCTTCATTAACCACTTCTGCTTCCTCTGTCCTAGGGTCTCTGTTATTTCCCTCATTCATCAGTTTCTCAAAGTACTCCTTCCATTTCTTTAACACTGCCTCCGAATTTACCATAACAATACCGTTTTCATCCTTTATAACCCTCACGTGTTGTACATCTTTCCCTGCTCTGTCTCTCTGCCTAGCCAATCTGTACAATTCCTTTTCACCTTCTTTTGTTTCCAATCTAACATACAGTATATGCAGAAAGATTTTTATATTTTACATTTATTGTGAGTACTTTATCAACCAAAAGCGTGCCTCTTTTCTTCAATTTTGCGCCCTTGCTAACTTTCTGTTTTTTTTGCTGTTGTCCAATCATTGTTTTAAAACTTTGCTTGATTTAATTCCGGTTGAATTTATATAGTTGTAGAGACAAATCGAACCCAATGCTTTTGTACTGAAAATTCAAAGGACACTATTTTCCCCCTTGTGCTCCTCCGCTTCTGGCGTCCCTGACTTTGCCTTTTAAAAACTTCAATAGCGCCACTTTTACTACGTATTATATCAAGAAGACAGCAGCAAATTCCACATCAAATATAGTTCTTCTGATGCTAAATGCTCCCTTTTGTTTTATTAAAATTCTTTTTATCAAGTTATCGCGTTTATTATTTGTCATTAAAAAAGATTTCCAGGCGGCAAGATTGTTTTGAAATATTACTAGTCCTCAAGCTTACAAATGGTTGAGAAACACTGGTTTAGCCCAAGATGATGTAAACCCAGGCATGCAGCCGACATTTGTCCCGAGAAATGATTTTAATCATCATACATCAAAGATGGTCAACCACACTCCTTGAAATTCAATGAACCAGCTGTTGTAGTTTTTGACATTACAACAAATCATTTTTCTTTAAAAAAAAAAAGAAACAAAGCAGAAGCTATGTTGAGACTATCGTTGTAAGCATTTATTTCTCTAATTAAAAAATGTACATCTTTATTTTAGTTTTTACCAATCTTGTATTGCCAGCCTCGGGCAATATATGGGGAGAAATTATTGAAAACTAATGTGAAAACCAAAACCAAAATATTCTAACTCTGAATCAACAAGAATATGCTAGTCCAACAAACAAAAGCTTTATTTATTTTATTTTAAATGATGTTTATTTTCGATCAATTTCCCTACAGATTGTTGTTTTACCTCGCAACACAAGGTTGGTGAAGACCAAAAAGTTTTAAGAATCGATTTTTCCAATCTGATGTAATTTCCAGCCAACTACGGCCTGCTATTTCTACGTAATATTGAAAAGACAACCTTAGCCCATGCACCCTTGTTTCGGCCAATCTATCGCGCTCTCTTTGAATCTGATCTTTTTTTTTTCTTATGCTCTATTTGTTTTCTTTATCTTTTTTTGTTTTCGTCTTGTGACACTCGGGATTGCCACATGGTCATTTTGAGCTTGGTCAAGTTTAGCTAGCATCTTTTTGTCTCCAGCTCTCTAGATTATTCGCTATAAGGTCAAACTTCTGATGGTAAGAAATGTTTATTTTGCTTTGTTTAAATGGTTGTTTAAAGTTATGAAATTAATTTTTCAGTAGGGAACTAAAGCGTTTTAATTGCCAAATTTATGTTAATCTCAGTTACCACCGACAAATTAAAACTTTTCCATCTTTTTTGATTTTCTGTTGGTTGTTGCTTTTAATTTTTCACATCCTAATATACTTTTTTGATAGTCGTTTGGGCTATGGCGGACGGTGAGCATTTTTTAAGTAGGTATGCTCTTAAACTAAAATATATGATATAGTGGAAAATTTAAACTAAAATAAAAAATTAACGTATTTTTGTTACATGGGCGATACTACAGGCATAACAACTGCCTTCAATCAATATCTTGAAAAGCATTTTTGACAAGTTAAACTTTAATAGCTAAAACCAAGCTAAATAAAGCAAAAAGTTTAAATCGAATATTGACTAAAATATTTTTACGGGTACCAATAAAAATATTAAAAATTTATAACATTGAGCTAAAACATTTCCAGAGCCCTACAAGCCGGGGGAAGAAAGGACAATTTTCTTTTTTTTGGCACCAACAACAAATTAAGTGCTCGGGTAAAGGTTTTTTATAGTCGTCACTAAATTTTTTTTGGAACAAATGTAAGGGTCTTTTTTATAGTCGTCACTAAATTTTTTTTTGGAACAAATACGTAAAAATTAGAACCAGTTTCAAAGTAATGATTTTTTTAGTCATCACCAGATTTTGGAGACAAATACGTGTGACTTTTTGTCATATCTATAGCAACATTACAAGATTATGATTTACGCAATCGTCAATAAAATTTGAACAAAACTATTTTTCGATTGGAATGGCTGTGAATATTTCGATGATTTAAATACAATTGAAAATAGCCTTTAAAAATTAGAGATAGCCTATAAGCTGGCTAGACATTTGAGAGTATGATCGGTTGCACCAGAATTTCTTAACTTTTTAATATCGCGGATTGAAAAGTTGGGAAACAATTAACTGCGGCCCAACAGAAAAAATGATTTTTATTTTAATGCGATTGGCATTTTTAGCCGGTACTGCTTAAAAAATGATGAGTGTGATGACTTACTTTGTTTTTAAGTAAATTTAAGGGTGAAATTCCAGTTTTTAGGGAGATTAAAAATTTGATATTCGGTCTTTGACCTACTTACTTTCATCCCTATTCTTTTCAATGCATACTTCCAGAATTCTAACCTCCGCTCCACTTCTTTCCTGGTCTCTTCACAAATCACAATATCATCAGCAAACAGCATCGTCCATGGTGGTTCTCTTCTTACTTCATCCGTTAGCATATCCATTATCATTGCAAACAGGAATGGACTTAACGCTGATCCCTGGTGCAGTCCAACCTTGACCTTGAAACTTTCTGTAGTTCCTACTGCACACCTCACGACTGTTTCGCTTCCTTCATACACATCATGTACTAGTTGCACATACTTTTCCACTATTCCGGATTTTCTCATGCAATACCACAGCTCTTCCCGTGGAACCCTGTCGTAAGCTTTTTCTAGGTCCACGAATACACGATGAAGCTCTCTTTGACTTTCCCTGTACTTTTCTATCAACATTCTTCAGGCAAACATGGCATCGGTGGTTCCCTTTCCTGGCATAAATCCATATTGCTGCTTGTTGATCTCCATTATATCTCTTAACCTGCCTTCAATAATTCTTTCCAATACCTTCATTGTATGGCTCATTAGCTTTATTCCTCAGTATTTTCCATAGCACTGTGCGTCCCCTTTGTTTTTATAGATTGGGATAAGCACACTCCTTCTCCATTCTTTTGGCATCTGTTTACCCATTAATAGTCTGTTGAACAGTCTGATCAAAAACTTTATCCCCATCTTTCCCAGTTCCTCCTTCTGCACATCACATAATCTACTTGGGTACTTTTTCCTCCACTCTTATATGTCACTCTGTGTTCATCTTTCTTCTTGAACTAAGTATTGACAATCGCCAAATCCATCCTTTTCCCAAAACCCACAAACATTGATCCTTCCTTATTTCTTGTTCCAGCACCGTACCTACCCATTATTTCCTCATCCTTAATGTTTCCTTCGCCCATATGTTCATTAAGATCTGCATCAAGAACTATCCTCTCCTCTTTTGATATACTTTCAATCAACCCATCCAGGTCTTCCCAAAAATCAATTTTCTCCTCCATGCTGTTGTTAACCTGTGGAGCATATGCGCTTACTATATTTAGGATGAACCCTTTTAGAACCAGCTTCATGGCCATTAGTCTGTTTGACACCATCTTCATCTCCAGGACACTTTCAGCCAGTTCCTCTTTCAGCATTATCTCTATCCCATTTTTTTCTTCCATCAGCTCCGTTGTAGAATATTTTGCATCCATCGCCAATGTTCCTTGCTTTACTACCTTTCCACTTTGTTTCCTGTAGACACAATATGTCTACATTCCTTCGCTCCATCATATCTGCCAGCTCTCTTCCCCTTCCAGTCATCGTTCCAATATTTAAAGTACCCACCCTTATAAGTGAGCATCTTCCTTTCCACGCTTCTCGCTGCTTCTTCACTTCTTTTTCTGCTCTTATTTTCACTATGTTTAGCACTAGCATAATTTCTACAGGTGCCCTGCTGTGCGACACCTGAGGCGGTCGTTGGTAACTTGGGGCTCGACCGATCCGGTGTGGATTGATAATGATTACGCATTTGTCTGTTTTGGCAAAAAAGTTTTATGCCGGATGCCCTTCCTGCCGTAATCCTCCCCATTTATCCGGGCTTGGGACCGGCATCAAGAGACACAGAAATGTGCCTCCGATGGCTGGGTTCATAAAGTGTTTGAGTAAACATAGTTATTCAACCGTTCAGTCTCAATTATTTTGATAAACAGTTTATAATTTTCCTTTTTCTCGCTTTTGGCTGCTTTTTCTCGCGTTTTGTGAAATAGTCAAAAAACTAGTGACTAGGTGTCAAAAAACTATTAATAACTCAAAAATTACTTGAGTGATTTTTTCAAAATTTGCATCAACTTTTACATGAATAAAAATCAGGAAAAGTCATAAAATTTGAAGAAATTCGTGTAAGTAGTTTTTAAGCTTCACATAGCATTTTAACAGCGCTGGCACTTTCCGCCCCCCCAGTCCTAATAGGGTTAAATGGAACTTTGAAGTTGGCTGTTTCTAAGTATGCGAGAATGCGAAATTTTGTTGTTGCAAAAATAATTGTTGTTGTTAAAAATCAAAAAACCGTGTTATTACTAAAACTCTGGAAACTCACCCTTACGTAAGTAGTCAGAATTTCGATGCTTTAAAAACAATTCAAAACCCACAAAAAAACGTGTTATTAAATGGAACTCTGGATTTCGTTGTTGCCAATTACGAGAGAATGCGAAAGTTTGTTGTTGCAAAAATAATTGTTGTTTTTAAAAATCAAAAAAACCGTGTTATTATTAAAATTCGGGAAAGTTACTGGTTTCTTTGTATGACACAAAATAATGTTATTCTCATTTTGTCAGTTTGAATAGTAGGAAATAAAAAGTTCTTTTCGAATTTCAAGAGTAGACCTTTTTTTGGTCTTCATTTGATTTTTGAAATAAATTTATCAAACAGTGTGCACTAAGTAAAAAAATTTTTCAGAGGAAAAAAATGACTTGATTAAATATAATACTTTAGTAGGTGTTTCTAAATGTTTTTCCACTTGCGGCACATTTTGGGACTTTTTCAAAATTCGCGGCACACTTGGACCAAAGTTCTTGATTTTTGTTCCTAAAACTAGTGTACTCTAAAAAAAGTCTTTATTTTGAATCTGTCTCGAATTTCTTGTATTTCATCCTCATTGATATTCAAGCTACCTTTGTTGCATTCAAACAACAATTGTTTTGTCTAACAGAAAGTAAATGTCAAAGAATTAGAAGGAATAGAATTGGGGGAGCCGTGTCAACTTTTCAAATCAAATGAGAGAAGCAGAAAATTGTGCACTAAAGTTGACTATTTTTTATTTGGGCACAAGCTTTCGTGGGCTATTGCTCACTTTATCAGGTGCAATGGAATAAAAAAATAAATAAAAAAAATGTTTATTCTATTGCATCTGATGAAGTGAGCAATAGCCCACGAAAGCTTGTGCCCAAATAAAAAATAGTCAACTTTAGTGCACAATTTTCTGTTTCTCTCAGAAAGTAAATGTGTAAGCTGTTTCCAAGTAATCGGCAAAGAAAATTTGATTTTACATAAAATAAATTCTTCATCGCCTCAGGCATGTCAACCTTAATAAAAGCGTGAAATTTCAATTTCACGATATGCTGCGATAGGAAACAAAAGTATAAATATTTGCTAAAAAACGACTATTTTACCCGTTAATTCCTGCTCGGACCTACCTAAAAATAGTACTGTCTTATTAAGCAATTTAAATTAGGAAAAGTCAAGAAATTCCAGAATATTATATAAAAAATAAATTACAAACGTTTTTGCAAAGGCTGGGCTTCAAAAATCTGGGGTGTCATAAAATAACGCAGAAAGTTCATTTGACGTCCGGGACTTTTCCGCGAAGCTCGAAACAGCAATTATAATCGATAAAGACGAAAAAAAAACAAGACGCGAAATTAAATACGCACTGTAACTCTAATAGCAAAAATTTAATTTCGCACTTAACTGGTTAAGGCCAATTAAATAGGCTACCATAATTTACGGTGGAGCTTTCATGGCTTCGAATTCGCTGCGATATGTGCCTCCAGTTATTTAAACCTGTTGTACCCCAAGGGTTTTGAAATGCGTACGAAGTTCCTGGAGAGATATTTTCATGAGAAAATAACCAGCAAGATTGGCAATAAACACGGTCTATACTTGAAAAAAAACATAATCAATATCTTTGTAGTTTTAGACCTGATTGTGTTCATAATAGTTTGTTGAAAATAAACGACCGCTTTGGAGCGGATCTTTACGAAAATAGATCTTTCAGGTTGTTTGGGATCTGCAGCAATAATTGCTTTTTTTATCTCTGAGTTTACAATAATCGTAGGAAAGTCGTCATTTTTGCTTGTATCTGATCTATCTTTATTGGTACTATTGTTGAAACTGTTAAGGTCAACAAGTTGGGTAGTAGATTCTGTCTCACGAATGCTAACGTCTTGCTCATCTGCTTTGGATGTTTCTGGTCGAGTAGCCATAAATTCAGTCACTGAGAGTTTCTGGCTGCCCAGGTACTTTTCTCCTCTTAGTTTGTCTCTTTTGCGCTCCGCTTTAATAATTTCTTTTCATATTAAATTGCAGTCAACTAAAGTTTTACGGTGTTGTTACTCAAAATATAAAAAGCTTAATAAAATTTAGACAAAGGTTAATAAAGTTTAATGTAACAAACTCTTTTTGTTATTGTTTTTCCAGCTCACGAAATAGTACTGCTTCGAGGGTAAGGACTATAAAAGAACGTGACTCATTTTCGAAATGATATAAAATTTAATAACAAAACGAAAATGACGAAATCGTTCGTCTGCAAATAAAAGAAATAAATAATAACACGACTCAAAGCTAAACACTACTAAGCTTACTAAGTCTGAACACAACTGTACAGGCAAATGACAAGGCAAAACACAACTGTACAACAAACCCCATTGTTACGTAATAGTACGAACTATCAAGCATTTGTACATCCCCCCCAAGTTCGTACTATTCCGGCCAGGTATAGTTATGTAGTTGATCCCTTGATCACCCATTGACCAGAGGTCGGATCCAATTCGACAGCAGGTCGTCGTAGGCGAGAGGACCGTCTAGGGATCATTGATTTGTTGTTTTCGTGGGTGTCAGGGTCAGTCTCCTGCGAATTAGTGTCCGTCACAAATGTGGAGTGTGTGGTTGTAGGTACGACATCATGGACGTCTTGTGGTTGCCCATGATCTATGGCCTCAGATGAAGTTGCATCAGCAACGTGGGTGGACGTGGAGGGTGGGTATTGAACGTGCGTTTCATGTTGGGGGGGCACTGTTGGTGGTGAAGAAGTTTGCTGGGACTCGGCAACATCAGGTATTATACGAAGGAATCGTCGATTGCGCCTGGTTATACGACCGGATCCTCCCACTTTAACATTATATTGGTCGAAGTCCAATGCTTCGACCACGGTGCCGACTTTGTCCCATTTACGTGAGTGTGTGCCTCCTTGATTTTGGATGAACACGCGATCACCATACCGCAGCGGGCGCAATGAGCGTGTACGCGCGCTCAATGCTTCATTGGTCCGTTTGGCTCGAACTCGAAGGGCATCTTCTTTAGCTCGCCATGCTTCGCGCCAAGTACGACGAATAAAGCGATTAGAAAAAGTAGCAAGCCGATTAACGAACGAAAAAGCGTCTCGCAAAGGGTGACCAAAGACGATTTCAGCTGGGGATAAATCGCAGTCAGGATCCGGGGTATTACGCAGTTGCAACAGGGCGCGCAGAAACGAATCATTGTTCAAATCCCCATTAGGGCTAATATTGGACATGAGAAGTCTTTTAGCGGCTTTGACTGCAACCTCCGCGCGGCCGTTAGATTGGGGGAAGTAGGCGGAAGAAACACGGTGTTTAATGTCCCACTTGCGCATAAAATCCTGTGTGACACAGGCAGTAAACTCTGGGCCACCATCTGAGGAAATTTCTTCAGGCACTCCAAAAGTGGCAAAGTATGATCGAAGGAGGCGAACAAGTGCATTTGCGCCAGTGACGGTGGTCCCAGCTGGTGTACCAAATACATCTGACCAACCGGACAATCTGTCTCCAACGATCAAGAAGTGCCGTCCTGCGTAATCAAAATAATCCGCAAAAATTTTTTCGAAGGGCGTGGTAGGTGGGTGGGAGGGCAACGGGGGGGTTGCGGCTTGCGACGGCGCATTTCGGTTGCAATGAGCACAAGAATCGCGAATATTGTGAATATCTTGAGTCATCCCCGGCCAGAAAACGGTTGCTCGCGCACGCCGTTCCATGGCCGACACCCCTTGATGGGCGGCGTGCAATGTGCGTAATACTTGATAGCGGAGTTGCGGCGGAATCACAACACGATCATTGTATAAAATAACGCCGTCAGATATATAAAACCCATCGCGATATGGGAGGTATTGACGAATACCTCCTTCCGGCGGTAAGTTTACATCAAAGTTTGATTGTATGGCAGACAGTAGGTCATTGAGTGCAGCGTCACTGGAAGTGTGCCGGGCAATTTCATCCTAGTTTAAAGTCAACTGAGCACGCGTATTTTGCCGCACCGAAGCAAGAAGGGCTTCTTCGAGAGAGTCTATAGAATCACGCTCGGCACCCGAAATGGTAGCAAAAAATTCTGATGTGGCTGGGTGTCGCGATGCAGCGTCCGCAGCGATATTAGTCGACCCCGGCAAGTGTGCAATGTCAAAACGCCACATTAGAGTGCGCTGCTTTAATCGGAAGAGCCGGGTATTGCTGATTTCATCTAGAGTTTGATCCCCGAAAATTTTCGTTAGCGGCTTGTGGTCGGTAACAACTACTAAATTATCGCAGCCCTGCGTAAAGTATTTAGTCTGCTCGAGTCCCCAAGCTACAGCTAGGGCTTCTCCTTCAATAGGGGCGTAACGTTGTTCAGCCGATGAGAGAAAGCGAGAGCCTGCGAGAGTTACTCGCCATCCATTGGCACAGCAATCTGGAAGGGTGGACGGGCATGCACAGTGTTTTTGAAGCAGGAAGTATCCGATGCCCCGATTTGACCAGTCCGGCCTTAGGCAAGTACGTCGAGTCGGATCGAAAATTTCTACGCCGTGACGTATGGCGTCAATGATAGCATCTTTCGAACGCGAAAATGCTTTATCAAGATTGTCATTCCACTCGAACTTACGTTTCGGACTGAGAAACGGCTTGAATGGAGCCATCAAGTCTCGAATTTTGGCGTAATTGGCCACTTGATTAATGAGACCAAACCAACTTCTTATATCCTTGATGTTCTTAGGCGTAGGAAACTGTTGAATCGCATTCAAGTACTTGGGCAGGGGTTCTACACATGATTCAGAAATGCGGAATCCTGCAAAGTCAACTGACCGTTGGGCAAATTGAAATTTGCTGGGGTTGAGAACGATACCAGAGCGGCCCACGAGAGTAAGAAATTGGATGGTGCGCCACCAATGTTCCTCTAGGTTCTCGTCAAAAAACACGGTGTCATCCACACATCGCTCCTTTCGCATAAAATCAGACAAAATAGCGGCGAAGCGACGATTGTAGCCATCTCCCGAAGAAAGGAAACCTTGTGGTGCCCTTGTATATCGCCAGCGTCCAAATGGTGTAATGAAGGTGGTAAGATGACGGTCTGACTCGCGTAGTGGAACGCTATGGTATCCATTCCAAGCGTCGGTCACACTTTTCCAAGTATTACTTGGTACACGACGGGCTAGCTTGAAGGGTGTTTCCGACGCGAATGTTTCCCGACGACAGAATTTGTTCAGCGGCGATAAGTCTACAGTCCGTCGGGGTGTACCGTCATGTTTTCTGGTAATCACCATGCGATGGCACCATTGAGTAGGCTCTCCGTGCGGGACTTTTTCGAGAATTCCTAGGGCTTCATCCCGAAGGAGGTCTGCATGGACCTGTTGTTGCCAATGTAGAGGAATAGAAGCCGGGGTATGGAACGCTCTTGGTTTCGCTGAGGGGCTGACATGGATTTCGATGGGTGGTCCCGCCATGCAATGAAGAGGGCGATGCGGGCATGTGTTAAATGTGGAGGAAGCGTATCGCTCCAGTAGCCAAGTTTTCATTCGATCATTATTTTCGGGAGTACAGCGAAATGGTAGCGAACGTGGGGGTGGTGGCACGGCAGTACGTTGAGGGCAGGTGCAAGAATGATTTTGATCGCCCGGTGAGGCGCAGCCACCAGTAACAGTGCGCGTGAGGTGCGCATTAGTGATGGCAGCAGGTTCACCAGCGCATTCCTGCGTCTCAGCATAAGCATGTTCTCCCAATGATGGAAAACTGGGTGATAGGACCCCCAGGGTCGACAGTGTTCCGTGCGATAAAAAGAGGGTCTGAATGTCGGCGCTAATGTAGACCATGGCCCGGCATTGCACAACATAACCGTGACACGACAGTCCTTCAATGATGGCGAAGAACGCTCCCACAATTGATATGGAGGAATGATTGGCGGCCACCAGGTTGGATGCAGGGGTCAGGATGTCAGATGGGAAGCCATACTTTACAAATTCGTCCAGAGACCATACATTCACTTGGGCGCCGGTGTCAGCGATGGCGGTAACATTAGTAGCACGGACTGATGTAGATTCGCCATGAGCCTGAGCGCGATCGACTGAAATCGTTACGTGGACCTTGGGGTGCTCTCTCATACGTGCTGTTGCCCACTGTCCATCTTTGAATATATAATGGGGGCCTTGCATGGTGGCATTTCTATGTACTGCAGACAGAGGCGTGTTGCACTTGTTTGGCCTGTGCCTCGAGACTGGCCTGTGATTTGTTCTTATCGAACTCAACTGAGGGTCAGCAGGCGACGTGACTTCAAGAGTTTGTAGACCTGGTTCCGGTGGTGAAGGACCCACTTTATGAGTGAGTTGGCGTCTTCGGCGTTTCTGTGACCGGTAGCATTCAATACACAAGGTATAAGGTATAACCACGAGGTCCTTTTTTGTAGAGCTGAAAAAGTTGCTGGCAGAGAGGACAACGCGACTGTTTTGACCGATCAGGTAAATTGTGGGATTCCCTGCATGGGGTTGCATTACGACATGCTCTGTGGTCTGCGTCATGTAGGCGGCGAACGGCTGACACAGATGTGACCTCGGTCGGGGGGACGGCGTTGCGAGCCATTTCTTTGTTTTCAACAAGGGCAACGATCTCGTTGACGGCGCGTGTGAGTATATCCGCGCCGCCAAGAATTTCCCGGCGAATCTCATCGTCAGCAATGACGATGAGATTCGCCGGGAAATTCAGCAATTCATTCCATTCAGCAAAGTATCCCGAATCATGTGGTCCGTATAATTGATTTTTAAACCACAAGTACAATCAATTATGAATGCACATGTGTCTGCTTTGCCGCGCACTCTCGCTGCAAATGCGCGAAAAGGTTCGTCTCTCAGTTGGCGCATCTGCATGAGATCGGATCGCAAGACGCCAGTAGCTACTGGGATAACTGCAAGTCGACGCATGGCGGATAGTAACTCCTGCAAAGGCTTAGAGACAATCTCTGCATCTGATTTTAACAAACTATCTCCTAAGCTCTGACTGGCACACTGAAAGAGTTGCGCGGTGGCTGAAGCTTCGTTGATGCCTGATCCTTGCCTAAACATTTGCCAGCGGCGAGTGAATACGTTCCACGCTTCTAAAGACACGCCTACGTCAATGCTGGGTCTTGTTAGTTTTGGTCCCTCTGAGGGAGCGCGAATGGAATTAGGCCCAGGAGTAGCATGACTAAATGCGTGGCTCTGTAAAATAGCGCAAGCTACAGCTTCTGGTGCGTCTTCGGATTGAAAAGCGCAACCCGGGTACGCACAATCTATAACAACCATTTTAACAAAAATTAACTAGCCTTAACGATTTCGTCATAAAAGAACGTGACTCATTTTTGAAATGATATAAAATTTAATAACAAAACGAAAATGACGAAATCGTTCGTCTGCAAATAAAAGAAATAAATAATAACACGACTCAAAGCTAAACACTACTAAGCTTACTAAGTCTGAACACAACTGTACAGGCAAATGACAAGGCAAAACACAACTGTACAACAAACCCCATTGTTACGTAATAGTACGAACTATCAAGCATTTGTACAGACTACTGTATGTCTAGCAAAGAGGATTCAAATAGAAACGTTAAACCTGACTTTTCAATTACTCAAATCACAACTTCTTTCAACAAACAAACTTTATTAACAAAAATTACAAATTTGATCACTGATTAATAGAATTTTGTTTACCACACAGACGGCTAAACTAAATCTACGTAGCTTTTACAACAATCATTATTCTCGCAAATTAAGGAATTAGATCTCACTAGCCCTTAAAGCTCTAACTTAGATACTTGAAGATTCGATTAACTGTACAAAACTTTAAGATAGCTTTGAAAAGCGTGTTTACTCCTCGAAGACTTTTCATCTGACACTCATCGGGAGGAATCGTCAGAATAAACTGAGAGCAATCCGATTGTGCTTATATAGGCAAAGAGAATGAGTATGATCATAGATCCAGTACATGAGTCAGTACATAAATTATAGATCGAACACAGAGTACTGTGAAAGTACATCTGGCCTCATGCTTTAATTATCACCGCCTGGCCTTACCCGTTCAAAATATCGTGCTCAGAACAGTTTGAATTATGCTTAAACGCCTTCAGACGGGTTAAGGACAACTGGCCTCAGCTAAATTGACCAGTCGGCTGCGTCTAGTTGGGTGCGTCTAGTCGGTTGTGGCCAGTTGGCCCATTCCGCCTTCAAACCGTAGCTGCATGTTTTCATTTGTGCATGGACAAATGGGGTCTGGTTTTTTTCTCTCCTTGCAAATGCGGTGCCATTGCACAAACCGGAGATATATTGTTGTATCGCAGTGTCACATGCATTGGGGATTACAAGGAGCACAATGTTGGACAGTTTTTGATGAAGAAATAAACAATTGTGGCTTGGTACATTGCTAACAGCATTTAATCCAGCGAATACAATAGCGATTTGCACCAAAAAAATTAAGCACGAGAGCCAGTCCTATTGATGTGTTTTACTTGAAGTGGCTGCTTCTATATGCTACAACAATTTCGGAATAGATTTGCCCTGTTTTACGTAATGTTAAAAAAGGGCCTTTACAGCATAACAGCTCCTTTTCGAAGTTATCTTGGAGAGGCCTGGTGGTAGTTTTTATAAACTGGCATTCTAGTTTTTATAAACTGTTGTAGCGAACTCATCACAACCGTCTTTTGTGCATGCATTTGATTTGATATTGCAAAGTTTTCCGCAAATGTATGTGTAAAATACATTTGCATTCTTTGACCTTCCCTGTACTTTTCTATCAACATTCTTCAGGCAAACATGGCATCGTTGGCTCCCTTTCCTGGCATAAATCCATATTGCTGTTCGCTGATCTCTACTCTATCCCTTAGCCTGGCTTCAATAATTCTTTCCCATACTTTTATCGTGTGGCTCATTAGCTTTATTCCTCTATAGTTTCCACAGCACTGTGCGTCCCCTTTGTTTTTATAGATTGGGATAAGCACACTCCTTCTCCATTCTTTTGGCAATCGTTCACCCATTAATAGTTTGTTGAACAGTCTGGTCAAAAACTTTATCCCAATCTTTCCCATGCACTTCCAAACTTCTACTGGCAACTCATCTGCCCAACCGCTTTACCTTTTTTCATCCTTCTTAGTGCTTTTTTTTACTTCTTCTCTACTGACGAAATTTACCTCTTCATTAACCACTTCTGCTTCCTCTGTCCTAGGGTCTCTGTTATTTTCCTCGTTCATCAGTTTCTCAAAGTACTCCTTCCATTTCTTTAACACTGCCTCCGAATTTACCATAGCAATACCGTTTTCATCCTTTATAACCCTCACGTGTTGTACATCTTTCCCTGCTCTGTCTCTCTGCCTAGCCAATCTGTACAATTCCTTTTCACCTTCTTTTGTTTCCAATCTAGCATACAAATTGTCATATGCACGTTCCTTTGCCATCGCAACTGCCTTCTTTGCGTTAATCTTCTTTTCTTTATAGATCTTTTTAGTATTTTCATTTCTTGTTTTGTCCCATGCTTTCTTTGCCTCTTTCTTTTCTTTTATGCTTTTTTGAACTTCCTCATTCCACCAACATGTCTCCCTGTCTCCTTTTTGTTTCCCAAATGTGACTCTCAGTACAGTTTCAGCTGTTTTTCTTAGCATTTCTGCTGTTTTGTCCCACTCATCAAGTAACCTAATTTCGCCTCCCAAAATCCTGGTCACCTCTTGTCTAAACGCTTTTTGACAACTTGTCTCCTTCAGTTTCCACCATCGTATCTTTGGCTTTACTTTCTCTGCTTTTTTCTTTTTCACCATAAGAACCATTTTGCATACCACCATACGGTGCTGTTTGCGATCCACTTATTTACTATTATCTTACAATCACACATTTCCTTTAAGTTCCTCCTTCTGCACATCACATAATCTACTTGGGTACTTTTTCCTCCACTCTTATACGTCACTCTGTGTTCATCTTTCTTCTTGAAATAAGTATTGACAATTGCCAAATCCATCCTTTTCCCAAAACCCAAAAACATTGATCCTTCCTTATTTCTTATTCCAGTTCTGTACCTACCCATTATTTCCTCATCCTTAATGTTTCCTTCGCCCACATGTTCATTAAGGTCTGCACCTAGAACTATTCTCTCTTCTTTTGATATACTTTCAATCAACCCATCCAGGTCTTCCCAAAAATCGTTTTTCGCCTCCCTGTTGTTGTTAACCTGTGGAGCATATGCGCTTACTATTAATATATTTAGAATGGCTCAAGTTCATAATAGCGACTGTCAAAACAGCGACCGTGCCATAACATCACCGCAACGCCAGTAATAGAAGAAAATACAAAAATAAAAAAAATTTAATCAAATAAAATATCAAGGAAGTAAATTTAGGAAAGAAAAAGCAAGTTATTTTTAGCTGATAATAATTTGAAAATCTATGTGACTATGTATCAAATTGACAAATAACTGTGAAGACGCTTTTATTACAATCGCTGTTATAACACAGTCGCTGTTTTGACACAGTCGCTATTTTGACGGTTGCTATTATGACAATCTCTAGCTTCATGGCCATTAGTCTGTTTGACACCCTCTTCACCACCAAGACACTTTCAGTCAGCTCCTCCCTCACCATTATCCTTATCCCATTTTTTCTTCCATCAGCTCTGTTGTAAAATAGTTTGCATCCACCTCCAATATTCCTTGCTTTACCGCCTTTCTACTTTGTTTCCTGTAGATACAATATGTCTACATTCTTTTGCTCCATCATGTCTGCCAGCTCTTTTTCCCTTCCAGCCATTGTTCCAATATTTAAGGTATCCACCCTTACGAGTGAGCGTCTTCCTTTCCACACTTCTTGCTGGTTCTTCGCTCGCCTTCCTCCTCTCTTTCTCCTCTTGTTTTCACTATGTTTAGCACTAGCACAATTTCCACAGGTACCCTGCTGTGCGACACCTGAGGCGGTCGTTGGTAACCCGGGCCGCGACCGATCCGGTATGGATTTATTAACAATACGCATTTGTATAATCTGGCAAAAAAAGTTTTACGCCGGATGCTCTTCCTGCCGCAACCTTTCCCATTTATCCGGGCTTGGGACCGGCATCAAGAAACACAGGAATGTGCCTCTGATGGCTGGGTTATTTAACTTAAATATTAAAGGAAAAAAATTATCCATGAGGGCGTATAATTGTGCTTGTTTAACTTCAAACAGGGTTAAAAAAGATTAAAACCCTGCAATAAAACAACAACAATTAAAATATTATGACGAAATAACGTCAAAAAATTAATTGCTCTACATATACGAAATCGATATACCTTGCGCTCGAGACTTGATAAATTTGATCTGGCGTGGACGACAAAACAACCTGTTATTTTTCGTACACCTCTAGTGTATACTTATCCTAATCTCTGCCGAACTCCTGATACTGACTCATCGAACCCACTTTAAAAACCACTGCTTTAAACGATTGCAACTAGCGCTGCCTGGACTTAAGCTCCAACTTCAGCTGTTTTTTCTAGTCCACGGAAGTGCGTTGGTTTTCCCGAGAAATGCTACAAAATGCCTGTTGAAATTCCAGAATAAACCCGCTTTGGCCCCAGTGTAAAACGCTTGCTCTTCTCTTATTTATAGTTTGTAATCGTACCTTGAAAAGTAACCGAGGTAGAAAATTTTGGAAATTACAAAACTAAAAAATGCAGAACTGCTTAAAATAACGGTTTTATTTTAATATTTTATCTCAGGTTATGTCTTGATAACTTTAGTTTTAATTGCAATATAGCATTACTAAAACTAAAAACTGATATATTTATAGCAAGAAGATGACCATATTGCCAACATTTCGAATTAAATAAAAAGTTTAAAAAACAAATCGATGTCTGCGGTACACGCGTCGCATGAAAAAACATGACATTGCACGTAAAACCTCGTCGTTCATTTCAACTTACAGTAGGCTAAAAAACGATCCCGTTTTATCTTTATTCCTTTTTTTGCTTTGATTTTATTTTTTTGTGACACGCTATTCCAAATATAACTACATTATCTCCGCGAAAGTAATGCAAAAAAGTCAAAATTAATTAATGAGCAAATTATAAAATATGGCATTAGCGTTTTATTTCATTTTTGCTTTTATGACATTTGCTCTTGTGATTTTTGCTTTTATGACATTTGCTCTTGTGATTTTTGCTTTTATGACATTCGCATAAAACGTGAAACAAAATAAATGCTATCAATTAAACCAGTGGTTCCCAACCGCCGGTCGGCGTAAATTTTTTGCCGGTCCGCGAAGTATCTTATTTTCTGCCAAGATAATTTTAATATGGAATCATAACCATTGCAAAGATGTTACTCTCTGTAAAACTCATTTTACGCCTGGCCGATTTGCAGCAGTAAAACTGACATATCTCGCTTTTCATCGTTGATACCGCAAAATTGTGTAATAATAATCAAGGTAAACATTCTGATTACCTTTAGATTCATGTTCATAAGTGATTTTGTTAAAATTGCTTCAACATAAACTACGTCTAGCGTTCTAAAAGTTTATTGATGGAATGCTGTGCAAAGTAATTTTTTACTTTTGAGATGCTGAATTAGATTGTACTGTGACACTGCAGAAGGAATAGTATGGAATCAACAAAACAACAAGGTTTTATGGTGTATTTTAACAAAAAGGATAAAACTAAGACTTCTGAAACAGATAATTCTCAAAATGGAAATGAAGCTAGTATTAGTAGGGCTACTGTAAGTGTAGAGCAAACTACGAAAAGGACATGTGCAGATAAGTCGAATGTCACAGGAGGAAGTAAGAAACGAAAAGGGGAATTTGTCAGGCAATACAATAAAAAATACTTGGAGCTTGGTTTTACTGTAGCTTCATGTAGTGAACAATCGCCACGGCCCTTATGTTCCGTGTGCTCCCAAATTCTATCAAATGACGCTATGAAACCTTCTAAACTTGCTCGTCACTTCCATTCAAAACACAACAATCTTAAAGACAAGCCCCTTGAATATTTTGAACGACTACGCTCTAATATGAATGACCAAAAAAAAACAAATGAAAAAGATAACAACTACCAAAAAATCTTTTCTACATGCATCCTACCTAATTTCCCTACAAATAGCTAAAACAAAAAAACCCTATACAATTGGGGAAGAGTTAATAAAGTCGTGCATCTTATCTGCGGCTGAACAAATTTTGGGTCCTGAAGCAGCTCGAAAATCTGATAGCATACCACTCTCCAACAATACAGTTCAACGAAGGATTGAAGATATTGCAATGGACATTGAACAGCAGGTAATAGAGGAGGTAAAGAAATCACCCTATTTTGCTATTCAACTCGACGAGTCAACTGACGTGAGTAATTGTGCCATTCTTCTATGTTTCGTGCGCTATAAGGGAAAAACAGATTTTAAGGAAGAACTTTTTTGTTACATTGACTTACCAGGACGTACCACCGGGTCAGAAATATTTAGGCTTCTTAACACGTACTTTAGTGAGAAAGACATAAACTGGGCAAATTGCGTCGGAGTATGTACTGATGGAGCTGCGAGCTGCGAGACTGGTTATCGCTCTGGTGTGGTTGCAAAAATTAAAGAAGTTGCGCACAAAGAAATGCTGTTTACTTACTGCATCATCCACCGAGAGCATTTGGCTTCAAAGAAGCTTTCTCCTGATTTGAAAAACGTACTTACTAACGCTGTGAAAATTGTTAATGCAATTAGAAGTCGACCTCTGAACTCCAGACTCTTCCAAGCATTGTGTGAAAGTATGGATTCGCAGCACGATCATCTTCTTTTCCATGCAGAAGTAAGATGGCTGTCACGAGGACGAGTTCTTTCTCGCCTATTTGAACTTCGTGAAGAAACAAAACACTTTTTGAGAGAAGTAAACTCCCCATTAGCAGAATTTTTGTTAGATGAGATGTGGTTGTGTAAGCTTGCGTACTTGGCAGATATATTTGGCCGTTTGAACGAGCTTAATACTTCTCTGCAAGGCCCTTGCACGAGTATCTTTGTACTGAGAAAAAAGACTGATGCTTTCAAACAGAAGCTGGCACTTTGGGATAGTCTTGTGCAAAAGGAAGATACAATTATGTTTCCAATTTTAAATGAGTATTTGGCAAGTGCTGATGTTAAATGTAAAGAGTTACTGAGCATTGTACATGTAAGTCAACGCTTAAAAGAGTTGGCTAACAGTTTTGACCATTATTTTCCGGAACATGAAGATCTTCGACGTGGAAACCTTTGGATCAACAATCTTTTTATCGAAGATGTCAACACATGCGACCTTAATCCCCATGAAAAAGAAAATCTGATTGAATTGTGCTGTGACACTACTTTGCAGTCCAGATACAAAAAAGAATCATTGTCGCAATTCTGGATATCTCTTGAAAACAAATATTCGTGTCTAACTCACAAAGCAATCAAATTGTTGGTGGTATTTTCAACTAGCTATTTATGCGAGAAATCTTTTTCATCGCTAACTTTAATTAAAACAAAGCAAAGAAATCGGCTGGATGCCGAAGCACAGCTACGGGTTTCAGAAACTTCTTTTATGCCTCGCTTGGATCGCATACTGACAGCGAAACAGCAGCAAATTTCACACTAACATTGATTTTGTATGTAAATGAATTAACATTTCGTTGTTTGAGTTAATTTGATTTCCATTTTGTTGTAATTTTTTGTCCTAAATACATAGCTTATGCCAAAATCTTTCAGTATGTTACGCAACGACAACTTTGGTTAACAGAAAGGTTACAAATATATGTTCTACTCACTACGGATCTTTTGTTGCCGGTCCGCGAACATTTTTTTAAATTTTTACCGGTTTCCGGTGTAAAAAGGTTGGGAACCACTGAATTAAACAATGTTGAATTCAAACCACTGTTATTTAGAACTAATTAATTTGTCGTGTACGTGAAGTATTGCTTTAAATTTGGTTGATTTCAATAAATCCTATAAAATAACAATGATTTTGATAAGTAACAAAATTCATTTATGTCTGTAAACTGCAGTGACGCTAATCTTAGCTCTTTCCGTACGGGCTGGTTTTTCGGCCGTTTTCTAAAAAGCCGGGCTCTTTTGTTTAAAAAAAACGAGAAAAAAATGTACTCTAAGTTTATTAAATATTTTCGCTTTTATTTGTTTAAAAAGCAATTAAAACTTTATATTATCTAAAAGCCTGTTTTTTTGTGATTAAAACGATATAAAATTTATAAAAATTGAATGAAAAATGAATTAGTAATAAATAAAAGTATTGACCCTAGTTATTTTTCAAAAATTGCCGTTTTTTCTTCTTGCGTCACCGTGCGGCAAGATATTTTAACTTGCTTAGGCGCTAGCAAAAGCTAAAGATCTAAACTTCACATTCGAAAAAAAAAGTTTCTCAAAGAGAGAAAAATGAATGATTTATTCGAGAAAAAGCAGTCAACAAGTTCACAAATTCTCGTGTACGCAAGTGATCTCGACGAGATTGTATGTGTTTGCACGCGATTTTATCCAATTAAAGCGGAAAATCCAAACTAACTATCAGCTTCTAAACTAATAGGATTAGTAGCTCGTAAAGAATTTCGAGAAAGAAAGCTATTTCCGAGATATGCAAAAAATAGTGAACGCATGGCAAGACCTGCCAATTCTTCGATGCAGTCTTCATTTGGAATCGGTTTCAATTTTTCTATTTTTTCCCAATATCATGTTGTTCTCCAAAAAACCGCACAATGTTTCAAATTGTTTCTAAATTTTTGGACTTGTTGGCGATCTAATCAAATTACACGGCGACTCATTTTGGGTCACGACCCAGTGATTTAGAAGCATTGTTATAAAAATTAGCCACTGCGCGCGATCGACAAGACTTGAATTGTGTAAAATTGTTCGGCGGGCCACATAAAATTACGTCACGGTTTGGACCACCCTGATATTGTCAAACCAAAATCAAAAAATTTTCAAATTCAAAACTATATTGCTCTTCTAACTTTTGTAGGGCCGGACCAACTTTAAATTTTTGAAATTGGCCTGTAAGTGCAAAAAGGAGCCTCACCCCTGGCCTGGAGCGACACTCGTATTGCCGACTTTTTCTCGTTTGATATTTTGTGATCATTTTTTTGTGTATTTTTTTATCTAATTATTATGTATAAATTGTTTTTAGTGTTTTTATATTCTGCTTGCAATAAAAAAAATATTCTTCACTTAGTTTGCTTTCGACAAACTATAGAAAGTTTTGTAGATCCTAAGTTATTTATTTCTTAGATCCGAAGTTATTTATTTTTATTAGCGTATTTAACGTATTTGATGCTCTAATGAGATCTTGGTTTGCTTTTTCCGCTACGCTTTTCTCAGTGTTCTATAGTACAGTCAATCAAAACTTTTGATTATATTTTATCGCCAAATTCACGTAATTGCTTTCGAAAACCTCAATTAACCTACTGTAATTTTTTTTTGACTAAGCTTTTTTCATTGTCTTATAGATCCAAAGCTATTTATTTCATAGATCCGAAGTTATTCATTTATATTAGCGATTAACGTATTAGATGCTCTATGAGATCTTGGTTTGCTTCTTTGGCTACGCTTTTTCAGTTTTAATAGTAAAGTCAATTATCGCCAAATTCACGTAATTGCTTTCAAAAACCTCAATTAACCCAATTTTTTTTTCCGACTAAGTTTTTTCATTGTTTTATAGACCCAAAGCTATTTATTTCATAGATCCGAAGTTATTTATTTTTATTAGCGATTAACGTATTAGATGCTCTATGAGATCTTGGTTTGCTTTTTTGGCTACGCTTTTATCAGTGCTCTATAGTACACTATAATATTCTAGAGCAGTGCTTTTCAAACTTTTTTTCACTACGGCACACTAATAAACTCTGAATTTTCCTGCGGCACACTTACATTATGAAGACAAAAGCTGCGGCACACTTACAATACTAAATACACTCTTCAAGTTTAAATACAAAAATTATATTTAATATATAACAGTAACACCTAATGAAAGGGTGTGCCTACAGAAATTATTTTAATACAGGGTACAACAGGGATGTCCAACCAGTGATGGATATTGGGTGAGGCAAATGAGGCAGTTGCCTCGTGCCCTCCTTGAAAATACCGCACATAGTTTCATTTTGCTGCACATGTTTTTTTTAGAGATCACCATGATTTGGGAGAAAAATAGGGAAATATGAGATCAAATCGAAGTGAAGACCTTTTTTATTTTTTTAGAGATCAGTATGATTTTGGGAAATATAAGGGAAATACGAGATCAAAGTCCCCCTTTTTTTAAAGAACACCAATTTTTGGGAATCCTTGCCTCGGGCCCCTAACTTTAAATATCTGTCACTGTGTCCAACCTTGCTTTAATTTGGGCCAAATTTTAAATCAACCCAAAGTCGCTGGGCCGCAAAAAGCTTGTCATGCAGAATCTTGCTGCAATTTCTTCATTTTTGTCTCTAAAATCAAGTGTTCTGTAAAAAAAAAAGATGGACCAAGACTCTATCTATGGCTTTTTGTCAAAACACGAAAATTTCGCGGCACACTTCAATCCCTTTCACGGCACACAGTTTGGGAAACCCTGTTCTAGAGCACGACAACTAATTGAACAAATAAAAATAAAAAATGATTACTTGTGACAAAATATTTATAAAAAGTTATTACAATTGTATATCTCTATCTATTTTTGGGCACCCCGGTTTTTATGACACACCGTATATTTTTACATCGAAAACCGTTTAGTTATAGGGCACGACAAGTAATTGAACAAATAAAACTAAAAAATGATTACTTATGACAAAATGATACAATCGCGTCTAAACACCGACAATTGTGCCTGCAGCTAATTGTTAGCACTACCGCTAATCCCGTGTAAACCGCTAATCCCGTAAATGTAAACCGCTAAGCGTATCACCGCTTTAAGTTGCATTCTATGCACGCGATACAAAGAGGAAGTCTATGAGATAGATTTCCCCGCCTAGGCAACAAAATGCATGAATCTGTCGCGCTTTGCTGTATCTGTCTATATCTACAAGTGCTTCAATAATAAAATAGCATCATAAAATTTCAAGAATCACTTAGATATATTAAATTTAAACCAATAATAATTAAAAGGTAGAAACGTGTGAAAGATAAAAACGTATTAGTTCAATATTTAGCTCACAACCAGGGATATCAAGTTTAAATAGTTACATGGCACTGTATATTTATGAACGAAAAAATTGCAAGGACGTCAGCTGCTTTCTGTTTTCCACATAGTTTTGAATAGCAACTGTGGACAAAATATAAAAATTGTTAACAACTGTGACCCCCCAGTCACACTTGGCGAAAAAAAATAAATGGAAAGCATATTTTCCGCTTACATTTTAATAGGGTGCACACTGAAAGCGGAAGCAGAAAAAGCAAGCGGAAAGCGGAATTTTCGCTACGCTTTTAAATTTTCCGTTTTCCCCTTGATTTTTCCGCTTTTAGTGTGAACCAACCCAAAGAAAGTGGTGATTGAGTTGACACAAAACTCAATCACACGGAACTAAAAATCTTAAACTAACACAAAAATCGTATCTAAAAATATAAAATATAATACAGTAGGACCTCGCAGTACGAGTGCCTCGTTGTACTAGAAATTCGCTTTGCGAGCGGCTATTCGTAATAAATTTTGTCTCATACGACGAGTAAAATTTGTAGTACGAGCGATCGTAGGCCCTCAACGTCCAGGGGCCTCGTAATTCGATTTCGAAGTTTGCAATTCTATTAAAAACTTGACAAACTAAAAACCTACCTAACGTATATACAGTACATATCAAGCTTTTGAGGCTAAAAATGCTAAAGTAAGCGATGATGATAGAAATGTTATAACACCAGAAATTGGTCTACCTGACATTTCAATGGACAGAGATTTTTTATGACAAACAATAACCTATTCTCAGCTTCACTGTCTTCCATACGCTTAGATCAGTGGTTCTTAACCTATTTTATATTGTTACCACTAAAATATTTTGATATATATCAACTACCCCTTTTAAAAAACAGCAACTATAATAGCTTGCAATCCAAAGTCATTTTTTATTATACACAGAAAAATTTAATTTAATTTAATACTCACAGAAAAATTAAGAAGTCATTTTTTATTACAAATACATTTAATGGGAAGGCTGGTACTGCTTTTTTGCTATTAAGCGTTCAAATCTAGGCTGATTGTAAGAAACACAACATTACATTTCATCATCGATCTCAAGCCTGTTTCGATATTTTGTCTTTATATACACCATTGCAGAAAATCCCACTTTACAGCAATAAGTTGAAGAAAATTGAATCAAAAAATTTAATGCTCTTTTTGAAAGGATAGGATATTCTTTATGAATGCCAGCCCAAAAGCTTCCTATATCCTCTGTGAAGCCAGTTTTAAGACTTGAATCTTCGCGCAGTTGAAGAAACTCAATTTTTGCTGCCATATCATCATCACGAATAGAGTTTTCTTTAACTGAGAATGGCTGGCTAATCCACAAAAAATTATGTCGCTCTTCATTTCCAGGAAAATATCGATCAATCGCAATATTTATTGCATTTAAGTGGCTAACTATTTCTTGAGTGAAGTTGCATTTCATGTTTGGGTCGAATTGTAAGAGCATTGTCAAATTGGGAAACATACTTGTGCCTTTTTCTGTTAGTCTTTTAAACAGTTCCACTTTACGTTTGAAGGCTACAACTTTGTCGTGTGTCGTATGCAACCATTGACGACCTCCTTGTAGAGTTAAATTGAGGGAATTCATTTCTGAGAAAAAATCACCCAAGTAAGCCACCACAGCAAAAAGTCATTGCTTTTCAATTGGTTGTGCATATCAACTCCTTTTGCATTTCGTTCTTTTTCAAGAAAAATAGCTGCTTCTTCTCGCAGTTGGAGCAAACGATTCAAGACTTTACCACGAGATAACCAACTTACCTCCGTATGTAACAAAAAAACTTTATAATCAGAACCAACTTCTTCACTAAAAGCTACGAATAACCTTGATCTTGTGGCATTTGCAGAAATATTGTTTACGATTTTTACTACATCTTTTAATACTTCTTGAAATCCAGATGAAAGAGTTTTCATGGCTAAAGCAAAGCGATGAATTAAACAATGAGTAAATGATACATGAGGAGCAACATTGGTGACTAATCCTTTGAAACCAGACTTGTCGCCAATCATAGAAGGAGCACCATCTGTAGAGATCCCAACAAGTTGCTTCCAATCAAGTACGTGAGATTCAAAAACAACTTTTACAACTCTAAAGACATCTTCTCCTTTACATGTTGTCGACAGTGGTTCCGAAAATAAATATTGTTCTTTTATGTTGTTTTCAAAAATGTAGCGAGCGTAAACCAGCAAATGCGCACATAATGAAACATCAGTGGATTCGTCCAATTGCGAGGAAAATATTGCCATCGCTATGACAAGACTAAAAATGCTGTTTTAATTTGCTTGGTTTCATACTTTCCTGAGTTAAAACTTTAAAACAAATTACACACTGCGGCTTTTCAATAGAATTTTCAATAACACTTGTAAAACCAAAGTTCAGAAAAGCTTCTTTGTAACTTCGTTTCTTCGGAGGCATCTTGATATTTTTTTTACCAAATTAGCCTTACTACTGCATGCAAGAAACAAAAACTCACTTCACGCCTATTACTAACTGACTAGTTATAAAAAGATCACTTGCCGAACTATCACTAGACAAAACTATCAATTGTAACGAAACAAGAGAATTTATAAGAGAATCTAGTTCTGACTTAGTATCTAATTATAACATCACAATAAGTATGGTGATAGTGCAGTAAAATTCAACTTTTGAAAATTTTCGAAATTTTACATTTACCCTTTAAAATGCTAAATTACCCCCAGGTTAAAAACCACTGGCTTAGATGGTTTCCATTTTAAGTTTAATAGATTAATAAAACATGATTATTTATTGCATGCACTTTTATTATTCATATTACATGTACAGTATGGTTTATTTTTTTTTGATTGCACCTTTTCTGTTTAAAAATAAACATAAAAACAAACATTTTGGGGATGGAACGGATTATTTATTTTCATATTAATTTTAATGCAAAAAATTGCTTCGTAATACGAATAAATTGCAGTACGAGCTCAGCCTGGTAACGAATTAAACTCGTACTGCGAGGTTCTACTGTATTAAATGAAAATTATGACAAAAATCTAAACTAATCACAGGTGTGTGGATTAACATGGTAGGATAAGCCTAATCTCTGATTTATTTGTAATGGGTAATTTTAATTGTTTGTTTAGTGTTTCATTTAAAAGAACAACAATCAGTATGTGTAAAGTAAGCGTGGGGTCCCAATACCTTTTGTCTCTTTGTTAATGTCCTTTAGATAAAAACTGTAAACTCTAAACTAAAAAACTTTTTACTTTGGCTGTAAAAAGTAAAAAACACTTTCAATTTTAATTAAAGACAGAGGCGTTTTTATTTAAGCAATATGCTATGCTTTCTCCTTTACTGTTGAAACAAAAACACTTAGACATTGGTAATTTATTGTTTGAATTGAGTACAGACTACATTAAAAACCAGGCTTATATCTGTGGCATTGTGCATCATCAATTCAAAACCACAAAAACATGGACTCGGGCATTGAATCCTCAAATCCTCAATCATTGAAATGAAGATTTAACCGAGAAAAAATAAAATCTGGGTGATTTTAATGTTATAGTTATAGAATTAATTTAAGCCGTCAGCGGCGTGTTCAAGTAGATAGACACGCGAATTTATAATAAGCTCGACATAGTCGCAGTTGAACTTACTCTAGCGATTTTGTTGCGTTCTTGAGAAAGACATTTTACGGCAAGCATGTTAAACTAGTGAGAGTATGCGGGTCACATTAGTAAAATTTTGACACAAAAAATTTGCCGCGTGCTGCAATCCGGTTAGCAAATAAAGTGATGACCAGTGTTTTAAGTTTTATTTTTGTTTTGACTTCACTTGGATTTCAATGTAAAATCATAAAATTTGTCTTTCTAGGTTCAAGAATATATTTGCACCTCATGTTTACCTTTCTTTTAAATTTTATACTAAATTAAAGTGAAGACCAAAAAAAAGTCTACTAAAAATCCTTGTTGTTTTTGTAAATGAAACTTAATTTTAAATTGATAAATATTTTGATTTCGTATTGAGTTTCTGTTTAAAAAATTCTTCCAATGACTTTACGAGCCGCGAGTTTGACATTCCTGCTTTACGGGACTTTTTTCTGCTTGACGTCTTAGCAAGCAAATCTGAGGCTGGCTTTACACGATCAAGTTTCTTGCAAAAAGAATCTTGCCTCAATATTCTATCTGTGTGTAAAGTACCGCGCAAGATTATTGAGCAAGATTGCTGGCAATATTGCGCAATAAAAATCTTGCCATCTGTAAAAGCGCTTTTCAAGAAAAAAGTGCGTCTTGCTGCAATATTGTTAGGAATAGAGCGAGGTTCTATTTTCCAGCAAGATTTCAGCAAGTTTTCGGTTGAAAATGCCATCGTGGTCGACAGACGAAGTAAAGACGTTAATAAGTGAAGTTGAAGTCAGGCATTCTATATGGAATGTCTATAGCGACGAGTATAAAGACCGTGTAAATGGGGCCTCTTTAAGAAGTCACCGTAAGCGTTTTTTGTTTGTGAAACTAATTTGGATCCCCTTGCTATTATTATTGCTTCATGAAGATTATTTTTCTCTAAGTGTCTTTATTCTATCCTGATGCTGAAAGATGGATTCCGAGTTAGTTTCACCCAAAAAAATTGCATACGGTGACTTCGTAAAGAGAACCAATTTTTGTTAAATAGTATATATCTTTCTTTTTTAAAAAAATACTATATTCTTTCTTAAAAAAAAAAATTAACGTACAGTACCTATTTCGTTTTAAAGGTACGCCGACCACGCACAATTGACGTTGTGCGTGTAATAACGTATATCGTTTAGCCCAGTGGTTTTCAGCCTTTTCTGTACCGTGGCCTATTTTTCAACCCAAGTTAACTTCACAACCCACTTTGGTCGACAAAATTAAATTCCCATCCCAAAATCATAGTGTTCTCTAAAAAAAAAAAAAAGGTCTTCACTTGGAATTGCTGTCAATTTTCCCTATTTTTGTCCCAAAATCATAGTGTTCTCTAAAAAAGTCTTCATGTGGTTGACTGCACAGGACGCCAGAAAAATACCTAAAAAATGGGACGGATGGCAAGCCTAATTATACATATATATTATACATATTGCTTTCATTTTAATTTATGCTCCATGGCCCACAGGTTGAAAACCCCTGGTTTAGCCACTGTTTCCTATTTCGCAATCACTTTTTCAATAAGAACTTCAAAACGTAATACCTTGATGGCAAATAAAATTGAATTGAATTGAATTGAATTGAATACATAACATAGATCGACCTGAAAAAAAATTTTATTCAACAGTATGTGATATGAAACACATGGCTTTTTCTTGCTCGAAGCATTTCGAATATTTCAACATTAAAAACTGATGAATTGAAATAAAATGAAAACGAACCACAGGTTTATTTAAACCAATCGTGAGGAAACCAATGCGATAGATATGTCGGCAATATTGCTGAAATATTGCGGAACGAACATCGTGTAAATACATCAGCAAGTTTCTTGCGCAAAAATCGCAGACATTTCTTTCTGCAAGAATTTCAGACAGAAAAAAAGCTCGCCGTGTAAAAGCTCGCGCAATACTTGCCGCAAGAAACTTGCGCAAGAAACTTGATCGTGTAAAGCCAGCCTAAGCTACTGTCATATTATTACATAAAAACTAAAAATCAATCAAAGAATTTCTACTGAACAACAATATCTTAGCAGTTTCCAAGACAGATCTGCATACGTGCTTGAAGGTTGACTTAAGTCTAGGCTGGCTTTACACGATCAAGTTTCTTGCGGCAAGTATTGCGCGAGCTTTTACACGGCGAGCTTTTTTTCTGTCTGAAATTCTTGCAGAAAGAAATGTCTGCGATTTTTGTGCAAGAAACTTGCTGATGTATTTACACGATGTTCGTTCCGCAATATTTCAGCAATATTGCCGACGTATCTATCGCATTGGTTTCCTCACGATTGGTTTAAATAAACCTGTGGTTCGTTTTCATTTTATTTCAATTTATCAGTTTTTATTCAATTTATCGATCTATGTTGTGTATTCAATTCAATTTAATTTTATTTGCCATCAAGGTATTACGTTTTGAAGTTCTTATTGAAAAAGTGATTGCGAAATAGGAAACAGTGGCTAAACCAGGGGTTTTCAACCTGTGGGCCACAGTGTTTTTTTTAGTGGGCCATGGAGCATAAATTAAAATGAAAGTAATATGTATAATATATATGTATAATTAGGCTTGCCATCCGTCCCATTTTTTAGGTATTTTTCTGGCGTCCTGTGCAGTCAACCACATGAAGACTTTTTTAGAGAACACTATGATTTTGGGACAAAAATAGGGAAAATTGACAGCAATTCCAAGTGAAGACCTTTTTTTTTTTTTTTAGAGAACACTATGATTTTGGGATGGGAATTTAATTTTGTCGACCAAAGTGGGTTGTGAAGTTAACTTGGGTTGAAAAATAGGCCACGGTACAGAAAAGGCTGAAAACCACTGGGCTAAACGATATACGTTATTACACGCACAACGTCAATTGTGCGTGGTCGGCGTACCTTTAAAACGAAATAGGTACTGTACGTTAATTTTTTTTTTTTAAGAAAGAATATAGTATTTTTTTAAAAAAGAAAGATATATACTATTTAACAAAACTTGGTTCTCTTTACGAAGTCACCGTATGCAATTTTTTTGGGTGAAACTAACTCGGAATCCATCTTTCAGCATCAGGATAGAATAAAGACACTTAGAGAAAAATAATCTTCATGAAGCAATAATAATAGCAAGGGGATCCAAATTAGTTTCACAAACAAAAAACGCTTACGGTGACTTCTTAAAGAGGCCCCATTTACACGGTCTTTATACTCGTCGCTATAGACATTCCATATAGAATGCCTGACTTCAACTTCACTTATTAAAGTCTTTACTTCGTCTGTCGACCACGATGGCATTTTCAACCGAAAACTTGCTGAAATCTTGCTGGAAAATAGAACCTCGCTCTATTCCTAACAATATTGCAGCAAGACGCACTTTTTTCTTGAAAAGCGCTTTTACAGATGGCAAGATTTTTATTGCGCAATATTGCCAGCAATCTTGCTCAATAATCTTGCGCGGTACTTTACACACAGATAGAATATTGAGGCAAGATTCTTTTTGCAAGAAACTTGATCGTGTAAAGCCAGCCTTAGACTTAAGTCAACCTTCAAGCACGTATGCAGATCTGTCTTGGGAACTGTTATGATATTGTGCGTATAAAAGGTTGACTTAAGCCTAACTGCCCCGACGCTTTCTTGCGAGTGAGAAGAACAAATTGGAACAAAATAAAAAACTTTCATGGGAGATCTCTAACTCTGGCGAGTTTCCTTTTTTGTCTTCTTTAAAAAATATATTAGATAAATAGGAATTGGAAAAATTATATACGGGCTGCTTTCCACTGCAATTTGTAAAATTTCCTTCCATAGTTGGCAGTCACTTAAACATTTTGTATATCGTCAAATCAACCGTTTTATCTTTCTGATCAATTCCAATTAGTGACCTTCGCATGGTAAACTTAGAGTTGGCTTGCAGCTCTTAGCTTCAAACCAACAGCAGCAAGTTATAAAACTTGACATTATTAAAAGCTCCTAACCACTTGCCAGTAAAGTTCGATAGCTTAGTCGTGCAGTTTAATAAATCTTTGCTTAAAGTAAAAATTCGATAATTGTTTTGCAGCAATTATACTTTAATATTTTTATATAGTTTTAAATAATATTTTTAATGGTAGTGCCGAGATTTAGTTTAATCTACCAATTTCTAAAAGAATATGTAAATTTCAAGTAATTTAAAAACTAACTTGTCTCACTTTTTATTGCAACTTTGTTAATTGCAACAAACAATCAACGACCTGTCGTTAACTATCAAGTTAAGTGCGGCAATTCCTTTGTTTTCAACTAGCTCTGGTGTGCAAGTAAAACGTACAAATTGCAGCAAACAGGTTCGGAGTTTTTCAAGTATTTTTGAAACAGTCATGAACAAATTTAAACTTTGAACATGATTGTTCACAAACAACGTGTCAATTTATAGCAAAATCAAGCGCAACTAAATCTTTTTTTTTGTATTATATAGGATTTTCTGGCAAACTTATTTCAAAAATTTCAGTTTCTTTCTCAAAAGTTGTTTACGTAAATGGTTTAGCAAAAAAAAAATTATTTGTGCGGGGATTTTGTATATGATCTTTTTGTCATCTCATGTTTGAATTATGATTAATCTTTAAAAAAGACTGTCAATTAATTTTAGAGGCATGCTGGCAAGCTTTGCCATCTCTCAGATGAATAGCCAGCTTATGCACCTCTGCATATATGTTTCATTCATTCCATTGTCCACCGCAAGAAAAATAATGCCAATTTTCAAAACAATTTTCAAAACAATTTTCATAAGCGAAGCATCATATTTATTTCTAGTAAATATCGTTTATAAAAATCTAATAAGAGTTTTTTAAAATGAAAAACATTCAATCAAGGATCTTTATTAAAAGGGTCAGGTTTTTGTTAAACGTCAACATTAGGTCTCGATATGGTGGTGGTAAATAATTACAATTCCAGCTGCTTAAACAATTTCCAATGATCAGTTTTTAGTTTATAATTTTCGAGACCGAAAGCGATACAAAACAATTTTTTCTAGGCCTAATACAAGCATATTTGAGGCAACTTGGGCATGTTTTTAGTGGGCCAAAAATCTTGGTACCACGAACTTTTAACAACTAAAACCTGAATATCTTCAAACACTAACAGAAGAAACCAAATGTTGTTATACAACAGTATATGAAACATCATCACAGAAAAGTTTTATTCAAAAGACAAAAATAAACGTTTTCCAATATTTATTACAATAGAAGTAATAGAGTTGAAGCCGATTTTCTTGATAGGAGTGTAATGCCAAAATTCAAAAACATATTCAGGTTTAACTTTAAATGGGTCTAAGCAGTGATGGTTTTTTCACTGCCAACATCAGTAGAAAACTGTGGGAATAAAAAAGCAACTCCGTTTTTGTTACTAAACTTGAAAGTTTTTTTATATGTCTGCTTTAATAGGCGCCAAAGTTTTGTTTTGTTTGAATGTCTATTAATACGAGGGTCAGTCAATAAGTAATGAGACTTTTTTAATAACTCAAGTTTGCAATGACTGGTAATCAAAAAATGCTTTTTTATTTTTCAACATAGTCTCCCTCCTTTGCAACACACTTGTTCCATCTTGATATTAGATTGTCTATTCCTTTGGCATAGAATTCCGTGGACTGGGTCCTTAGCCAGTTGCTCACAGCAGCCTTCACTTCTTCATCAGTCTGGAAGTGAATTCCCCTCATACTCTCTTTGAGTGGGCCAAAGAGGTGAAAATCAGATGGTGCAAGGTCTGGGCTGTAGGGTGGGTGTGTTAGAAGTTTCCAGCCTAAATCTTCAATTTTGGCTAGGGTTCTTGCTGCTGTGTGGGGCCTTGCATTATCCTGAAGGAGAATCACACCTCTTGATTGAAGTCCTCTCCGTTTGTTCTTAATGTCTTTTTTCACTTGAGTTAGCAGCTCACAGTAGTTCTCTGAGTTCACAGTATTGCCCCTTTCCAAGAAACTGATAGTGATCGGCCCATTTCTGTCCCAGAACACAGTGAGCATGACTTTCCTTAAACTTTTCTGAGATTTGAATTTTTTCTTCACTGGGGAAGAAACATGCTTCCACTCCATTGATCGTCGTTTCGATTCAGGTTCATAATGAAAGACCCAGGTCTCATCAGTTGTCACTATTCTCGATAGAAATACATCTCCCTCCTTTCTGTATCTGCGTAGTGATGCTCTGGAAGCCATCAGGCGCTGCATTTTGTGATCATCCGTTAACATCTTTGGAACCCAGCGACAGCTGACTTTTGAAAAACGCAGCTTCTCACGCACAATTGCGTACACTGTGCCATGGGAGATGTCCAAGTTTGTAGCAATTTCATCTAAAGTGACCCTTCTATCAGATTTGATCAGGTCTTCAACTGCCTGTACTGCTTCTGGGGTAGAGACATCCACAGGTCTTCCACTTCTCAGATCATCAGTAATGCTTTCGCGTCCATCTTTGAATGCTTGCACCCATTTGTAGAAGTTTGCTCTAGACATACAGGAAGGACCATATTGTCTTTGCATTCTAGACAGAATCTCACATGATTTTACACTCTCTGCCAACAGAAATCTGATGACTCCTCTTTGTTCCAAGCATGAGCTGTTTCCTAGCCTAGTAGTCATTTCAATTTATCGTCACACCTACAGTAATCTGAAAATAAACAAGTTTTGTTGTAAATAAGATGACAACTCCATTCATAATCATCACATAAAATTTCAGTTGCATAACTCCAAGAACACCAAAGTAATTGAGAAAGTCTCATTACTTATTGACTGACCCTCGTAGGTTTTTGTCACAAACGGTCAGTAGCGTACCGTGACTTTTCAGGTCAGGCATGCAATGATGAAATGATGACGTCATCAGTCTCAAAATTTAGCTCAATTTTAATATTTGATAAAACAAGCAATTTTTAAAATTTTGCGATTTATAGTCCTAGTAAATACAGGAAGTTTTTTCATTAGTTAATGAAAGGTAAAAACAATAGTTTCTACTTTCTAGGGTTTCTCAATAATCACAAATATAAAATGTTTTTCCTGTATCGAAGTTGTCTAACGAAGTACACTGTTAAAAAACTGCTCTTTGATCATTTCAGTCGGCGTTTTTGATGTTTGCGGAATTTTGCAACATTTTCTTTGATGTTTTTTAACAGTGTAGGCAAAAGTGCTGAGCAAGCTTGCTTTTTTCTATAATTTCTATAATTTGCATCTGAATGTGAGTACTGAGTAAACGTAAGCAGTTTGTAGCAAGCGATACTAGATCAGTTCTTCAACAACGTCACGCTCTATAAACATGCAATATCAAAACTGCATGCATAGATACGATATCAAACTGCTGAATAATCGGAGATTTAGATTTTAATTTAAGAAAAATTTTGCAAAAGAAAAGAAATATTCGGATAAAACAATGTCTGCAATGGAATATGCATCTATAATATTTCTTAGAACCACCGGTAGGTTTCGTAATTCCTTCTAGCAACAGAGTCAAAAAATGCAACTTAAATTTTGCATGCGTGTTTTCAATTTTATTTTGTATTTTAGTGATAAGCTCTAGCTGAAGCTGTACTGAATGATCCGAGTTGCAATCGATAAAACGTATTTATGCTGTTATATCAAAAAATAATCAACATAATATCATCAAATTTTTATACTTTGAGAATTTTTTTCAAGATTATTTTTTTATTTTTTCATATAATTATTTTTTTATAAAATTTTTAGGCATGCATAAAGAATACGCCCCGGCAAACGTCATTGTTACAAAACAATTTTGGTTCCTGCATGATTACCGCATGTAATGTTCGTGATAAAAACATGCGTATGAGGTGTTTTAAGGGACCATTATTCCAGCATTCTGACGTGATAAATTTTAGAACAAACTTGTATTCCACAAAATTTTTTTAACTTTAGCACTTAATGTGCGTTTCCACTTAATGTACCATGGTACATTAACCTGGACTAAACTTATTTTGAAATTTTGTTATTTTCCAGTTAATGTAGCTGATACATTAAGTGGAAAGCTCCGGTAGTTTTTGCAGTAAAGAAGAAGTATATCGTGATTTATTATTAGAGTTTTTAGAAGCAAATGCAAAGTTGCAATGAGTTTAGCATTCGAAGTCCGTCCGTCAACAACCGTCCGACTCAAAAAACCATTCAGTCCAAATCCTTTGCTAAGATGATCGAGTTTAAGTTCATCAAGTGATGAGTCTTTTTGATTCCAAGTCTCTTTTGACCAATTTTACATTCAAGTTTTGTTTTTACCTTCATCGACAAGAAAAGAGTTTTTTTATCTTTACGTGATTGCAAAAGTTTTTAACCTTGAACGTAAGTCTAAAAGAAATTAATCGATATATTTTATTTTTTATTATATTTATTTATTTATTTATCTTTTATATTTATCCTCCTGACTCGCAAAAAAGCGACGGAGGCGCTAATACATAGAGTAAGCGATTTTCCCGACCTGCTTCCGGAGATGCCATGATATTGCTGTCTGCTTGAAATTTAATAGACATATGACTGAAATTTAGAACTGCTTGCCAAGACCACCAAGCAGAGGAAAGTGCCCTAAAGTGTCTTTTCATAGGACACAACAGAATGGTGCAAGTAAGCTTGAACCGAGACCATTTCGATCACGATCCCGGCGCTCTAACCAATCGACCACGCTGCAGACAATCGTCAATCAAGTTAAAAGCTAATTTCCTGTTGCGGTAGGCCAACATTCCCAATTAATGTACGTAGTCTAGAGGTGTTTTCTCGCCACTGCATGCTACATTTATTTTCTCCCCATTGTGTTACACTGGTGCCTGACTGGATGGGATCGTTCGGCAGTCCAGAGTACCAGGCACAAATGGGTGTCTTGATATAAGTTGCCACAGATGTCCACCAAGTGTAGACAGTAGCCTTTTTTATACAGGAGGTGTTCTGGCTATTGAGCGGGGCGAGCAAGAGACAGTAGGGCCTTCTGGCGCCGAAACTCAGTTGGTTGGATGCTTGCTGAGATAAAAAGGTTGTCCGCTGGTGTGGGACGCAGGCATCCAGTCACTATGCCGAAGACATTGTTAATGGGCTCGTCAATGTGGCGATTATGGACACTGCAACACCAAACAGGCGCATAGTACTCAGCCGTGAAATGAAATAAGACAAGGATGGCTATGTGAAGTATAGTGTCATACAGTATCGCAGGCTGCTGTGAGATCAGCAAATACAGCTGCCGGCCTTCTTTTTGGCCAAAAAGCTATCCTCAATTTCTTGAATTAGAAGAGTGACTTGATCTACGGTCGATCTTCCGCGCCAAATGCCAGCTTGCTATCTAGGCAGCAGTCGGTCTATTATTTGGTTTGACGCTGGCATATATATTTTAAGTCTCTCCGTGATCTTGAAAGAGACAAAAAGCAATGAAATAGGCTTATAGCTCTTGAGATCCAGTAATGGTTTATTCGCTTTGTGATGGGAACCACTAATGCTCTCTTGCAAATTTTTGGAAGCTTGAGCAGAGCAGGCACGGAGTATTAGCTTTGGGCATAGAGCGTCAGGGCCTAGAGTTTTTCCAGACTTTAATAGCTGGAGGACATTGGAAACTTTTTCCAAAGAAAACCTCTAGCGATCCAGCGATGATCAATGTTGGGACATAGGAACTTCTCTTTGAACTCCGTCGTCGCAGCCATTTTGATGAAATCGATTTCAGAACAGATTTGATTTTAGCGAAGAGAAAAAAGTCACACGAGGCCAGATCGGGGGAATATGGGGAGTGTTCCAAAGTTGCAATTTCTTTTTGAAAGAAACTCACGAATACTCTGGGTTGTGTGAACAGGAGCGTTATCGTGATAGAGCGTCCATGTGTGGGCTTCCCAAAGACTCCGCCTCTTGTTACACACTGATTTTACAAGGCGCCCAAGAATCTCTTTATAGACGGTTTGGTTCACTGTTTGGCTTTGGGGGTAGGAATTCGAAATGAACGATGCCTTGAATATCGAAGAACACAATGAGCATCACTTTTACTTTCAACTTTGAGAAGAGCCTTTCGGAAGCTCACGCATGCACGCATCACGAAAAAGCCCCTGCTCACACAACCCTGAGTATTCGTGAGTTTCTTGCAAAAAGAAACATTGCAACTTTGAAACACCCCCATATTCTCCCGATCTGGCCCCGTATGACGTTTTTCTCTTCCTTAAGATCAAATTTTTCCTAAAGGGAACCCATTTTTCTGACATCGATTTCATCAAAATGGCTGCGACGACGGAGCTTAAAAAGATCCCAGAAAATGCTTTCCAAGAATGTTTTGAATTGTAGAAAAAGCAAATGCACAAGTGTTTTCAAGTGGAAGGAGATTGTTTTGAAGGATTTTGATTTTGGTATATTTCAATATTTTTCAATAAAGTTTTTATAACACCAGTCTCGTTATTTTTTGGACACACCTTGTATGTCTGCAGATTTGTCGGTGATGTTGAAATCCTCCAGAGTTGGGAAATCCTCACGAGTCTGGCTGACTCACGGTTTTTGTTTTGTATATTCCATTTTCAACCAATTGCGAGGCAATCCAGTTGGCAGTAATGGGACAGAGGCGGTGTGCGTGTCTGGTTCTGCCGGTCAAATTGTTAATTATATTTCATGCCAGCCGACTGGAGTGCGTGAAGTCGATGTTATTGACATGCTCGCACCAGAAATTTCTTCCTTTTTGTCAAGATTGTTCAGCAAGTCAGAAGCAGCTGAACTAGTTGCTTTACCCTGAGGATCCCATAAAAAATCCTGGTAAAGGTGTTTGCACTCTACTCTCAACACAATTTATAGTTGTTTCTGCGATTGCGTGGAATTGAAAATTTTGCTGTTGCAAAGTTGGTATTACAGAAGTCCTGATATGCCTCATCAATAGAGCTAGAGTCAGGACATGGTAATTTCTGTGATAGCTGGTTTGTGATGAGCTCAATAGTTGCCAATTGGCCTTGCCGAAGTCCCAACGCTTGTACGGCTCACTTGGGACTGGGAAAAGATTTTTTTGAAGCTTTAATTAGCGATAGTAAATGTTGAGACATAGAAAACTTTTCTAACGTATTTCTGTCCTGTTCGGAGCTGTTTAAATCTTCACTCGAAAAAGTCAGGTCGGGATTGGTTCCAGTGTTCCAGTGACCAGAGAAGAAGCTTAGAGCATCTTTAGGGTTATATAAAACAGAAAGATTTGTTGTGGCTGCCCAGTGAGCCAAGCATTCTCCATCTAGGCAAGTGTAATTACAGACCCAGTTAGTCTGCTGACAGTTAAAATCATTTGCATAAAGACATGGGTATAGGAACACTGGAATGACTGTTAATGTAAATTGCGAGGTTGGTGGTTTGCTGACATTGACAATCGTAAAAGTTAATGAGCAAATTGAGAAACACGCTTTTCGTGTTTTATTTTATCCTATGACAATTTTTTTGTAATTTTAGTGTGGGTTAAAAATTTTTTAAGCAGGGGTCGGAAATCTGCAGCCCGTGGGCTAAATACGGCCGTTTAAGATATTTCAAGGTAACCCGCAGCTCGTTGGGAAGAAACACATTTATCCCTTTAATCAAAATGATGCTTTTTGTTTTATTCAGAATTAAAATAAAAAAATAAAAATGAAGCTTATCAAATACAGTAAAAATATGTTAATATCAAGGTGAACACCAACAACCTCTAAAATAAACCAATGCGTTGCAACCGGTGTGTCTCGTTTTTTGTTTGGTTTTCACTTTGAACTCGGCGTAAAGTTGAATACATTTTTAGCATTTAAGTTAATACAATCTGTGGTGATTTTCCCTCTTTACGTGTCACTTTATTAGTTGCCTTTTTCTTTCATTTCTTGTGCAGTGTTGGTGACGTCATAGGTTTTGCCTTGCATGTTTCTTTTTCGTTTGTTAGTTACTTCTGTTAGTTAGCAATCATCATGGTGTCTGTTGTATTTCTGTTTGCCTTAAATTTAGTCTTTTAAAGCCTTAATAAAAGGTAATAAAGTGTGAGTCATATTACAATTTAAAAGATTAAAATGGCTAATGCTGAATGGAGGTACTTGCAGCCAGAAAAGCTTACTATAGATCCCAATTCAAATTTAGCTGAAGAGGAATGGAAATTCTGGCTTAAAACGTTTACTAACTATGTCGAAGCTTTGCCTAGAGGAGAAAATACTGTAGATAAACTAAAGGTACTGACAGCTCATTTATCAGCTCCTATTTACAAACTTATAAGTGAAGAAACTACGTACGAGAGCACTATAACTGCATTACAAAATTTATTTGTAAAGCCAAAGAACAAAATCTACGCGCGGCACATGCTTGCAACAGCCAAACAAGACGCTGGTGAATCAGTTGATGAGTTTATTTTGCGTATTAACAAACTTAGTCAAAATTGTGACTTTACCGCTGTAAGTGCTCAAGAGTATAAAGATGACATGAAAAGAGATTCTTTTATAAACGGACTTTCTTCAAACTTTATTAGGCAACGGCTACTTGAAAACAGGACTTTAACATTTACAGAAGCCCATGAAAAAGCTCGTTCAATTGAACTGGCAAAGTTAAATTGCGAAACGTATATCTGCCAAGATACATCCTCCCGACAGATGTGCGCTCTCTAAAAAGACGAAACCAAATCGAATGAAAACAATGTTAGCGTAATAGCTTCAAAAAAACAATCTCGAAACTTTACGTGTTATTTTTGTGGAGAATCTAAATGGCATCCCCGCAGTCGCTGTCCTGCTAAAAACGAAATTTGTGATTTTTGCGGAAAGGTAGGCCATTATGCGAAATGCTGTTTAAAACGCAAAAATTCTTTGAACTGCGTAGATCAACCTTGTTTAGCTCCGACTACGGCTATGCGATCCACATTCTCACAACATGTCTTAGCTGAAATTACTGTAAATAACATATCCGGCCAAGCTTTGGTAGACACCGGCAGTACCAACAGCTTCTAAATAAAGAATTTATGAAGAGAAATAAACTTCCGTATAAAACTATAAAATACTTTGCTAATATGGCCGATGTATCTCTTAAAACTGAAATTTGCGGCGTTTCTTACATGGATCTAACTTTTCTTGAACACCACTATAAAAATTTTAAATTTTACGTTATGTTAAACCTAATTGCCGATTCAATCATAGGAGATGACTTATTACAACAACATAAGAGTGTAACTTTTGAATTCCGTGGAAAGAAAAAAGAACTTCACATTTCATCAATTATGCCAACTGCTCACGTACCATATCCTGATTTATTTCGCAACATTAACCGAAACTGTAAACCCATTGCAATAAAGACTAGAAAATTCTCTTTATCAGATCAAGCGCTCATAAAAGCGGAAACAGATAGACTGCTGAACGAAAATCGAATTGAAAGAAGTAATTCACCTTGGCGAGCGCAACCACTTGTAGTAGATAATGGGAAAGGAAAGAGAAGGATGTGCATTGACTACAGCCGTACAATTAATTTGTTTACAGAATTAGACGCCTACCCTCTACCAAGTATCGAATCAATTGTTAACGAAGTTGCCAAATGGAAACGTATGAGCACTCTAGATTTAAAATCGGCTTACCATCAAATTAAAATTCATCCAAAAGATCGGCCTTACACCGCATTCCAATCCGGATTAGAATTATACCAGTGGAAAGTTATGCCATTTGGCTTAACGAATGCTGTGCCTGCCTTCCAGCGCGTGATGAACGAATTTATCGACCGTTACAAACTAAAAGGAGTAAATGTATATTTGGATAATATTACAGTTGGCGGCATGGATCAAGCTTCTCATAACGAAAATTTATGTGCATTAAAGGAAGCTGCAAAAAAAGAAAATTTTACTTTTAATGAAAACAAGTGCCAATACAATCGTTCACAAATTCAACTTTTAGGCCATTTAGTGGGAAATGGCGAGATCAAGCCCGATCCAGAGCGCATTGCACCGCTGAAAGATCTAGAAGTGCCAAAATCAAAAAAAGAACTTTAAACGATTCTTGGTTTATTCAGTTACTATTCAAAGTGGGTTCCTAATTTTTCAGAAATTATAAGGCCTTTAGTTCAAAACGAAGCCTTCCCACTATCAAACGATGCCATTTCTGCCTTTCATCTAATGAAAAACAAGCTTGCCGACGCCACTTTACAGCCGATAGATGAAGCTGTTCCGTTTACCATTGAAACCGACGCGTCCGATTTTATCATTGCTGCAACCTTAAATCAAAATGAAAAACCGGTAGCCTTTCACGCTAGGACCCTTTCGACATCAGAACAACGACATTCAGCCGTGGAGAAAGAGGCGTACGCTGTTGTCGAAGCGCTTCGAAAATGGAAGCATTTGCTTTTAGGAAAACATTTTACACTGATCACAGATCAGCGTAGCGTATCGTTTATGCTTGATATGAGGCATACATCAAAAATCAAAAACGATAAAATATTACGATGGCGATTAGAGCTTGCCGCTTTTGATTTTACGATAATCTATCGACCGGGTAAACTTAATTTCGCTCCAGATACGCTTTCTCGCGCTATTTCCGCATCCGTATCATTTCCATCATTGAAGTCGTTAATCAATGTACATGAATCATTGTGTCACCCTGGAATTACTCGATTGGCTCACTATGTCAAAGTTAAAAACTTGCCGTTTTCGTTAAGCGATGTCAAAAATGTTATACAAGTTTGCAAAGATTGCAGCGAAGTAAAAGCTTCTTTCCTGAAACCAGAAGACAAAATGAACTTAATAAAGGCAACCCAGCCTTTTGAACGGATTAGTATCGACTTTAAAGGACCACTTTTATCCGTTTCAAAAAATAAGTATCTGTTTGTTATTGTTGATGAATTTTCACGTTTTCCTTTTGCGTATGCGTGCCCCGATATAAAATCAGCGACCGTTATTGAAAAACTTACTCATTTGTTTAGCATATTTGGCTTTCCTGGTTATGTGCATACCGATCAAGGGTCTAGTTTTATGTCGTTTGAACTAAAATTGTGGCTTCATAATTTTGGGGTGCCGACTAGTAGAACAAATAGATACAATCCCGCAGGAAACGGACATGTTGAGCGTTGTAACCGCACTATTTGGCAAACTGTGTTATTAGCTTTGCGTTCAAAAAAACTTCCTCTGACTCACTGGGAATACGTTCTAATTGATGTACTTCATTCTATGCGATCTCTGCTGTGTACCGCTATCAATTGCGCACCACATGAACGTATGTTTTCGCACTCTCGAAATTCATTTAACGGTGTGTCATTGCCTTCCTGGGTGAAGCCTGGGCCAGTTTATGTGAAATGTCATGTTCGCAACAAAAATGACCCGCTAGTTGAAGAAGCTGAGCTCATTGAGGCTAACCCGCATTACGCCCATGTAAAATTAAATGATGGAAGAGAAATTAATGTTTCTCTACGAGATCTAGCTCGAAACCCTGTTGCTGACGCTGCGAATGATACAAATCTTTCATCGCATTCTGACGATACCGAAAACACAATTTTACCGCAAAGTGATAATGAATCTAATTTGTTTTCGCAACCTGACATAACTAGCAACGGTCGAGCAGCGCCGGACGATACTGAAAGCATATCATCTGATGCACCTTGCGAAACTCCTAATTTACGTCGTTCTTCACGTATTCGCCGACCTATAGACAGATATGGTAATAACATTTATTTTTAACGGGGGGAGATTGTGGTGATTTTCCCTCTTTACGTGTCACTTTATTAATTGCCTTTTTCTTTCATTTCTTGTGCAGTGTTGGTGACGTCATAGGTTTTACCTTGCATGTTTCTTTTTCGTTTGTTAGTTACTTCAGTTAGTTAGCAATCATCATGGTGTCTGTTGTATTTCTGTTTGCCTTAAATTTAGTCTTTTAAAGCCTTAATAAAAGGTAATAAAGTGTGAGTCATATTACACAATCCAAGAAAAACATTTTTTTATAGTCGACATTGAAGAAAAATGCTTGTTTTATGCTGGTGAAAATAAAAAATGCTCTTGACATGAGGAATTAGATCAGCGATTCTTAACCTGGGGTAAATTTACCCCTGGGGGTAAATTTCTTTGTTATAGGGGGTAAATGAGCTTCCTATACAAAAACAAGACAAGTTTGAAACTTAGAAATCTTTCGCTGCCCAATGACTGTATTAAAAAGTTATTAAAAAATTAAAATCGATTTCGATCACAAAATCATCATCACTTAACAATTCTATCAATTCTGTGGAAAATATAAATATAAAAACAACACATTTGGATAAAAATGAGCCTAATAATTACATTGCAGTGGAAAAACTATTTTGAAAGCTTTACAAATTTAAACTAAAATACTATTAACTACAACAAGAAACGTATAACTGGCATCACACTGTGATACAAGCCAAAACCAAAGTGACGTCAACTATCTTTTCAACGCATTACCGCATAACGTCAGTAACTGTTGGTCACTACTCTAGTAAATTGAGAAAGATATGTTTAATTGTATGAGTTCAAACAGCGCAAACATAATATATATATCTTTATATATATATAATATAATATATAATTAAATTACAAAAGCCACAAAAGAGATTTTATTAAAACCTCAACAGTCTGTTTCGCCTTTTCGGCTCATCAGGAGGTGATTCTTATTCAAATAAGTTCTTATTCAAATTCTTATTCAAACAGGTTTAATAAAATCTCTTTTGTGGCTTTTGTAATTTAATTTAATGCTCTGAGTTTTCATTGAGCTCTTTACTGACAGTCTTGCCACTTTTATTAATATATATCAACATAAATATATCTTTTTCAATTTACTAGAGTAGTGACCAACAGTTACTGACGTTATGCGGTAATGCGTTGAAAAGATAGTTGACGTCACTTTGGTTTTGGCTTGTATCACAGTGTGATGCCAGTTATACGTTTCTTGTTGTAGTTAATAGTATTTTAGTTTAAATTTGTAAAGCTTTCAAAATAGTTTTTCCACTGCAATGTAATTATTAGGCTCATTTTTATCCCAATTTTTTGTTTTTATATTTATATTTTCCACAGAATTGATAGAATTGTTAAGTGATGATGATTTTGTGATCGAAATCGATTTTAATTTTTTAATAACTTTTTAGCACAGTCATTGGGCAGCGACAGATTTTTAAGTTTCAAACTTGTCTTGTTTTTGTGCAGGGATAGACAGTGACTAGAAATTGTCGTTTTTGCTTTCAATACAAAGGGTTAGATTCTTTTCTATATCAAATGAAATTTTAACTGAAACGAGCAACCTATACGTAGTTCTAAATTTGATTGTGGCAACACATAGCCTTAGTTTCAGGCATGGTTTCAGCCTAGAAAAGTTGACGGGACAAAAAAATTGGGGCAGCTGTAGGTATTGATAGCCTAGTATCTGTGATGTACTGCTTTAACATAATAAAGATAATGGCAACACTTCAGTGCGGATTCCATAATGCGAGATAACAATGATCTTTACCGCATAACAATAACATACTAGATACCGTAACGTGCTAGTAATTGGAACATTGATTTAATCGAAATAATAATGAGTGTAGTCAGACGGTGATTAATGAAAGGCGAATTAATTGTTAGCGTGCTCTCAAAGATTTCTGTGAATGTTTGAATTACTGCTGTTTATAATAAATGCAATAAATAAAGACTTCATTAACGAAATAAGAACATAACAGTATACTTCCTGGTTTAGAGTAATTGCTAATGCGAATTCGAAGCTAGCCTATTATTTGGATTTTGTCATAAATTTAGTCATAAATATAGCATGTCACAAAAAAAGAGAAAGTATCAGGACAATTATTTGAATTTTGGATTTACATATCTTATTCAGGATGGTCTTCAAATTCCTCAGTGTGTCCTGTGCATAAAAACATTTTCAAACAGTACCATGAAACCTGCTCCGCTAAAACAACACCTAGCAAATGCTCATCCAAGTATGATAAGCAAAAACCGGTCCTTTTTTTGAGTTAAAACTGTCCAATCTGAAAAGACAAAAGCTGGACAGAACTGGAATGTTTTGGCAGACTAACAATGCCTCTGTACATGCATTATTTGCCATTGCTTTGCATGTGGCAAAAGCTAAAAAAGCACATACGATCGGTGAAACCCTTTTAAAACCTTGCATATCGGAAAGTGTGAAGTTGATGCTTGGAGAAAAAGCATCTCAAACAATGAAACAAATCTCACTGTCCAATGACACTATAAAACCCCGAATTCATGACATGTCTGAAAATATTAAGAGCAAGGTGATATCAAAAATTAATTCCTCTCCTGTTTTTGCTCTTCAGCTGGATGAAACTACCGATGTTTCCAATCTCTCACAGCTACTTGTGTATATCAGATATGTTGCAGATGACAGGATTAGTGAAGAATTTCTCTTCTGCCAACCTTTGGAAATAACATCAAAGGCAGCCGATGTTTTCCAATTGTTGATGGACTTTTTTGACAAAACCGAATTGAGTTGGAGTAAGCTTGTTGGGGTTTGCACTGATGGTGCTCCAGCCATGATTGGTGCAAACTCTGGATTGGTTTCCCTGATAAAGCAGAAAAATCCAACAATTCAAGGAACGCATTGCATGATTCACAAAGCGGCGCTCGTTTCCAAAACCATTCCGAAGAGACTTCACGAGCATTTGTCTGTTGTGATGAAAGTCGTTAATTATGTGAAAAGTTCAGCGCTCAACACTCGACTCTTCAGCAAGCTTTGCAAATATATGGATGCCAATCATACCGCACTTTTATATCACACTCAAGTTCGTTGGCTCTTAAAAGGGAACATGCTCTCTCGTATTTTCGAACTAAGAGAAGAAGTCAAGTCGTTTTTGGTTGCAAAATAAAAAAATGATTTATTGTTAACATTTGGTGGCGTCGAATTTTCTACGTACTTAGCTTATCTTGCTGACATATTCGAAACATTAAATCAACTAAACAAGAAACTGCAAGGCCCAGGAAGTAATATAATCGTGCACACTGATGCCATCAATGCATTTGTGGCAAAGCTCAAGCTTTGGACCCAACGAGCAAATAATGATAATTTTGCATCATTTCACCGCTTGACTGAGATAACTGGAGATGATTTTGAACAAAATTTGAAGGAGGACATCATCAGTCATCTACAAAACCTGCAAAATGAGTTTGAACAATATTTTCCCGAGAATACTTCTAGCATTTTGATGAAAGTAGCTAGAAATCCTTTTGTATGTAAAGTGGAAGATGTTCCTGAAGCAATTCAAGAAGAATTTATAGAATTAACAAACGATTCTTTTGCAAAAGATGAATTTCACACTTGTAACCTAGAGGAGTTTTGGGTTAAAATTTAACGTTGCTATCCACGGCTAGGTATTCATGCTCTGAATATTTTGGCTCCGTTTTCTTCAACTTACCTGTGCGAGTGCGGCTTCTCTGCGTTGCTTACTATCAAATCTAAAGCACGAAACCGACTTGACGTTGAATCTGACATTCGTTGCGCATTATCTACAACTTCACCAGACATTGAAAAGCTCGTTGCCAAAAAACAAGGGCAGCCGTCACATTAAATAAGTATAATTGAAGTAATTTGCTAATTTCGTTTTTTAATAAATGAGCATTATTAAGTATATTAATATTAAGTATAGTCGGCAGCGTGGTCGAGTGGTTAAAGCATCGGACTGATGATCAGCATGGTCTAGGTTCAAAACCCACGTGCGCCATTCTGTTGTGTCCTTGGGAAAGACACTTTACGGCACTTTCCCCTGCTTGGTAGTCTTGACAAGCAGTTCTAAATTGCAGTCATATCTCTACTAAATTACTAGCGGACAGCAATATCTTGGTATCTCCGGAAGCAGGTCGGGGTAATTGCTTACCCTATTTATAGCGCCTCCGTCGCTTTCCTGCGAGTCAGGAGGATAAATATAGAGATAAAAATAAAATAAAAAAAAAAAATATTGAGGGTAAATTTAGTAAGCACTTTTGTTAAAAGGGTAAATACGTAAAAAAAGGTTAAGAACCACTGAATTAGATGAATAAGGTTGATCTAAAAGTTTAATGCGGTCCGTATTTAATTCTTTATTTTTGGGGTGTGGCCCGCAAATCCAATCTAGTTCCTCATCCGTGTTTTTAACATTCGATTGAATATCTTCAAATAACTTTCAACTCATGGAAAAACGAAGCAAAACGAAATAGCGATGCGAATTGCAACAAAACATTCTTGGCGAAACCTCCTTACAAAGACAAACGCGCCGATGTATAATAAGACACTGTAATTACAGTATATTGATTTAATTGGAATCTTGAATTCGGTGAAAGGTATAACAAAAGCAAACAAAACTCAAACTACTAACTTTCAAAAAAACAACATTTCTTTTTTCAAACGTCTGATTGTTTTCGTCTACTTTGATGGAGCTCAATCTATTTTTCTTGAAATCCATATATTTGTTAGTTTTCTAAAGCCATCACTGATTACGCATATTATAAACAGTGGATTCTGTGTATTCCTTGCGCGGCAAAGCCGGGAATGATTTCCAGCTGCTTGTGATCGAGTTGTTGTCGGGCTCGCGTGGTCTAGTGGTGTTGTCTCCTGCTTGGAAGACAACACATACCGAGTTCGATTCTCAGTGAGATGTGCATCACTGACGAGCTCTAATAAGAGCGAAACTCGAGTCTGGTGCTTCTCTTTTTAAGCAGTTTGGTTTCTATTAATATTACGCATATTGCAGCAACAGTATATTAGGCTAGTTGCAGTATCATGCGCAAGAGCAGTAACCGTGAGTTTTATCATTGAACTTAAAGAAACATTCGATTTGCTTGTCGAATAACAACAGCAACGAAACTTTTGCGCGCAAACTTTCATGATACGTACATTGTATGCATATTTGGAAAAATACTTAAAAATCCTTGTGACCTTGTATATTTCGAGAAAATATTCATTTTTTGGGAAGTTAAATAAATTATTTTTATAAAACTTGCCTTAGCGTTATTGCGCCGTAAGTTTTTTAAAAGACTTGCGATCACGCTTGTGATTTTTAAAGGATGGCAACTAGCGCTGCCTGGATTTAGGTTTCAACTTTAGCTGTTTTTTCTAGTCCACGGAAGTGCGGTGTTTTTCCCAAGTGACGCTACAATATGCGTGTTGAAACTCCAGAATAAACCCGCTTTGGCCCCAGTGTAAAACGCTTGCTCTTCTCTTATTTATAATCTATATTCCTGCCTCGAAAAATAACCGAGGTAGAAAAGTTTAGAAATCACCAGGCTTGTCCATGGGACATATTTTTCTGTCCCATCCCATCCCACCGCAAATTATGCCTATTCCATCCCATCCCATCCCATGGGATTCCCATCGGAATACAGTTCAATAAAAATAATTAAATTTATAAAAATTTAGGTTTATTGTCTACTAAATAGGACGATATGCAGTGATGGCATTCAAAATTTTAAGAATAGGTTCTCTTGTATATTTTCTCCGAAAATTAGGGTGTTCTCTAAAAAAAAAAAAAAAAAGGTCTTCACTTCGATTTCATCTCTAATTTTTCCCAAAAATAAGGTGTTCTCTAAAAAAAAAAAAAAGGTCTAAAGGTCTTCACTCAGAATTGTTCTTTACACTCTGAACAAACATCTGCAGCAGATTGAAACTGTTACATTAAACACAGAGACATTGAAATACATAGATTACATAAAGTAAAAACCGCTTCGCTTTTTCATAAATTGCCAACAACAGGTAAAGATATAATGTTATGCACAAAACGTAATCTTATATAAAAAAGACTATTTGTATTTATTTTCCAGTGTCCCACCACAAAATAGATAATAGATACAAGTATATGAAGAAAAAAGGAGAGTAAAAAACATTTAAAAGATAAAAAAGTATAAAAACTAAGGTTAGCTCTGACGTAATCAAGTTGCTATGACATGGCTACTCTCCCATGGCAAATACAAATGTGTGCTGTCCCATCCCATGGGAATTTCCAATGTGTGCTGTCCCATCCCTTCCCATCCCATGGGATGATTCCCATGGACAAGCCTGGAAATCACAGAACTAAAAAATGCAGAACTGCTTAAATAACATTTTTTTTTTATCTCGGGTTATGTTTTGCTAACTTTAGTTTTAATTGCAGTATAGCATTACTAAAACTGAAAACTGATTTTAACCTCAACAATTACAGTTTACATTTCAAGTATATTTGCAAACCACTGTATACACATCTATATACAATCATATATTTATAGCAAGAAGGTGATTATATTCCCAACATTTCGAATTAAATAAAAAGTTTAAAACAAATCAATGTCTGCGGTACACACGTCACATGAAAAAACATGACATAGCACGTAAAACCTGGTCGCTGACTTCAACTTACGGTAGGCTAAAAAAAACGATTCCGTTTTATCTTTAATCCTTCTGTTGCTTTGCCTTTATTTATTCTTTTTTTTTTGTGACACGCTATTCCAAATACAACTACATTATCTCCGTGAAAGTAATGCAAAAAAGTCCCAAGTTAATGAGCAAGTTATGAAATATGGCATTTGCGTTTTAGTTCATTTTAGCGTTTATGAGATTTATTCTTGTGATTTGATTGCGGCAACAGATTTCTTTAACGATCGATTGCAAATCTCAAGAAACTGTCTAGTCAGTTATAATCGAAGACAAGTTAGCCAACGCTAATCTACCACATTACACATTTTGCATAAAACGTGAAACAAAATACTAGATGCTATCAATTAACTAATGGTAGATTCAAACCACTGTTTTTTAAACATAATTGAATTTGTCACGTTCGCGCAGTATTATTTTGAATTAGATCGATTTTAATAAATCTTATAAAATAGCAATGATTTTGATTACATTATAGTCTGCGACAAAAGTTTAGGGACACTTTCCAAAAAATGCAACATGTACCTTTAAATGCTCATATCTCGATGAGTAATTGGTATTATTGTGCCATAATGCATAATTATGTTATTGTATTAATATTTAATCTCTGTATGACACAGTTTTTTATTTCCTGCTCAATAAATTGTTTGTAAGATTGCGTTATAGTCAAAAATCAGTTAAATTTATTGGTTGAAAAATGGCAAAAAGCAGTCTCTCAGCACGGAAGAACGGGCTCAAATCGTAACTTAAAGCAATTTAACATTTTCTGTACATCACATCATGAAATACCAAAATCGGGGTGCTTTTATAGACTGAAAAAGTCTCTATCTCTATGTCTATGTCCCAACTAGGATGTCTTTTGGCGAAGTCCAAACGTTTTTTCTTCATCGCCAGCGTCAAGCGTGGCTTTCGGGCTGGCTTGCATGATTTGAGACCAAATTCCAGCGACAACCTGCGTTGAATTGCTTTTGTACTGGCTTCTGTGGCAGTTTTTATCAACTTAGCCTGGATTTTTTCGGAGATATTCATGGGAGTGAGTAACTGCCTTACGCATTAGGCGGTCTTCTCTGCTGGTTGTAAAACGTTGGTCCGCCAGCCCTTTTTCTATCAATAAAAACATCCCCATTTTAGTATTTCATGATTGCATTGTGCACAGTTGCCTTGCTAACCTGTATCTTCTTCGCGATTTGAAATACAGAAAACTTAAAATTGCTTAATGTTACAATTTGAGCCCGTTCTTCCCTGCCAAGAGACTGCTTATTGTCCATTTTTTCAACCAATAAATTTGACTGATTTCGACTAGAACACGATCTTGCAAACAATTTTTTGAGCAGGAAATATAAAAACCGTGTCATACAGAGATGAAATATTAATACAATAACATAATTATATATGCATTATGGGACAATAATACCAATTACTCATCAAGATATTAGCATTTAAAGGTACATGTTGTGTTTTTTAAAAAGTGTCCCTAAACTTTTGTTCCAGACTGTATGTCTGTATACTGCAGTGACGCTAATCTTAGACTAAGACAGTGGTGATTGAGTGGTCACAAAACACTTTGGGCGAAACAAAGACAAACGCGCTGAAGACTAATGAGATAATTATATTAATTAAATTGGAAGCTTGTATTTGATGCAAGACAAGACAAAAGCAAACAAAAACCAAACTTGTAAATTTCAAGAAACTTCATTTATTTTCCAGACCTGAGCGTTTTCTTTTTGACGCTCCAATTTCAGTTTCTTTTCTTTGAAATTCACGTATCTGTCATTGCATGCATGTTTGAGTCGATATTCATTATCTCGTGAAGAATTTTCTTTTATAAACCAAGTTGTATCTTTATTGCAATGAGTACAAATTGACCCAGATCCAATAACTTCAATTCTAATACTATTATTGTCACCACCATTTGTGCATAAACAATTAATACTCATATAATTTTTTGGAGAACTTTCTGCTAATTCAAACTGTCTGTAAATGGTTTCCAATTCATGTTCTATCCATACTTTATTATCCGGTTCTTTTGACAGTGAAATCTTTTTTGAAATTTTATTAACGCCGAGATAATCACTTCCTTGTTTTATCTCTCTGCATCCAGACATCGAAACAAAAACCAGAACTTAAAATCTTAAACTAACACAAAAAACGTATCTAAAAATATAAAAGGAAATATTAAATGAATAGAAAATACAAACTCTAAGCCTAAACTAATCACGATTGCGTGGATGAACATGTTAGAACAATTCCAATTTCTGATTTGTTTGTAATTGGTAGTTTTAGTTTGTTTTGGGTTTTGTCTAAGAGAACAATAATCAGGGTGTGAAAAGTAAGCGTGAGAACGCAATACCTTTTGTCCCTTTATCATTGTCCTTTAAATAAAAATCGTAAACCGAAAACTAAAAAAATTTTTACTTTGGCAGTAGATAGCAAATAACAATTTCAATTCCAATTAAAGACAGAAGCTTTTTTGCTGGAGCTATATGCTATGCTTTCCCCTTAACTGTTGAAACGAAAACAATTAAGACATTGGTAATTTATTGTTTGAATTGAGAACACAAAGTATTAAAAACCAGGCTAACATCTGTGGCATTCGACTTACTGTTTGACCATGGACTCAGGCATTGAATTCTCACCAGACTCAAGCGGTCCAAAGGAAAAAATTATTCAATTGGGGGTTCATGTCACTAGCTTGGTGGTTCATAGACAGCTTAGCAACAAAATATTCTTGGTTTTACCTCCTTGAGAACTAAAATTCGGGCCTTAAATTTACGTAAAAATAAAAAAAAGTCATCATTTTAATCCGATTGGCAATACGGCAAAAACTTTTTTACATGAACAAGGACATTTTTTTGATTAACTTTATTTTGACTTAGCCGATTTAGGCCTGTTTTATAGAAGTTTTTACGGAATTTTTTTTATATTGTTGCAGAAACGCTAAGTTACATCAGTTCAGAATATAAAAATTGTATTTTAATGTCGATTGTGAGATAAAAATCTCAGTTTATTTCGTACATTAGTTATCCACTATTAAAAGCACTTCTAAAATGTGTTTTTCTGCGTAACAATTAATTCGTATAAATATTTCATCATGCATTCAGAAAAATAATTTGATACTTCAGCAATTGTGAATTTGATTTAAACAATTTTTCAATACTTACGCTTTTATTTTCATTTATCTTCATTCTTTTGACTGACAGAAAAGCGTCGGAAATTCTATACTTTTGGCAATAGTTATTTCTGTGCGGCACAGAAATAGCCGATTTCCGGGCACAGAAACCCTTGGCGCGGTGTTAAACTTCCTCAAATAGAAACAAATTAAGACATCATTTATGCTACTTAAACTATCCCAATTTTATTCAAATAGAATTTAATCAAAATTATCAAACTTATTCAAATAGAATTCAGCAATCTTATTCAAATAGAATGAAACAAACAAAAGAACAAAAATCAATTGTTAAACATAGTTGGACACGACGAAGTTTGTTCTGTTTTAGTTAAAGCCGTGTCCACAATGCTGTGTGCAGGGCTAGTAACTTAGCCCTGCCTATCCCTTGACCAGTCTCTTGAAATTCTAATTAATGTTCACTAAATTTTATTAAGATTCACTGTTTCAATTTTATTCCATTACTAAATGTGCGTGTTGAAGGAAATAATTTCAATCACTAGCCAAAGATTTTAACGCAAATTCACTCCGACTTTCTTGCCGTCACTACCAATCGAAAAAGGACGAATTCCAGCAAAACGCCGTTTATATATGCGTCTAGGCCACGTGTTCCATGGTCCACCAATTTTCAATGAAGCGTATAAACAAATAAAACCAGGAACACAGGCGATTGGCGGAACATAGCGGCCCCTAATTACGGCGCACCAATGACGTAATTACAAAAAAAAAAGAGAGCCAATCGATAAAACACATTTAACATAATACACTGGGGCGGCAACTCAACAATTTTAAGTCACATATTTGATTAATCAAAAAAAAAATATATATATATACATTTCAAAGTACACAAATTCAACAAAAAAAAAAATTTGTCACATTTAAATCAAGCCACAGCAGCTGCTTGTATGCATCATCATTTACGTATTTTCCACAGGGGCAATGCGAGAGACATCTCTCAAAACATATTGCACCTCCACGTCCCCTGTGTTTTCATCGACCTTTGCCACAGCTATCTTAGCGCGTCTGACAATGGGTTTCCCATTTCTGATTTGTGGATTGACCTCCTCTACCCTACCAAGTTGATATCTCCCCCGTCTGGAGATGTCTTCCAAAGAGCCCATGACCACTAGTTGTCCAGGTTTTAAGTTTTCGGATACCCTCCACCACTTTTTTCGTCCCTGCAGCCAAGGCAGATAGAAGGCAATCCATTTTTTCCAGAACTGCTGGGAGAGGGACAAGGGAAGTGTTTAAACTTTGGATTCAATCAACTCAGGGAGCTTTCTTGACCCGGCCTGAAACGTGCTTCCATTATCTGAATAAATCGTATCGACCTGTCCACGTATGTCTACAAAACGAGTGAAGGCAAGCAAGAATTCATCAAGTGACAAAGCTGTTACTAATTCGACATGAATCGCTCGCGACGCCATGCAAGTAAACAGTAATCCCCATGCCTTCCTATGGCTTCTTCCTTCTACGAATGTAAGAGGACCAAGATAATTTATCCCGCAGTGAAAAAAGGGCTTTTTATTCGCTGCAAGTCGTGCTAATGGTAGGTCAGACATAAGTTGTCTAATGGGTCTCGCCCTTTTTATAGCACACACACCACAATCACGCAAGTACCGTCTCACTACAGAGTTCCCATTTGCAATCCAAAATTTCTGTCGTGTAGACAGCAACGTATGTTGCACACCGCAATGACAGTCGCGATAGTGATAGAATAACACAACTAGTCTAGTCAAGGGGTGTTTCGATGGAAGGATGAGGGGGTGTTTTGTGGCCCACGAGATCTCTAGTGATTTACTTAAACGCCCTTCTAATCGTAGCATTTCCTCCCCGTCTACACAAGGCCTGTATTTCTTTAAGGAACGTAACTCTTTTAAGTCTTTCTGTGTCGGTGAAGCGGTATCCTGACATTTTTTAAGCATCAGCCGATTTTTCCTGCGTTAAACAGATCGCATCCCCATATACTCTACTCTGGACAAACTTAACCACTACCAGCAGAGCCCTTTCCAAATAGGCAGCGTTAAGCACTGGCTTCACAAAAACCCCTTTCCTCAATTTACACTTGAACAAATCAACAAATGAAATTAAGTAAGCAATTCTTTTTTGTAGTTGATACAAACTTGGTGCCCTTTCAATCAGTCCACCAATCACATCCACACCATCCCCAGATAAATTCATCCTACGCGCCGTTACTGCCACTTCACTATCTACCAATGGCAGCAATCGATGCTGTCGCAAAAACGATGGGCCCTTCAACCACAAAGCACGCGCCTCAATTTTACTTATGCGATCCGGTCTAGAACCCACATCAGCCGCATTTAAATTGCTTGGACAAAAACGCCATTCGGTCTCGCTAGATAACATTAAAATGTGATCAACTCTTCGCGTAATGAATTTACTCAAACGTAAGTCAGGATTCTTAAGCCATTGTAGTACTTTAAAAGAGTCGCACCAGAAGAAATTACTACAATTGGATATCTGCAGTCCTTCAGAAGCTTGCTTTAATAACTTTGTAGTATTTAAAGCTGCGACAAGTTCTTTCCTAGCAATGGGCCACGAATTCTGGTTAGCCAAAACAACTTTACATTTACCAAAAACGAATGACACCATTGGTACACCGTTTACTAATCTCCTTAAATAGATGACAGAAGAAAATGCTACATTTGAGGCATCACTGAATCCATGTAACTGGTATTTAACATCGTCCCCAGGGCTGCTTAAGCCTGCGTTTAAAAAATACCATCTTGGTAACGAAAAATCTTTTAGCATTTCTAACGAGTGAAGCCACACATTCCACTCTTTCACGACACCTTCTGGCACCTCAGCGTCCCAATCGAACTTTTCTACAGCTAACTTTTGTAAGATCAATCGAGCTTTAAGAAAAAATGGAGAGCCAAATCCTAAAGGATCAAAATTTTGCCCAAGTTGGCTCAGCATGCTTCTACGAGTGTACATCGTCAAAGTTTTTAGTGAACACTGGATGCGCAATTCGTCAGTTTCAGTTACCCATATACAGCCTAAAGTTTTCGTTGACGGCATAGTTACACTCTCCGACTCTAAATTGACTTCCCGAACAGAAGGTGCCAATAACTTACTATCTATTCCTGTTAACACGTTCATAGATTCTCGATTCGCACTCCATTTTACTAATTCAAAACCGCGGCTACGGAACAATTCGATAGCTTCATTTGCTATTAGTCGTGCATCATCAAAACTATCAACGGAAAAAAGAAAATCATCAACATACATGTTCTCCGAGACAGTTCTAAGCGTTAAATTACTGGCTTTGCTAGGATTTTGATCTACCATTGTTTTTATAGCTAGACAGGCAATGTACGGACTGCTTTTTATCCCCCAAGGATGTACGCAAAAGCGAAATTGAGTTAACTTACCCCTATAAACATCATCGTCTTCAAACCACAATATACGACACAAATCTCTCTGTTTCTCAGGCAGTTTAATCTGGAAGAAACACTTTGTAATGTCTGCCATCAAAGCGTGCTTACCCTTACGGAACCTAGCCAATACATGAACAAGTGGGTTTAGTAAGTCAGGACCAGACATAATTACGTCATTAACGCATACGCCTTGGTACTCGGACTTTCCATCATATACAATGCGTTTCTTGTCTTGGGACGTAATAAAATATGGCAGGTACCATTCACGCCCACTATCAGAAAACTCATTAGCCTTTTCAATGTAGCCATTAGATTTTAAATTTTGCATAGTTTCAATTAAAAATTTGTAGAAATCTTCCTGCTTTAAAGCCTTTTTTCTTAGGGCTATAGCTCTGTCCTTAGCAAGCGCAAAGTTATTCGGTAATTTAACATCGGCTTTCAATGGTAAAGGGATTTGAAACCGGTTCTCACATAGCTTAACGTTAGGTTCTACCAAACTTTTAGCAATTACATCAGTACGAAGACAATTCAACAGCTTCGTCTTGCACAGCTAAGTCCCTAAGCTCTGCTTTCAATGCCGCAATTTCCTTATTACGGGCTTCTAAATCAAGCTTATATCGTGACAACTCGTCATTAGTCTCGCGAATCAACACTCTACGAACCTTGGTACACCCGGCATCTAAATGCGACTTTCCCCCAGAGGCCATCCAACCTAAAGGGGTGTATATAGCATGAGGCTCCTCTCGACCTTTTCCAACATGCTCTTCTATCACACGCATCAAAAACGCATTATCATTGCCAATAATAATGTCTACAGTATTACAATCATCAAGAGTAAAAAGTTTTACATTGTCAAAGTGCTGTAAGTTAGTCAAATCCTGCTTATGCGGCAAAGTTTCTACATCATCTACCCAAGGTGGGTTAACAACTGCAGTCACATCACAAAACAATTCTTCGGTCTCTAAAGATTGGACATTGAACTTAACCACGTTAGCAGAAGTATTTTTATCACCAACGAGAGTATCTAACCGAAAGGACGTAGTATCGAACGGCTCTAATCCTAAGTCCTCTACCAAGCCGCTGGCAATAAAAGTTAATTGGGACCCCGGGTCATGTTGACAGTATATCAACTTCGAGTGGCCAGTCACGGGGTTCATCACACGTGCGGCAGTAACGCGATTATAAGCCGCTTTTACACTCTCAATTTTGACACTTCTTATAGATACTGTGTCTTCAACATTTGTATCAGTCGCCCTTCGCCCATTACTGACAAAGAAATCATGCAGGAGAAAAAAGTGCTTTTTATCACAAGCATTCCCACACTTACGGCAGTTATTTCTAAACGTACAGTCTTTCACTAAATGATCACGTAGGCAATTTAAGCACTTCCCAGACTTTATTACAACATCCCTGCGGTCTTTCGGGTTTAACTGCAAAAAATCTCTACAACTTGACAACCAGTGGCTCTCATCCTTACCATTCAAAGAACAATTAATACACCGCGTCATATTTCTAGCACCACCACTTCTCTGTTCTCGGCCATTACTCGCGTGGAGAACAATATCACTATTTAACGATTTTGACAACGCGCGCGACTCATTTGATCCAACCGTGGTTTGCCTTACTCTACACGCAGATTTACTTTTATGAAGCTGCTCATTCTCGTGATATCCGAGGGATTCACCTAACAACCTTATGCCAAAATCAGTAGATTTACAGAGCTCTTCACGTTTTATGAATTCTACTAAACTTTGGTAAGTGGGTTCAGTCGTGCTACCGTACTTATCGAGAAGAAAATTCAAATACCTATGCTTAGCTTCAACGGGAAGCCTTTTAGCCAGATCTACAACAAAATTACCTTCTAATTTATCGCGCTGGTTATACGCTTTTGCATAAAGAAGACATTGGTGTAATTGATCTTTAAATTCTTTCACCACATTTGCAGACAAAGACATTAATTTATTACCATACCGGTATTTCCTAATTTCAGGCTCTGAAAGGAACCCGCCGCGAACACCAAACCGCTGTGACAACCGTTCCAGTGACATTTCAATCCTATCTTTTTCGGATAAACCAGGCGTGTCACAAGTCAAATTAGCTATAGTTTGTGCAGCTGCCCTAGTGCAAGCTGCCTGTAACAAAGTGAGACGAACTCCCTCAAAGGGACAACTATTCATCAATGCCTTAATACGATTTCTAAAAAATATGAGAGGCATATTTGTGCCATCGTACCCAATTAATGCCGCTTTATCTATAAAGGTTTTAAAATTTTGATACTCAAAGAAGCAATTTTGTTGTTCTACCCCCAAATTGCCATACCCAGGCGAGAACCTATTTCTATCGTTCTGAATACCCCTAGTCACGTGGTTATCATAACCATTTTGCAGATTTACTGAGGCCTGGTACCCTTCCTCAGCAGGCAGTGAGTACCGATTAAAGGCTCGCTCGCCATCGCCAACTAGCCCACGTGGCTGTAATAAATCACTCCGTATCGCATCTTTAACAAAACCACACTCAAAACCTCGTGGCACTTTCACTCTGGGCGGCCCCGAAATCTTACCTGGTTCACCGGCAGACAAAGCATCTCGTTCCACGACACATGAAAGTTTCTGTGTAAAAGGGTTAGTCGCAGCAGAAGACATTAACCCTTTGCGGTCCAATTGAATTTCTTTTTTCGGTCAGTCTAGGTCCAAACTCTTTTTTGTGATTTTTTTGAAAGATGTTTGTGTGTATGTTAATTTTATGATTAATTTTTGTTTCAAGCGTTTTAGGAATTCCCCTAAGCTGATAAGTTTTCAAACTAATCCAAATCGATAAAAAATCTTCTCTTTGCATTTGTTACATAGGTTTGGACTTCTTAAAAGGGTAGTAAACTAAATGCATGTGTGACATGAGTTTGGACCAAACAACATAAATTGTTTTTGCATCCCAGACGGTTAGTTGGACCGCAAAGGGTTAAACATTTTCCTGTCTGAGCAGCAGAAACATAAACACTATTATGTGCGATCTCTCTAGAGGACCAAGGTATAGATATAGCATTTTCCCCACTATTACCCACGTGCAAGGCTTCAACCGTGTTCAATGTGTCACAAGCGGCCCCGAGAGTCACATCGAAGTCCGCAGTTTTGTAGGCAGCAACCTGGTTGCTTTCGCTTTTGCTACATTTCCTATTAGCGCCCACGTGGGGTTCCATGCCTGAGTAAACTCTACTCTTGCGGCTCACCCGGGAACCTTCCCTGGAACTCCTGCTCGATATAATTTTCTGCCTTCGCTGCTCAGCCCTCAGCTTAGCATCCCTAAGTTCTATTTCTCGTCTGCTGGCTTGGTACTTTGCATCGATTTGCAGTTCCTCACGCTGAAGCTCCAAATCGACTTGAAACAAGGCTCTAGACGAACTCTCAGAAAGGGCCGTGCTCACGTTTGATACACTATCATGTGGCTGCATTTCGGTATCAGGTTGTTCTGCCATCTGGCTCATCTTATTCTTATACTGCAACTGCAAGTTTTCAAAGGCAGATCTAACCGTGGCCCCTATCTCTGCTGATAGGTCAGCACTTACATTATAGGTTAACTGATAAAATTTAGTAACGTCCTTACCCAGGTTTTTAAGCTTATCCCAGCAAAGTATGACCTCTTGTTTATCGTTACACAGCGATAGCTCTATACCAAGTTTATCAATACGGGCAATAAGGTCTCTTTTTTGACAACGTGCTTCACGTTCAAATTTACTGTTAACACTGGAGGTGACGTTAACACTCGACCCCGGGACAGCCGATCCCTCACTAACATGGTCAGGTGCACCCCCAACTGCTGTGGCATGATCTAGCCCACTATTTACAAGCGACATTATCACAAACCACACAACAAAGACAATTCAAAGCAGTAAAATTTAAAGAAAACAATTTTAAGAACAGATAACTTAAGTGAGTTACTAAAACCCAAAGCAAAGCAACAGTTATTTAAAGTGAGTTCAGCACAATACCTTTGTTGTAAAGGACGCTCTTCTTTCCCTTCTGGAGTCTTCGTCTTCTTCTTGCTTGCAACAGCTTTTCTATTCTTTGCCATAAAGGACGCTCTTCTTTCCCTTCTGGAGTTTTCTTCTTGCTTGCAACAGCTTCTCGATTGGAAAGTAAACGTTAAAATTTTTATGGACACGACGAAGTTTGTTCCGTTTTAGTTAAAGCCGTGTCCACAATGCTGTGTGCAGGGCTAGTAACTTAGCCCTGCCTATCCCTTGACCAGTCTCTTGAAATTCTAATTAATGTTCACTAAATTTTATTAAGATTCACTGTTTCAATTTTATTCCATTACTAAATGTGCGTGTTGAAGGAAATAATTTTAATCACTAGCCAAAGATTTTAACGCAAATTCACTCCGACTTTCTTGCCGTCACTACCAATCGAAAAAGGACGAATTCCAGCAAAACGCCGTTTATATATGCGTCTAGGCCACGTGTTCCATGGTCCACCAATTTTCAATGAAGCGTATAAACAATTAAAACCAGGAACACAGGCGATTGGCGGAACAATAGTCATCGCAAACAAATTAATTATTACAAAAACCCTAACCCTATTCTAAGTGAATTAACATACACTGTTAAAAAAACTGCTGCGAGTTCTTTGATCATTGCAGTCGGCGTTTTTGATGTTTGCGGAATTTTGCAACTTTTCTTTTGATGTTTTTTAACTGTGTAGCTAAGCTAAACGACCACGTTTAATAACGAAGGAGTCAGAACACAATGGATTATTACGTCACTAAACTGTTTTCAAATGCTAACGAAGAAAACAACGAAACGACCGGAGTAGCTTAAGCGAGAACGAAATTTTAGAAAGAAACAGAGAGAGAGAGAGAGAGCGACAGAGTGAAGGAGGGTTTAACAACGAATTGTTTGAAAGCAGTTGCGGTAGCGAAGCGGCAGTTTGATAAGGCGATCGCGGCTGGACATTCTGGCGGGTCCGTCTGGCGCTGGAACAATAGTTAAACAATTACCCCGATTTGCTTTCGGAGATGCCAAGATATTTGCTGTTTGATAAAAATTTTTATTTGTTTTTTTAGTGTTTATTAGAAATATAACCAAAATTTATAGCAACTTGCTAAGACTGCCAATTAAAGAAAAATGTTGCACAGTGTTTTTCTTCAGGATGCAAGCAAATGATTCGAGTAGGGTTTGAACCGTGACCATGTACATCACGTTCGCCATCAACGCTCTTATTCACTCGGTAACGCTACTAACTTTTCATAACAAACGTGCAATTAAAAGCACATTTTCTTTCACTTAGGTAAGAGTAATAACTTATTTTTTGCGACATTTTAAATTGCTAAACATGTTTAGTTTTAGATAGAATAAGGATTATTACACTAAAATTTGTGCACTCCAGGATGGGGGGCGCTAAAAATCTCCAAAAGAAAGGTAAAATTTGTAGAATATTGTAAAACATGTAAAATTTTTATTGCTGATTTAGAACTTATACAGAGAAGAAAGAAAAAAAGTATTAAGATTGACTATAAATAGTCTCAGTCCAAAAAGTTTTAAAACACTTAAAACACTTGCTATAAAAAGCAAAAAAAATATTAAAAGTGTTTATTCCTGCTTAAAAAGTTTCAAAAATAAGCGAGAAATGAGATTTTGTGTGTAAAATTTAATGAAGTAAAATTTTGAGAAATTTTGACTTTATTTCGTTTTCTAAAATTTTGTAAAAAACTTCTGAGCAAACCAGAACTAAGGTTGTTTAAGTTTTACAAGCAACCAAAATTATTTAAACAACCAAATCATATTGGTAATGAAAATTAACTTTTCAATCTTTCTATTTAAGCTTTACGATTTTAATTTTATAACACTCTTACACGCGATATTTTTTGCACATTACTCACGTGCTCAAAAAGATTCCATTTCTACACTCTATGAAAAAAGAGTAAACTACACGAAATAATGGTAAGGCCCAAAACTGAGCGACAACTTTCTATTCGCGATTTAGTATTTTTTCGGGTTAGGGCTAAGGATGCTCAGTGGTGGATATTCAAATTTAGGGGCCCCAGGCAAGAATTTTTATAAATTCATGTTAAAAAAGGAGCTTTGATCTTGGCTTGAAACTTTTTTCTCCAAAACTCATGGTGTCCTCTAAAAAAAAAAGGTCTTCACCTAAAATCGTTCTGTACATTTTTCACTTTTCGTCCCGACTTGACCATAACCTCTAAAGAGACATCTGCAGCGGATTGAAACTGTATGTGCTATTTTGCTATTTTTGAGGGAGGGCCCCTATAATCGAGTGGGGCCAAAAAAGGGGGGTCTGAGGCAATTGCCTCGTTTGCCTCACCCAATATCCACCACTGGGGATACTTCTATGTCACTCCATACAAGAAATTACATCTAGTCTTCGTTAAATAAAAATTTAATCGAGAGAAAACAAACAGTTCTAAAATCTGGTTGATCTTAATAATTAGTAATACGATCAATTAAAGCTGTCGGCAACGCGGTGTCAAGTAAATAGACACGGGAATTTGTAATGTGCTCTTCACAGTTAAACTTATTGTCGCGATTTTTTTTTGAGTTCTTGTGAAAGACATTTTACGGCAAGCATGTTAAGCGGGTGAGAGTATGCGGGTCACATTGGTAAAATTTTGACACAAAAAAATTTGCCGTGGTCCCAATCTGGTTAGCAAATAAAGTGATGACCAGTTTTTTAAGTTTTATTTTTGTTTTGAATTCACTTGGATTTCAATGTAAAATCATAAAATTTGTATTTATATGTTTTAGAATTTGCGTTTCATGTTTACCTTTCTTTTTAATTTTATGCTAAAATCAAAATGAAGACCAAAAAATGGTCTACCAAAACTCCTTGTCGTTTTCCAAGATGATACTTAGTTTTAAATTGATTAATATTTTGATTTCGTACAGAGCCGTAACTTCGTCAGGTGGGGCCCCGGTGCAAACATCTATTATGGGGCTACCAATTTTTTCTGTACTTAATATTCGATTGAGCTTCTTTTCTTAACACAGGAATCATTGACAACTCCGCGTTATAAAAAAATTTTTCAATTGAAATAATGAGTCAAAAAAGCATTGAGCTGAACAGGTAAAAGGGGCTAAAGCTAAGTTTACTGTGCCTGCAAATGAAAGAATATAATTGGAATAAAATTTCGCCAAGGCTGAACGGTTCAACATAATTTTTGTGATTGCAATGTATTTAAATCAAAATAATGGTATGGCAAGGATTTCATGGAGGGCAGGCTGCAACAACAATTTTTTGATTGTTTAATAAAAGTTTAATCAAATATATGTCGCAACTTAAAATCATTTTATAATGACAAAAAAATAATGTGCAACCTTTTTGAGCCAGGTTGCTTTGTGAGCACTATCAACGGCATTTCAGCAAAATGGAGATGTGCTATGCAATGCGTATAAATTGTTCAATCCAAAAAAAATTAACGTACTGACACCATCACAAAAGACACAAACTAATAAAACACAATATCGTACGTACTACTTTGCATTTGTACTTTGCACTAGCAAACTGTTGGATAACTTTTCTACAATCTAAATTTTTAGCTCGGTCATTTTCTGCCATAGCAGAGCTAAACCGCTAAGTCTCTCTTGGGACATGGAGCTTCGAAGAAAGTTTCAGATCAATTTGAGTTTAGAAAAATACCTCTCTGCCATAGGCGTACGCAAGGGGGGTTTCAGGGGTCAAACCCCCCCCCTTGAAGAATGGTGTTCAGCCATATATACATGGTAATAAATAGGCTTCAATAATAAGATTTTGGTTTCTATTGTTTGCCGCACGTTGAAACTTAATTATTGCTTGCGCATCAATTTTTTCTATCGCCTAAATTGCGATTTTTTCTTTTTGCAATTTCTTTTTGCAATTTTTTCTATCGCCTAAAGTTAGCTAATGTACAGCTGCCACTGTGAAGAAAACTTTCAAACTTGTAAAATATTGAAAGTTAAGTATGGGAATGGAAATAAACTGCATGGAAACAATAGCTTCAGTTCACAAATTTTTTAGTGCTTCAGAACGTCAAAACATTTTTACGCAACTCCATCAACACAATTTCGTCAACAACAAAAGTTCAAAAACTTGTTCAAATTTGTGCCATCAGATGGGTCGATCGACACGAGAGTGTTAGTACTTTTTCAAATTTACAATTTACCGTTGTAGAAGCTTTGGCAGAAATTTCAGCATGGCCAGACAGAAAGGAACTTCATTACGAGCTTTGCAGTTGCTTTCGACAATTACGCAAAGTGAATTTTGCATTGCTCTCTTAGTTTTAAAAAACGTTTTTGGATACAGTGTTGTTTTGTGCAAAGTTAAGCAAAAAAAGTAGATAAACTCTTTTGCGGCTGTCAACATTGCACATGATATTGCAAATGAATTGAAGTGTCTTAGAGAAAAAAACGAATATGAATTTCACTAGTTCTATATTTTTGCGCAAAAAAACGGCCAAAGCCGAAGGTTTTATTTTGGAAACACCACGCCTTACTTCAAGACAGACCAATCGATGCAATATTGCTGCTAAACAGATGAAGAATATTTTAGAGTAGGGATTTTTATTTCATTTCTTGATAACTTTATTGTCACTCTCGAAGCAAGATTTACAGCCCACAAATCGATTATTGATGAATTTCAATGTTTAATTTCTTCTGATCCAACTAGTGGACCAACTCCTCAACAAATTAAAAGTATTCAAGTTTTGGGAAAATTTTACGAAAATGATTTAACAAAATTCTTGGGAGAACTAGTGCCTGAACTGATATTATGGTACAGGAAGGTTTTTCGGTTGAACGCAGCAGAAAGACCAACTAATGCGTTGAGCAGCATCAAGGAATGCAGTTCCGATGCTTTTCCGCACATATATTTACATTGATGACCATTTTGTTAACTCTTCCAGTGACAACATGCACTAGTGAACAATTGTTTTCCACATTACGCAGACGAAAAACGTGCTTACGAAACACAAGTGGTACCACTCGAATGAATGGACTTGCAGCACTAAACATTTATAGGAGCCACACGCCTTGCCCTGGTGACGTAATTAACAAATTAAGTGAAAAAACAGCGTTTGAATATAAGCCTTTAAAAAAACTTTAAATATTTGTTAAGTAATGAGGTTATTTTTTTGTTCGTTTGATTTTTCACCTATTGTTCTCATCATTTACACGAGTTGCTTTTATTTTGGAAAGTTTTTTATCATAATTGAATTACCTGCACATGCCTTTTCAATAGTTAGTTTTACGGTTTGGTAAAAAAAATTCATGCTACTGCAAGACGGTCTTAAAACCAAAACACTTTATTTTTGAATGTAGGCCTAATTTTGGAAGTTTTTTCCCATTACCAGGACCACTTAGAGCAGGGTTTCCCAAACTTTTAGTTGATCGGTACCCTTTGAACACTGTAGCAGGTTTGCATGTACCACCAAAATGTTGTGACGTTTCTCTAAAACAGGGTGGTCCAACTTCTTCACTCTTGCGGGCCACTTTTCGAAATCGTTCGAGTTTGTGGGCCTCAGCCGGGTAGATATTGTTCCAAATCATGGTGTCCTCTAATAAAAAAAAAAAGGTCTTCACTTTGAATCAGAAAATTTTTCCTATTCATGCCGAAAATCAAGTTGATCTCTAAAAAATAAAAACTCTTCCCTTTTCAGCAGCCACAAATTTTCCCCATTCAAACCCAAAATCACGGTGATCTGTAAAAAAGTCTTCCCTCTTAATTGTCCTGTTTGACGTAATTATAATCGACCGAATTCGAAAATTCTAGACATTTGAGTCCATTATTTCTTCCAAACACGGAATTTAACTTAAATAAGGATATTCTCTCTGATAATGTACCTTTTGAGAAGCCTAAATGTACCCCAGTTTGGGAACCCCTAACTTAGAGCAATCGTGTTTTCGGCTTCAAAACCCCCCCCTTTACAAATTTCTGCGTACGCCACTGCTCTCTGCCATAGCAATTGTTACAGGTACTGTGATATACATCATGTATGCCGTACAAACGTCAGGATAAGTTGTGGAAGTGATGCATTTTCAACAATCAAAAATTTTAAATGGGCAGATCTTTTCTCTAAACGACGTTTTGATAGAGAGCATTTGACTAGGAAACAACGGAGAGACGTTATCAGATAATTCGTTTAAAAATTTTCTTGCTTTAATCTTAAGATCCAGATGAGAAGCATTCGATAGAAAACTTGGTTCCAAAGCTTGATATGACGTCACCACTGATTTTATTCCTTCAAAGAGAATAATTAGTTGACAAGAAAGTATGTTCCTTATCGTCGGAAACACAGTTACGCAAAATCGCTTCTTAGGATCGCTTTACGTTATTCCTTCGGATATTTTATCAAAGTAGGCGTTTGTTTTCTTTGCTCTTTTGTTTCAAAACTGTCTTGGCAAACGCGATATAAAAGCAATGGTGGAAGCTCCGCTTAGTACTGCGTCAAAACTCTTTATAAGTTAAGCAATGTCTTCAGCAGCAGTTTGCAGAAGTTTATTGGCAGAAATTAAGTCAATTGTTTTATACTTCATAGCTTTGGAAGGAATGTTGACAATCTGCCAAATCTTGCATTGTTCAACAAGCATGCATACAAAGTCAAAGTTTTCTATCTGTTTCTTTATTGCCATAGCTTCATCTCTTTCCTTTGGCTTCGCACTGGTAAGGATTATGTGAGTCAAGCATTTCATAACGTCACAAAATCTTTCCTTCAAAGCATAGACAGCATCATATCGACTAGACCACCGAGTTGGATTTAACGCTTTCAATGTAGGATTTGAGCAATAACGATCATGGACATTCTGAAGCTTTTTCCACCGTACAATACTATGTCCGAAAAAGTTATATACCGACTCAATGGTGTTGTAAAATTGACGGGTCTCAGTCACGGCTTCCATGGCATTTTTTAACACCAAATTTAAATTGTGCGAAGCACAATGCACGTATTAAGCATGTGGAGCCACATCTTGGATCTTCTTATGCAAACCAGAGTACTTCCCGCTCATCACTGCACCGCCATCATATTTTATTTATTTATTTTTTTATCTCTGTATTTATCCTCCTGACTCGCAGGAAAGCGACGGAGGCGCTATACATAGGGTAAGCAATTACCCCGACCTGCTTCCGGAGATGCCAAGATATTGCTGTCCGCTAGTAATTTAGTAAAGATATTACTGTAATTTAGAACTGCTTGCCAAGAACACCAAGCAGGGGAAAGCGCTGTAAAGTGTCTTTCCCAAGGGCACAACAGAATGGAGCAAAAGGGTTTTTTTATGTCATATCCTTGTCCACGGCAGTTTTTTATGTCAAGCCCCTTTTGCTGAATGGAATTCGTTACCAGTTTGTGCAATCCAAAAGCAGATGAATTCTCAACTTCGATAAATGAGGTAAACTTTTTAACAACTTTCAGTTCTGATGGCGTTCTATCATCGTAGTAATATCCTTCCTTGTTATCCTTCGAAAGTTTCTCACTTGATCCGCGAAAAGATAAGTTGCATTTTGCTAACGTCAACTTAAAAATCACTAACCTTTTCAACACATTTTGCCAAAGTTTTCATCAAGGACTCGTGCAACTCTTCTTCTATTGTCCCCCTGTTTCTCCATTGCTCATATATGACACACGCCTCCGCATGATGTGTGAAGCTTTCATGACTTCGGATTCGCTGCGATATGTGCCTCCAGTTATTTAAACCTGTTGTACCCCGAGGGTTTTGAAATGCGTACAAAGTCCCTGGAGAGACATTTTCATGAGAAAATAACCAGCAGGACTGGCAGTAAACACGGTCTATGCTTGATGAATAACATAATCAATATCTTTGTAGTTTTAGACCTGACTGTGTTCATAATAGTTTGTTGAAAATAAACGACCGCTTTGGAGCAAATCTTTACAAAAATAGGTCTTTCAGGTTGTTTGGGATCTGCTGCAATAATTTTTTTTTTATCTCTGAGTTTACAATAATCGTGGGAAAGTCGTCATTTTTGCTTGTATCTGATCTATCTTTATTGGTACTATTGTTGAAACTGTTAAGGTCAACAAGTTGGGTAGTAGATTCTGTATCACGAATGCTGACGTCTTGCTCATCCGTTTTGGATGTTTCTGGTCGAGTAGCCACAAACTCAGTCGCTGAAAGTTTTTGGCTGCCCTGGTACTTTTCTCCTCTTAGCTCGTCTCTTTTGTGCTCCGCTTTAATAATTTCTTTTCATATTAAATTGCAGTCAACTAAAGTTTTACGGTGTTGTTACTCAAAATCTAAACAACTTAATAAAATTTAGACAAAGGTTAGTAAAGTTTAATGTAACAAACTCTTTTTGTTATTGTTTTTCCAGCTCACGAAATAGTACTGCTTCTAGCGTAAGGACTACTGTATGCTAAGCAAAGAGGATTCAATTAGAAACCTTAAACCTGACTTTTCAATCACTCAAATCACAACTTCTTTCAACAAACAAACTTTATTAACAGAAATCACAAATTTGATCACTGATTAATGGAATTACGTTTACCACACAGACGGCTAAACTAAATCTACGTAGCTTTTTCAAATACAATACAACAGTCACTATTCTTACAAATTAAGGCATTAGATCTCACTAGCCCTTAAAGCTCTAACTTAGATACTTGAAGAGTCGATTAACTGTACAAAACTTTAAGATAGCTTTGAAAAACGTGTTCATTCCACGAAGACTTTTCATCTGACACTCATCGGGAGGAATCGTCAGAATGAACTGAGAGCAATCCGATCGTGCTTATATAGCAAATAAAATGAGTATGATCGGTTAAAAAAGGCGAGCGCTTTCTTTCCAGCGTTTTCTTTCCTTTTCTTTTCTTTTCTATTTCCTGATTGGCTGCCTTTTTAAACCAATCAGACTCATTCTCTTTGTCTATATAAGCACGATCGGATTGCTCTCAGTTTATTATGACGATTCCTCCCGATAAGTGTCACATGAAAAGTCTTTGAGGAATGAACACGCTTTTCAAAGCTTTCTTAAACTATAAAAATAAAGTGATAACTTTTTTTTCATCTAAAGTTATCAATTTGCGCATATCGTGCACAATCAAGCCTGGCTGAAAATTGATCAAAAAAAGTTATCAATTTATTTGTAGAGAGTGTTTATTTTTACTAAAAACATCTTCATATGAAGAAAAGCTTTCGAGATTTAATAAAAAAAAAAAAAAGGTTTTGACATTACGCAGTGAGATGTAGGCCTACTGTATAATAAATTTTTTAAGTTTTTTGGTTGCTACTTCAGAGAAACATAACTGTATCTCTATTTCAAAAAGTATGTTTGTCATTTTTCCGCAGCACACGAGTTGCAGAGCACTGCTCTAGATCCTGACTATGGTTTAGTTATCGGTTATCAAATGCCTGCCGATAAACACAAAGGTCTAAACACTTGTTTGTGCCTGCTTCGCAAAAACTTGAACAATCTTGCTGAATTACGCATCCGTTCTGTATCCAATAAATGAATCATAGATCCAGTACATGAGTCAGTACATAAATAATAGATCGAAATCAATTAGGTATCGAAACTAGTATATTAGTTAGGCATCCAGTACATGAATCATAGATCGAACACAGAGTACTGTGAAAGTACATCTGGCCTCGTGCTCTAATTATCACCGCCTGGCCTTACTCGTTTAAAATATCGTGCTCAGAACAGTTTGAATTATGCTTAAACGCCTTCAGACGGGTTAAGGACAACTGGCCTCAGCTAAATTGACCAGTCGGCTGCGTCTAGTTGGGTGCGTCTAGTCGGTTGTGGCCAGTTGGCCCATTCTGCCTTCAAACCGTAGCTGCACGTTTTCATTTGTGAATGGACAAATGGGGTCTGGTTTCTTTCTCTCCTTGCAAATGCGGTGCCATTGCACAAATCGGAGATATATTGTTGTATCGCAGTGTCACATGCATTGGGGATTACAAGGAGCACAATGTTGGACAGTTTTTGATGAAGAAATAAACAATTGTGGTTTGGTACATTGCTAACAGCATTTAATCCAGCGAATACAATAGCGATTTGCACCAAAAAAATTAAGCACGAGAGCCAGTCCCATTGATGTGTTTTACTTGAAGTGGCTGCTTTTATATGCTACAACAATTTCGGAATAGATTTGCCCTGTTTTACGTAATGTTAAAAAAGGGTCTTTACAGCATAACAGCTCCTTTTCAAAGTTATCTTGGAGAGGCCTGGTGGTATTCAATATCTTCGAAAGATGATCAATCTAATCTTTCACTGTGTAAAACAAAAAAATTTTTCTTGCTTCAACTACAAGATCCAGATGAGAAGCATTCGATAGAAAACTTGGTTCCAAAACTCGATATGACGTCACCACTGATTTTATTCCTTCAAAGAGAATAATTAGTTGACAAGAAAGTATGTTCCTTATCGTCGGAAACACAGTTACGCAAAATCGCTTCTTAGGATCGCTTTACGTTATTCCTTCGGATATTTCATCAAAGTAGGCGTTTGTTTTCTTTGCTCTTTTGTTTCAAAACTGTCTTGGCAAACGCGATATAAAAGCAATGGTGGAAGCTCCGCTTAGTACTGCGTCAAAACTCTTTATGAGTTAAGCAATGTCTTCAGCAGCAGTTTGCAGAAGTTTATTGGCAGAAATTAAGTCAATTGTTTTATACTTCATAGCTTTGGAAGGAATGTTGACAATCTGCCAAATCTTGCATTGTTCAACAAGCATGCATACAAAGTCAAAGTTTTCTATCTGTTTCTTTATTGCCATAGCTTCATCTCTTTCCTTTGGCTTCGCACTGGTAAGGATTATGTGAGTCAAGCATTTCATAACGTCACAAAATCTTTCCTTCAAAGCATAGACAGCATCATATCGACTAGACCACCGAGTTGGATTTAACGCTTTCAATGTAGGATTTGAGCAATAACGATCATGGACATTCTGAAGCTTTTTCCACCGTACAATACTATGTCCGAAAAAGTTATATACCGACTCAATGGTGTTGTAAAATTGACGGGTCTCAGTCACGGCTTCCATGGCATTTTTTAACACCAAATTTAAATTGTGCGAAGCACAATGCACGTATTAAGCATGTGGAGCCACATCTTGGATCTTCTTATGCAAACCGGAGTACTTCCCGCTCATCACTGCAGCGCCATCATATCCTTGTCCACGGCAGTTTTTTATGTCAAAACCCTTGTGCTGAATGGAATTCGTTACCAGTTTGTGCAATCCAATAGCAGATGAATCCTCAACTTCAATAAATGAGGTAAACTCTTCAACAACTTTTAGTTCTGATGATGGCATTCTATCATCATAGTAATCGATTTTGACGTAACGAAATACTTCACTTAACTGGTCTTTTTTGCTGACATCTTGAGTGGTATCAAGAATAATGGCAAAAAAAGGAACGTTTGTAGTTTCCTTTTTGTATCACGGAGAACTTCTTCAGCTAGTACCGATATTAATTCATTTTGTATTAAAGGACTTAAATATTTTGGAGAACATTTGGTGTTGTAAAAGTTAGTCTAAAACAGTGCTGTATTTGGCAAGAACCTTTATGATAGAGAGAAAAGTGCTCTTGTTATCTTTTCAAAGTTCTTCACAGGATCCGCGAAAAGATAAGTTGCATTTTGCTAACATCAACGCAACAATCACTAATCTTTCTAACACATTTTTCCAAAAGTTTGTTTTTTCCAGCAACGACTCGTGCAACTCTTCTTCTATTGTCCCCCTGTTTCTCCATTGCTCATATATGACACACGCCTCCGCATGATGTGTGAAGCTTTCATGACTTCGGATTCGCTGCGATATGTGCCTCCAGTCATTTAAACCTGTTGTACCCCAAGGGTTTTGAAATGCGTACGAAGTCCCTGGAGAGACATTTTCGTGAGAAAATAACCAGCAAGATTGGCAGTAAACACGGTCTATGCTTGATGAATAACATAATCAGTATCTTTGTAGTTTTAGACTTGACTGTGTTCATAATAGTTTGTTGAAAATAAACGACCGCTTTGGAGCGGATCTTTACAAAAATAGGTCTTTCAGGTTGTTTGGGATCTGCAGCAATAATTGCTTTTTTTATCTCTGAGTTTACAATAATCGTAGGAAAGTCGTCATTTTTGCTTGTATCTGATCTATCTTTATTGGTACTATTGTTGAAACTGTTAAGGTCAACAAGTTGGGTATAGTAGTTTGGATGTTTCTGGTCGAGTAGCCATAAATTCAGTCACTGAGAGTTTCTGGCTGCCCAGGTACTTTTCTCCTCTTAGCTTGTCTCTTTTGTGCTCCGCTTTAATAATTTCTTTTCATATTAAATTGCAGTCACTAGAGTTTTACGGTGTTGTTACTCAAAATCTAAACAGCTTAATAAAATTTAGACAAAGGTTAATAAAGTTTAATGTAACAAACTCTTTTTGTTATTGTTTTTCCAGCTCACGAAATAGTACTGCTTCTAGCGTAAGGACTACTGTATGCTAAGCAAAGAGGATTCAATTAGAAACCTTAAACCTGACTTTTCAATCACTCAAATCACAACTTCTTTCAACAAACAAACTTTATTAACAGAAATCACAAATTTGATCACTGATTAATGGAATTACGTTTACCACACAGACGGCTAAACTAAATCTACGTAGCTTTTTAAATACAGTACAACAATCACTATTATCACAAATTAAGGCATTAGATCTCACTAACACTTAAAGCTCTAACTTAGATACTTGAAGAGTCGATTAACTGTACAAAACTTTAAGATAGCTTTGAAAAGCGTGTTCATTTCTCGAAAACTTTTCATCTGACACTTATCGGGAGGAATCGTCAGAATGAACTGAGAGCAATCCGATCGTGCTTATATATGCGAAGAGAATGATCGGTTCGGATCGGTTAAAAAAGGCAGCCAATCAGGAAACCAGGCAGCGTTTTCTTTCCTTTTCTTTTCTATTTCCTGATTGGCTGCCTTTTTTAAGCAATCAGACTCATTCTCTTTGTCTATATAAGTATGATCGGATTGCTCTCAGTTTATTATGACGATTCCTCCCGATGAGTGTCAGATGAAAAGTCTTTGAGGAATGAACACGCTTTTCAAAGCTTTCTTAAACTCTAAAAATAAAGTGTTAAATTTTTTTCATCTAAAGTTATCAATTTGCGCATATCGTGCACAATCAAGCCTGGCTGAAAATTGATCAAAAAAAGTTATCAATTTATTTGTAGAGAGGTTTCATTTACACTAAAAAAATCTTCATATGAAGAAAAAAATTAAATTTCGAATTTAATAAAGAACAAAAAATTTACTAATGATCCAAAAAAAGGTTTTGACATTACGCAGTGAGATGTAGGCCTACTGTATAATAAATTTTTTAAGTTTTTCGGTTGCTACTTCAGAGAAACATAACTGTATCTCTATTTCAAAAAGTATGTTTGTCATTTTTCTGCAGCACACGAGTTGCAGAGCACTGCTCTAGATCCTGACTATGGTTTAGTTATCGGTTATCAAATGCCTGCCGATAAACACGAAGGTCTAAACACTTGTTTGTGCCTGCTTCGCAAAAACTTGAACAATCTTGCTGAATTACGCATCCGTTCTGTATCCAATAAATGAATCATAGATCCAGTACATGAGTCAGTACATAAATAATAGATCGAAATCAATTAGGTATCGAAACTAGTATATTAATTAGGCATCCAGTACATGAATCATAGATCGAACACAGAGTACTGTGAAAGTACATCTGGCCCCGTGCTTTCATTATCACCGCCTGGCCTTACTCGTTCAAAATATCGTGCTCAGAACAGTTTGAATTATGCTTAAACGCCTTCAGACGGGTTAAGGACAACTGGCCTCAGCTAAATTGACCAGTCGGCTGCGTCTAGTTGGGTGCGCCCGGTCGGTTGCGGCCAGTTGGCCCTTTCGCCTGCAGACTGTAGTTGCACGTTTTCATTTGTGCATGGACAAATGGGGTCTCGTTTTTTTCTCTCCTTGCAAATGCGGCGTTATTGCACAAACCGGAGATATATTGTTGTATCGCAGTGTCACATGCATTGGGGATTACAAGGAGCACGATGTTGGATAGTTTTGGATAAAAAAATAAACAATTATGACTTGGTACATTGCTAACAGCATTTAATCCAGCGAATACAATAACAACTTGCAGCAAAAAAATTAAGCACGAGAGCCAGTCCTATTGATGTGTTTTACTTGAAGTGGCTGCCTTTACATGCTACAACAATTTCGGAATAGATTTGCCCTGTTTTACGTAATGTTAAAAAAGGGTCTGTACAGCATAACAGCTCCTTTTCGAAATTATCTTGGAGAGGCCTGGTGGTATTCAATATCTTCGGAAGATGATCAATCTAATCTTTCACTGTGTAAAACAAAAAAACGCACTTTTTAATTAAACATATTGGAACCAAAGTGTGTTATTTTAACCCGTATTCGCCATACGACACTTTTCATATAGCAAAATAAAAAAATCTATCTATTTTTGTTACCCAGATTTGCTTATTTTCTAGTTTTGCTTTTAGGTTTTTACTTGTTAATTATTTTTTTGCCTTATCGCTACTTGTTTTTCAAACTATTATTTTATTATAATTTTTTTCATTTTAAATCACACAATAAAAGTAAGTGCTTGACTTAGACACCTTATGATTACTTCCCAGTCATGATGTCCTACATTTAATCTCAATTATATATTATGCGAATATTTGTAAATGTTTAGTGACAAATAAATAAATGTGAATCTTCACAAATGTTAGAATATTGTTGTTCAAGAAATCTTTTATTGGGCATTCTAGTTTTTATAAACTGTTGTAGCGAACTCATCACCGCAAACCGTCTTTTGTGCATGCATTTGCTTCGATATTGCAAAGTTTTCCGCAAAAGTATTTTCACACGTTATATTTCGCTCGCTGCAGGCTCGGCTTGCAGCGCCCTTCCGCTCGCTGCACAACGTTTATCTACTGCCATGACAACCGTTATGTAATAATTTTGCATTTTTTTAGTATTTTTTTATGTACCGCCTTTCCGTTGTCCCCCTCCCCAACTGATTGTGCCATTAATGTCATTTGTGTAATCATTATCAACACACCGCGAACAGGATATAGCCTGACCATGTGATCTATCGTCTCGTGATTTTCCCTGTAAAAAAGGTCAGGCGTCATAATAGTAAATCTATAAAGTTAGTCTGATGTTATATACATTCGCTGGCTAAATCGACAAACAGATCGAGACAGACCGAAACAGCGACAGAGACGTAGCGAAATATAGAGAGAAACTCATATAGCGGCTGTGCAATTTAACTCGAGATTTATTTTTGCAACGTCATCAAGAGAAGATTCCGCTTACTTTCTAATTCCGAAGTTTTATTGTTATTTTGTCTGTTCATTTCAAATTGTGTCCCTTTTCAATAAAAAAAATTTAAGGTTTACTGTGTGCCGAAATCACTCACGCTACACTGTAATTTAGAATTCCTGATAAAGACTTTCAAGTAGAGAAAGTGCTGTAAAATGTTTTTCTCAATAGAGTAATAAAATGTGAAAAGAAATAAACATATACGATCTTGATCCGTTCCCATCGAAATGACACTTGCAACCTTTCGCCAGCCCTAATTCGACCGCACGATAAAAGAAGGCCTTTGACTGGCTTACAGGTTGATGTTCAACGAAAAATTAAATTGATCTAAGGTGACTCGTACAAAAAAATATTCCTGTAAACGTGGAAAAACCAGGATTTTACCGGCATCATTTTGACTAAGTCCCAGTAAACCAGGAAAAACTTGTAAAATCCTTCAAATTAACAATCTGGGATACCATGAAAAAAATTGTTCATTTTTTAAAGATATTTTTGTCCATGAAATATTTACCGGAAAAACCAGGATTTACCGGGATTGCTTTGATTAAATCCTGGTAAACCAGGAAAAAACTTGTAAAATACTGGCCTCCAAATTAACAATCTGGTATACCATGAAAAAACTTGTTCATTTTTTTAAAACATTTTTTTCTATGAAATATTTACCGCGAAAAACCAGGATTTACCGGGGTTGCTTTGATTAAATCCTGGTAAACCAGGAAAAAACTTGTACAGGGTGGGGGAAAAAAGCTCTCGAACAAATTCAATTGACAATATTTCAATTACGGTAAAGGAATATTAAATAAATATATTATAATATTATTACAAGGACTATCACAAAATAAAATATGTGTCTATATTTTAATATGTCCTCCTTTAGCTTTTATTAATTGTTCGAGTTTTCCTCTGAAACTCTCAACTGAAACACGGAGCTTTTCTTGTGGTATTTTCTCCCACGCTTTCTTCAGAGACACCTTCAAACCTTCAACGGCGTCGTGTGTTTTAGCATAGGCTTTAGCCTCTAATATCGACCAATTATTGAAGCCCAGAGGATTCAAATCAGGTGAAGCAGGGGGCCACATTTTCTTGCTCCAAAATTCCGAAAATTGGCTCTGCACCACGCTTGAGTTTTTCTGGACGTGTGGGAAGGAAACGTGTGAGAAGGTTTTCTTCTGACTCTCTCACGAGCCGCCTTGATGATTTTGGGTGTACGAGCTGTGCGAGGGCGTCCACTTCTCAGACGGTCTTTGTCATAACCTTCTTCTTTTTCTCCTTTCGGCATTTCCCTTCAATCAGGAGTAGCCACAGCGTATCATCATTCTCCAAATGGTCCTACTTTCAACGTCCATCTTCCTCGCACCAACTTCCCCCATATCTTATTTCATTGTATCTAAAAATTTTCTCTTTGGTCTCACTTTTTTCCTCTTTCTCGGTAACTCCATTTCCATTATCTTTCTTTTTACATACTCTTGATCTCTCCTCATGACATGTCCATACCACCTCAGCCTGCGCTCCCTCATCTTCATTCCTAACCGTTCTACCTTAACTGTACCCCTGATGTACTCGTTTCTAATCTTGTCTTTTCTCGTCACTCCCATAGCCAACCTCAACATTTTCATCTCTGCGACTTCCATCTCTTTCACTTGTTTCTTTGTGATCGACACCGTCTCAAGTCCATGCACCATTGCTGGTCTTACCACTAAATTGTACACTTTTCCTTTTACTCTAGCTGGTAACCTCCTGTCGCAGATTACTCCCGATACCACCACTTTCTTACACCGATGATCCCAAATACTTAAATTTCTTTATTTTTGGCACTTTTGTATCCTCCATCCTCACTATTTCGTCGTCATTTCCTCCATTTACGCACAGATATTCGGTCTTTGACCTATTTACTTTCATCCCTCTTCTTTCCAATGCATACCTCCAGTATTCTAGTCTCCGCTCCACTTGTTTCCTGGTCTCTTCGCAAATCATAATATTATCAGCAAACAGCATCGTTCATGGTGGTTCTCTTCTTACTTCATTCGTTAGCCTATCCATTATCATTGCAAACAGGAACAAATTTAACGCTGGTCCCTGGTGCAGTCCAACCTTGACCTTGAAACTTTTTGTAGTTCCTACTGTACACCTCACACTGTTTTGCTTCCCTCATACATATCATATACAAGTCGCACATATTTTTCCGCTATTCCTGATTTTCTCATGCAGTACCACAGCTCTTACCGCGGAACCCTGTCGTAAGCTTTCTCTAGGTCCACGAATACACAATGTAGCTCTCTTTGACCTTCCCTGTACTTTTCTATCAACATTCTTCAGGCAAACATGGCATCGGTGGTTCCCTTTCCTGGCACCAATCTTATTGCTGTTCGCTGATCTCTACTCTATCCCTTAGCCTGGCTTCAATAATTCTTTCCAATACCTTCATTGTATGGCTCATTAGCTTTATTCCTCTGTATTTTCCACAGCACTGTATGTCTCCTTTGTTTTTATAGATTGGGATAAGCACACTCCTTCTCCATTCTTTTGGCATCTGTTTACCCATTAATAGTCTGTTGAACAGTCTGGTCAAAAACTTTATCCCAATCTTTCCCATGCACTTCCAAACTTCTACTGGCAACTCATCTGGCCCAACCGCTTTACCTTTTTTCATCCTTCTTAGTGCTTTTTTACTTCTCTACTGACGAAATTTACCTCTTCATTAACCACTTCTGCTTCCTCTGTCCTAGGGTCTCTGTTATTTCCCTCATTCATCAGTTTCTCAAAGTACTCCTTCTATCTCTTTAACACTGCCTCCGAATTTACCATAGCAATACCGTTTTCATCCTTTATAACCCTCACGTGTTGTACATCTTTCCCTGCTCTGTCTCTCTGCCTAGCCAATCTGTACAATTCCTTTTCACCTTCTTTTGTTTCCAATCTAACATACAGTATATGCAGAAAGATTTTTATATTTTACATTTATTGTGAGTACTTTATCAACCAAAAGTGTGCCTCTTTTCTTCAATTTTGCGCCCTTGCTAACTTTCTGTTTTTTTTGCTGTTGTCCAATCATTGTTTTAAAACTTTGCTTGATTTAATTCCGGTTGAATTTATATAGTTGTAGAGACAAATCGAACCCAATGCTTTTGTACTGAAAATTCAAAGGACACTATTTTCCCCCTTGTGCGCCCCCGCTTCTGGCGCCCCTGACTTTGCCTTTTAAAAACTTCAATAGAGCCACTTTTACTACGTATTATATCAAGAAGACAGCAGCAAATTCCACATCAAATATAGTTCTTCTGATGCTAAATGCTCCCTTTTGTTTTATTAAAATTCTTTTTATCAAGTTATCGCGTTTATTACAATTTGTCATTAAAAAAGATTTCCAGGCGGCAAGATTGTTTTGAAATATTACTATTCCTCAAGCTTACAAATGGTTGAGAAACACTGGTTTAGCCCAAGATGATGTAAACCCAGGCATGCAGCCGACATTTGTCCCGAGAAATGATTTTAATCATCATACATCAAAGATGGTCAACCACACTCCTTGAAATTCAATGAACCAGCTGTTGTAGTTTTTGACATTACAACAAATCATTTTTCTTTAAAAAAAAAAAGAAACAAAGCAGAAGCTATGTTGAGACTATCGTTGTAAGCATTTATTTCTCTAATTAAAAAATGTACATCTTTATTTTAGTTTTTACCAATCTTGTATTGCCAGCCTCGGGCAATATATGGGGAAAAATTATTGAAAACTAATGTGAAAACCAAAACCAAAATATTCTAACTCTGAATCAACAAGAATATGCTAGTCCAACAAACAAAAGCTTTATTTATTTTATTTTAAATGATGTTTATTTTCGATCAATTTCCCTACAGATTGTTGTTTTACCTCGCAACACAAGGTTGGTGAAGACCAAAAAGTTTTAAGAATCGATTTTTCCAATCTGATGTAATTTCCAGCCAACTACGGCCTGCTATTTCTACGTAATATTGAAAAGACAACCTTAGCCCATGCACCCTTGTTTCGCCCAATCTATCGCGCTCTCTTTGAATCTGATCTTTTTTTTTTCTTATGCTCTATTTGTTTTCTTTATCTTTTTTTGTTTTCGTCTTGTGACACTCGGGATTGCCACATGGTCATTTTGAGCTTGGTCAAGTTTAGCTAGCATCTTTTTGTCTCCAGCTCTCTAGATTATTCGCTATAAGGTCAAACTTCTGATGGTAAGAAATGTTTATTTTGCTTTGTTTAAATGGTTGTTTAAAGTTATGAAATTAATTTTTCAGTAGGGAACTAAAGCGTTTTAATTGCCAAATTTATGTTAATCTCAGTTACCACCGACAAATTAAAACTTTTCCATCTTTTTTGCTTTTCTGTTGGTTGTTGCTTTTAATTTTTCACATCCTAATATACTTTTTTGATAGTCGTTTGGGCTATGGCGGACGGTGAGCATTTTTTAAGTAGGTATGCTCTTAAACTAAAATATATGATATTGTGGAAAATTTAAACTAAAATAAAAAATTAACGTATTTTTGTTACATGGGCGATACTACAGGCATAACAACTGCCTTCAATCAATATCTTGAAAAGCATTTTTGACAAGTTAAACTTTAATAGCTAAAACCAAGCTAAATAAAGCAAAAAGTTTAAATCGAATATTGACTAAAATATTTTTACGGGTACCAATAAAAGTATTAAAAATTTATAACATTGAGCTAAAACATTTCCAGAGCCCTACAAGCCGGGGGAAGAAAGGACAATTTTCTTTTTTTTGGCACCAACAACAAATTAAGTGCTCGGGTAAAGGTTTTTTATATGATTTGTTTTGGAACAAATGTAAGGGTCTTTTTTATAGTCGTCACTAAATTTTTTTTTGGAACAAATACGTAAAAATTAGAACCAGTTTCAAAGTAATGATTTTTTTAGTCATCACCAGATTTTGGAGACAAATACGTGTGACTTTTTGTCATATCTATAGCAACATTACAAGATTATGATTTACGCAATCGTCAATAAAATTTGAACAAAACTATTTTTCGATTGGAATGGCTGTGAATATTTCGATGATTTAAATACAATTGAAAATAGCCTTTAAAAATTAGAGATAGCCTATAAGCTGGCTAGACATTTGAGAGTATGATCGGTTGCACCAGAATTTCTTAACTTTTTAATATCGCGGATTGAAAAGTTGGGAAACAATTAACTGCGGCCCAACAGAAAAAATGATTTTTATTTTAATGCGATTGGCATTTTTAGCCGGTACTGCTTAAAAAATGATGAGTGTGATGACTTACTTTGTTTTTAAGTAAATTTAAGGGTGAAATTCCAGTTTTTAGGGAGATTAAAAATTTGATATTCGGTCTTTGACCTACTTACTTTCATCCCTATTCTTTTCAATGCATACTTCCAGAATTCTAACCTCCGCTCCACTTCTTTCCTGGTCTCTTCACAAATCACAATATCATCAGCAAACAGCATCGTCCATGGTGGTTCTCTCCTTACTTCATCCGTTAGCATATCCATTATCATTGCAAACAGGAATGGACTTAACGCTGATCCCTGGTGCAGTCCAACCTTGACCTTGAAACTTTCTGTAGTTCCTACTGCACACCTCACGACTGTTTCGCTTCCTTCATACACATCATGTACTAGTTGCACATACTTTTCCACTATTCCGGATTTTCTCATGCAATACCACAGCTCTTCCCGTGGAACCCTGTCGTAAGCTTTTTCTAGGTCCACGAATACACGATGAAGCTCTCTTTGACTTTCCCTGTACTTTTCTATCAACATTCTTCAGGCAAACATGGCATCGGTGGTTCCCTTTCCTGGCATAAATCCATATTGCTGTTTGTTGATCTCCATTATATCTCTTAACCTGCCTTCAATAATTCTTTCCAATACCTTCATTGTGTGGCTCATTAGCTTTATTCCTCAGTATTTTCCATAGCACTGTGCGTCCCCTTTGTTTTTATAGATTGGGATAAGCACACTCCTTCTCCATTCTTTTGGCATCTGTTTACCCATTAATAGTCTGTTGAACAGTCTGGTCAAAAACTTTATCCCCATCTTTCCCAGTTCCTCCTTCTGCACATCACATAATCTACTTGGGTACTTTTTCCTCCACTCTTATATGTCACTCTGTGTTCATCTTTCTTCTTGAACTAAGTATTGACAATCGCCAAATCCATCCTTTTCCCAAAACCCACAAACATTGATCCTTCCTTATTTCTTGTTCCAGCACCGTACCTACCCATTATTTCCTCATCCTTAATGTTTCCTTCGCCCATATGTTCATTAAGATCTGCATCAAGAACTATCCTCTCCTCTTTTGATATACTTTCAATCAACCCATCCAGGTCTTCCCAAAAATCAATTTTCTCCTCCATGCTGTTGTTAACCTGTGGAGCATATGCGCTTACTATATTTAGGATGAACCCTTTTACAACCAGCTTCATGGCCATTAGTCTGTTTGACACCATCTTCATCTCCAGGACACTTTCAGCCAGTTCCTCCCTCAGCATTATCTCTATCCCATTTTTTTCTTCCATCAGCTCCGTTGTAGAATATTTTGCATCCATCGCCAATGTTCCTTGCTTTACTACCTTTCCACTTTGTTTCCTGTAGACACAATATGTCTACATTCCTTCGCTCCATCATATCTGCCAGCTCTCTTCCCCTTCCAGTCATCGTTCCAATATTTAAAGTACCCACCCTTATGAGTGAGCATCTTCCTTTCCACGCTTCTCGCTGCTTCTTCACTTCTTTTTCTGCTCTTATTTTCACTATGTTTAGCACTAGCATAATTTCTACAGGTGCCCTGCTGTGCGACACCTGAGGCGGTCGTTGGTAACTTGGGGCTCGACCGATCCGGTGTGGATTGATAATGATTACGCATTTGTCTGTTTTGGCAAAAAAGTTTTATGCCGGATGCCCTTCCTGCCGTAATCCTCCCCATTTATCCGGGCTTGGGACCGGCATCAAGAGACACAGAAATGTGCCTCCGATGGCTGGGTTCATAAAGTGTTTGAGTAAACATAGTTATTCAACCGTTCAGTCTCAATTATTTTGATAAACAGTTTATAATTTTCCTTTTTCTCGCTTTTGGCTGCTTTTTCTCGCGTTTTGTGAAATAGTCAAAAAACTAGTGACTAGGTGTCAAAAAACTATTAATAACTCAAAAATTACTTGAGTGATTTTTTCAAAATTTGCATCAACTTTTACATGAATAAAAATCAGGAAAAGTCATAAAATTTGAAGAAATTCGTGTAAGTAGTTTTTAAGCTTCACACAGCATTTTCACAGCGCTGGCACTTTCCGCCCCCCCAGTCCTAATAGGGTTAAATGGAACTTTGAAGTTGGCTGTTTCTAAGTACGCGAGAATGCGAAATTTTGTTGTTGCAAAAATAATTGTTGTTGTTAAAAATCAAAAAACCGTGTTATTACTAAAACTCTGGAAACTCACCCTTACGTAAGTAGTCAGAATTTCGATGCTTTAAAAACAATTCAAAACCCACAAAAAAACGTGTTATTAAATGGAACTCTGGATTTCGTTGTTGCCAATTACGAGAGAATGCGAAAGTTTGTTGTTGCAAAAATAATTGTTGTTTTTAAAAATCAAAAAAACCGTGTTATTATTAAAATTCGGGAAAGTTACTGGTTTCTTTGTATGACACAAAATAATGTTATTCTCATTTTGTCAGTTTGAATAGTAGGAAATAAAAAGTTCTTTTCGAATTTCAAGAGTAGACCTTTTTTTGGTCTTCATTTGATTTTTGAAATAAATTTATTAAACAGTGTGCACTAAGTAAAAAAATTTTTCAGAGGAAAAAAATGACTTGATTAAATATAAGACTTTAGTAGGTGTTTCTAAATGTTTTTCCACTTGCGGCACATTTTGGGACTTTTTCAAAATTCGCGGCACACTTGGACCAAAGTTCTTGATTTTTGTTCCTAAAACTAGTGTACTCTAAAAAAAGTCTTTATTTTGAATCTGTCTCGAATTTCTTGTATTTCATCCTCATTGATATTCAAGCTACCTTTGTTGCATTCAAACAACAATTGTTTTGTCTAACAGAAAGTAAATGTCAAAGAATTAGAAGGAATAGAATTGGGGGAGCCGTGTCAACTTTTCAAATCAAATGAGAGAAGCAGAAAATTGTGCACTAAAGTTGACTATTTTTTATTTGGGCACAAGCTTTCGTGGGCTATTGCTCACTTTATCAGGTGCAATGGAATAAAAAAATAAATAAAAAAAATGTTTATTCTATTGCATCTGATGAAGTGAGCAATAGCCCACGAAAGCTTGTGCCCAAATAAAAAATAGTCAACTTTAGTGCACAATTTTCTGTTTCTCTCAGAAAGTAAATGTGTAAGCTGTTTCCAAGTAATCGGCAAAGAAAATTTGATTTTACATAAAATAAATTCTTCATCGCCTCAGGCATGTCAACCTTAATAAAAGCGTGAAATTTCAATTTCACGATATGCTGCGATAGGAAACAAAAGTATAAATATTTGCTAAAAAACGACTATTTTACCCGTTAATTCCTGCTCGGACCTACCTAAAAATAGTACCGTCTTATTAAGCAATTTAAATTAGGAAAAGTCAAGAAATTCCAGAATATTATATAAAAAATAAATTACAAACGTTTTTGCAAAGGCTGGGCTTCAAAAATCTGGGGTGTCATAAAATAACGCAGAAAGTTCATTTGACGTCCGGGACTTTTCCGCGAAGCTCGAAACAGCAATTATAATCGATAAAGACGAAAAAAAAACAAGACGCGAAATTAAATACGCACTGTAACTCTAATAGCAAAAATTTAATTTCGCACTTAACTGGTTAAGGCCAATTAAATAGGCTACCATAATTTACGGTGGAGCTTTCATGGCTTCGAATTCGCTGCGATATGTGCCTCCAGTTATTTAAACCTGTTGTACCCCAAGGGTTTTGAAATGCGTACGAAGTTCCTGGAGAGATATTTTCATGAGAAAATAACCAGCAAGATTGGCAATAAACACGGTCTATACTTGAAAAAAAACATAATCAATATCTTTGTAGTTTTAGACCTGATTGTGTTCATAATAGTTTGTTGAAAATAAACGACCGCTTTGGAGCGGATCTTTACGAAAATAGATCTTTCAGGTTGTTTGGGATCTGCTGCAATAATTGCTTTTTTGATCTCTGAGTTTACAATAATCGTAGGAAAGTCGTCATTTTTGCTTGTATCTGATTTATCTTTATTGGTACTATTGTTGAAACTGTTAAGGTCAACAAGTTGGGTAGTAGATTCTGTCTCACGAATGCTAACGTCTTGCTCATCTGCTTTGGATGTTTCTGGTCGAGTAGCCATAAATTCAGTCACTGAGAGTTTCTGGCTGCCCAGGTACTTTTCTCCTCTTAGTTTGTCTCTTTTGCGCTCCGCTTTAATAATTTATTTTCATATTAAATTGCAGTCAACTAAAGTTTTACGGTGTTGTTACTCAAAATATAAAAAGCTTAATAAAATTTAGACAAAGGTTAATAAAGTTTAATGTAACAAACTCTTTTTGTTATTGTTTTTCCAGCTCACGAAATAGTACTGCTTCGAGCGTAAGGACTATAAAAGAACGTGACTCATTTTCGAAATGATATAAAATTTAATAACAAAACGAAAATGACAAAATCGTTCGTCTGCAAATAAAAGAAATAAATAATAACACGACTCAAAGCTAAACACTACTAAGCTTACTAAGTCTGAACACAACTGTACAGGCAAATGACAAGGCAAAACACAACTGTACAACAAACCCCATTGTTACGTAATAGTACGAACTATCAAGCATTTGTACATCCCCCCCAAGTTCGTACTATTCCGGCCAGGTATAGTTATGTAGTTGATCCCTTGATCACCCATTGACCAGAGGTCGGATCCAATTCGACAGCAGGTCGTCGTAGGCGAGAGGACCGTCTAGGGATCATTGATTTGTTGTTTTCGTGGGTGTCAGGGTCAGTCTCCTGCGAATTAGTGTCCATCACAAATGTGGAGTGTGTGGTTGTAGGTACGACATCATGGACGTCTTGTGGTTGCCCATGATCTATGGCCTCAGATGAAGTTGCATCAGCAACGTGGGTGGACGTGGAGGGTGGGTATTGAACGTGCGTTTCATGTTGGGGGGCACTGTTGGTGGTGAAGAAGTTTGCTGGGACTCGGCAACATCAGGTATTATACGAAGGAATCGTCGATTGCGCCTGGTTATACGACCGGATCCTCCCACTTTAACATTATATTGGTCGAAGTCCAATGCTTCGACCACGGTGCCGACTTTGTCCCATTTACGTGGGTGTGTGCCTCCTTGATTTTGGATGAACACGCGATCACCACACCGCAGCGGGCGCAATGAGCGTGTACGCGCGCTCAATGCTTCATTGGTCCGTTTGGCTCGAACTCGAAGGGCATCTTCTTTAGCTCGCCATGCTTCGCGCCAAGTACGACGAATAAAGCGATTAGAAAAAGTAGCAAGCCGATTAACGAACGAAAAAGCGTCTCGCAAAGGGTGACCAAAGACGATTTCAGCTGGGGATAAATCGCAGTCAGGATCCGGGGTATTACGCAGTTGCAACAGGGCGCGCAGAAACGAATCATTGTTCAAATTCCCATTAGGGCTAATATTGGACATGAGAAGTCTTTTAGCGGCTTTGACTGCAACCTCCGCGCGGCCGTTAGATTGGGGGAAGTAGGCGGAAGAAACACGGTGTTTAATGTCCCACTTGCGCATAAAATCCTGTGTGACAAAGGCAGTAAACTCTGGGCCACCATCTGAGGAAATTTCTTCAGGCACTCCAAAAGTGGCAAAGTATGATTGAAGGAGGCGAACAAGTGCATTTGCGCCAGTGACGGTGGTCCCAGCTGGTGTACCAAACACATCTGACCAACCGGACAATCTGTCTCCAACGATCAAGAAGTGCCGTCCTGCGTAATCAAAATAATCCGCAAAAATTTTTTCGAAGGGCGTGGTAGGTAGGTGGGAGGGCAACGGGGGGGTTGCGGCTTGCGACGGCGCATTTCGGTTGCAATGAGCACAAGAATCGCGAATATTGTGAATATCTTGAGTCATCCCCGGCCAGAAAACGGTTGCTCGCGCACGCCGTTCCATGGCCGACACCCCTTGATGGGCGGCGTGCAATGTGCGTAATACTTGATAGCGGAGTTGCGGCGGAATCACAACACGATCATTGTATAAAATAACGCCGTCAGATATATAAAACCCATCGCGATATGGGAGGTATTGACGAATACCTCCTTCCGGCGGTAAGTTTACATCAAAGTTTGATTGTATGGCAGACAGTAGGTCATTGAGTGCAGCGTCACTGGCAGTGTGCCGGGCAATTTCATCCTAGTTTAAAGTCAACTGATCACGCGTATTTTGCCGCACCGAAGCAAGAAGGGCTTCTTCGAGAGAGTCTATAGAATCACGCTCGGCACCCGAAATGGTAGCAAAAAATTCTGATGTGGCTGGGTGTCGCGATGCAGCGTCCGCAGCGATATTAGTCGACCCCGGCAAGTGTGCAATGTCAAAACGCCACATTAGAGTGCGCTGCTTTAATCGGAAGAGCCGGGTATTGCTGATTTCATCTAGAGTTCGATCCCCGAAAATTTTCGTTAGCGGCTTGTGGTCGGTAACAACTACTAAATTATCGCAGCCCTGCGTAAAGTATTTAGTCTGCTCGAGTCCCCAAGCTACAGCTAGGGCTTCTCCTTCAATAGGGGCGTAACGTTGTTCAGCCGATGAGAGAAAGCGAGAGCCTGCGAGAGTTACTCGCCATCCATTGGCACAGCAATCTGGAAGGGTGGACGGGCATGCACAGTGTTTTTGAAGCAGGAAGTATCCGATGCCCCGATTTGACCAGTCCGGCCTTAGGCAAGTACGTCGAGTCGGATCGAAAATTTCTACGCCGTGATGTATGGCGTCAATGATAGCATCTTTCGAACGCGCAAATGCTTTATCAAGATTGTCATTCCACTCGAACTTACGTTTCGGACTGAGAAACGGCTTGAATGGAGCCATCAAGTCTCGAATTTTGGCGTAATTGGCCACTTGATTAATGAGACCAAACCAATTTCTTATATCCTTGATGTTCTTAGGCGTAGGAAACTGTTGAATCGCATTCAAGTACTTGGGCAGGGGTTCTACACATGATTCAGAAATGCGGAATCCTGCAAAGTCAACTGACCGTTGGGCAAATTGAAATTTGCTGGGGTTGAGAACGATACCAGAGCGGCCCACGAGAGTAAGAAATTGGATGGTGCGCCACCAATGTTCCTCTAGGTTCTCGTCAAAAAACACGGTGTCATCCACACATCGCTCCTTTCGCATAAAATCAGACAAAATAGCGGCGAAGCGACGATTGTAGCCATCTCCCGAAGAAAGGAAACCTTGTGGTGCCCTTGTATATCGCCAGCGTCCAAATGGTGTAATGAAGGTGGTAAGATGACGGTCTGACTCGCGTAGTGGAACGCTATGGTATCCATTCCAAGCGTCGGTCACACTTTTCCAAGTATTACTTGGTACACGACGGGCTAGCTTGAAGGGTGTTTCCGACGCGAATGTTTCCCGACGACAGAATTTGTTCAGCGGCGATAAGTCTACAGTCCGTCGGGGTGTACCGTCATGTTTTCTGGTAATCACCATGCGATGGCACCATTGAGTAGGCTCTCCGTGCGGGACTTTTTCGAGAATTCCTAGGGCTTCATCCCGAAGGAGGTCTGCATGGACCTGTTGTTGCCAATGTAGAGGAATAGAAGCCGGGGTATGGAACGCTCTTGGTTTCGCTGAGGGGCTGACATGGATTTCGATGGGTGGTCCCGCCATGCAATGAAGAGGGCGATGCGGGCATGTGTTAAATGTGGAGGAAGCGTATCGCTCCAGTAGCCAAGTTTTCATTCGATCATTATTTTCGGGAGTACAGCGAAATGGTAGCGAACGTGGGGGTGGTGGCACGGCAGTACGTTGAGGGCAGGTGCAAGAATGATTTTGATCGCCCGGTGAGGCGCAGCCACCAGTAACAGTGCGCGTGAGGTGCGCATTAGTGATGGCAGCAGGTTCACCAGCGCATTCCTGCGTCTCAGCATAAGCATGTTCTCCCAATGATGGAAAACTGGGTGATAGGACCCCCAGGGTCGACAGTGTTCCGTGCGATAAAAAGAGGGTCTGAATGTCGGCGCTAATGTAGACCATGGCCCGGCATTGCACAACATAACCGTGACACGACAGTCCTTCAATGATGGCGAAGAACGCTCCCACAATTGATATGGAGGAATGATTGGCGGCCACCAGGTTGGATGCAGGGGTCAGGATGTCAGATGGGAAGCCATACTTTACAAATTCGTCCAGAGACCATACATTCACTTGGGCGCCGGTGTCAGCGATGGCGGTAACATTAGTAGCACGGACTGATGTAGATTCGCCATGAGCCTGAGCGCGATCGACTGAAATCGTTACGTGGACCTTGGGGTGCTCTCTCATACGTGCTGTTGCCCACTGTCCATCTTTGAATATATAATGGGGGCCTTGCATGGTGGCATTTCTATGTACTGCAGACAGAGGCGTGTTGCACTTGTTTGGCCTGTGCCTCGAGACTGGCCTGTGATTTGTTCTTATCGAACTCAACTGAGGGTCAGCAGGCGACGTGACTTCAAGAGTTTGTAGACCTGGTTCCGGTGGTGAAGGACCCACTTTATGAGTGAGTTGGCGTCTTCGGCGTTTCTGTGACCGGTAGCATTCAATACACAAGGTATAAGGTTTGGTATTCCAACCACGAGGTCCTTTTTTGTAGAGCTGAAAAAGTTGCTGGCAGAGAGGACAACGCGACTGTTTTGACCGATCAGGTAAATTGTGGGATTCCCTGCATGGGGTTGCATTACGACATGCTCTGTGGTCTGCGTCATGTAGGCGGCGAACGGCTGACACAGATGTGACCTCGGTCGGGGGGACGGCGTTGCGAGCCATTTCTTTGCTTTCAACAAGGGCAACGATCTCGTTGACGGCGCGTGTGAGTATATCCGCGCCGCCAAGAATTTCCCGGCGAATCTCATCGTCAGCAATGACGATGAGATTCGCCGGGAAATTCAGCAATTCATTCCATTCAGCAAAGTATCCCGAATCATGTGGTCCGTATAATTGATTTTTAAACCACAAGTACAATCAATTATGAATGCACAGGTGTCTGCTTTGCCGCGCACTCTCGCTGCAAATGCGCGAAAAGGTTCGTCTCTCAGTTGGCGCATCTGCATGAGATCGGATCGCAAGACGCCAGTAGCTACTGGGATAACTACAAGTCGACGCATGGCGGATAGTAACTCCTGCAAAGGCTTAGAGACAATCTCTGCATCTGATTTTAACAAACTATCTCCTAAGCTCTGACTGGCACACTGAAAGAGTTGCGCGGTGGCTGAAGCTTCGTTGATGCCTGATCCTTGCCTAAACATTTGCCAGCGGCGAGTGAATACGTTCCACGCTTCTAAAGACACGCCTACGTCAATGCTGGGTCTTGTTAGTTTTGGTCCCTCTGAGGGAGCGCGAATGGAATTAGGCCCAGGAGTAGCATGACTAAATGCGTGGCTCTGTAAAATAGCGCAAGCTACAGCTTCTGGTGCGTCTTCGGATTGAAAAGCGCAACCCGGGTACGCACAATCTATAACAACCATTTTAACAAAAATTAACTAGCCTTAACGATTTCGTCATAAAAGAACGTGACTCATTTTCGAAATGATATAAAATTTAATAACAAAACGAAAATGACGAAATCGTTCGTCTGCAAATAAAAGAAATAAATAATAACACGACTCAAAGCTAAACACTACTAAGCTTACTAAGTCTGAACACAACTGTACAGGCAAATGACAAGGCAAAACACAACTGTACAACAAACCCCATTGTTACGTAATAGTACGAACTATCAAGCATTTGTACAGACTACTGTATGTCTAGCAAAGAGGATTCAAATAGAAACCTTAAACCTGACTTTTCAATTACTCAAATCACAACTTCTTTCAACAAACAAACTTTATTAACAAAAATTACAAATTTGATCACTGATTAATAGAATTTTGTTTACCACACAGACGGCTAAACTAAATCTACGTAGCTTTTACAACAATCATTATTCTCGCAAATTAAGAAATTAGATCTCACTAGCCCTTAAAGCTCTAACTTAGATACTTGAAGATTCGATTAACTGTACAAAACTTTAAGATAGCTTTGAAAAGCGTGTTCACTCCTCGAAGACTTTTCATCTGACACTCATCGGGAGGAATCGTCAGAATAAACTGAGAGCAATCCGATTGTGCTTATATAGGCAAAGAGAATGAGTATGATCATAGATCCAGTACATGAGTCAGTACATAAATTATAGATCGAACACAGAGTACTGTGAAAGTACATCTGGCCTCATGCTTTAATTATCACCGCCTGGCCTTACCCGTTCAAAATATCGTGCTCAGAACAGTTTGAATTATGCTTAAACGCCTTCAGACGGGTTAAGGACAACTGGCCTCAGCTAAATTGACCAGTCGGCTGCGTCTAATTGGGTGCGTCTAGTCGGTTGTGGCCAGTTGGCCCATTCCGCCTTCAAACCGTAGCTGCATGTTTTCATTTGTGCATGGACAAATGGGGTCTGGTTTTTTTCTCTCCTTGCAAATGCGGTGCCATTGCACAAACCGGAGATATATTGTTGTATCGCAGTGTCACATGCATTGGGGATTACAAGGAGCACAATGTTGGACAGTTTTTGATGAAGAAATAAACAATTGTGGCTTGGTACATTGCTAACAGCATTTAATCCAGCGAATACAATAGCGATTTGCAGCAAAAAAATTAAGCACGAGAGCCAGTCCTATTGATGTGTTTTACTTGAAGTGGCTGCTTCTATATGCTACAACAATTTCGGAATAGATTTGCCCTGTTTTACGTAATGTTAAAAAAGGGCCTTTACAGCATAACAGCTCCTTTTCGAAGTTATCTTGGAGAGGCCTGGTGGTAGTTTTTATAAACTGGCATTCTAGTTTTTATAAACTGTTGTAGCGAACTCATCACAACCGTCTTTCGTGCATGCATTTGATTTGATATTGCAAAGTTTTCCGCAAATGTATGTGTAAAATACATTTGCATTCTTTGACCTTCCCTGTACTTTTCTATCAACATTCTTCAGGCAAACATGGCATCGTTGGCTCCCTTTCCTGGCATAAATCCATATTGCTGTTCGCTGATCTCTACTCTATCTCTTAGCCTGGCTTCAATAATTCTTTCCCATAATTTTATCGTGTGGCTCATTAGTTTTATTCCTCTATAGTTTCCACAGCACTGTGCGTCCCCTTTGTTTTTATAGATTGGGATAAGCACACTCCTTCTCCATTCTTTTGGAAATCGTTCACCCATTAATAGTTTGTTGAACAGTCTGGTCCAAAACTTTATCCCCATCTTTCCCATGCACTTCCAAACTTCTACTGGCAACTCATCTGCCCAACCGCTTTACCTTTTTTCATCCTTCTTAGTGCTTTTTTTACTTCTTCTCTACTGACGAAATTTACCTCTTCATTAACCACTTCTGCTTCCTCTGTCCTAGGGTCTCTGTTATTTTCCTCGTTCATCAGTTTCTCAAAGTACTCCTTCCATTTCTTTAACACTGCCTCCGAATTTACCATAGCAATACCGTTTTCATCCTTTATAACCCTCACGTGTTGTACATCTTTCCCTGCTCTGTCTCTCTGCCTAGCCAATCTGTACAATTCCTTTTCACCTTCTTTTGTTTCCAATCTAGCATACAAATTGTCATATGCACGTTCCTTTGCCATCGCAACTGCCTTCTTTGCGTTAATCTTCTTTTCTTTATAGATCTTTTTAGTATTTTCATTTCTTGTTTTGTCCCATGATTTCTTTGCCTCTTTCTTTTCTTTTATGCTTTTTTGAACTTCCTCATTCCACCAACATGTCTCCCTGTCTCCTTTTTGTTTCCCAAATGTGACTCTCAGTACAGTTTCAGCTGTTTTTCTTAGCATTTCTGCTGTTTTGTCCCACTCATCAAGTAACCTAATTTCGCCTCCCAAAATCCTGGTCACCTCTTGTCTAAACGCTTTTTGACAACTTGTCTCCTTCAGTTTCCACCATCGTATCTTTGGCTTTACTTTCTCTGCTTTTTTCTTTTTCACCATAAGAACCATTTTGCATACCACCATACGGTGCTGTTTGCGATCCACTTATTTACTATTATCTTACAATCACACATTTCCTTTAAGTTCCTCCTTCTGCACATCACATAATCTACTTGGGTACTTTTTCCTCCACTCTTATACGTCACTCTGTGTTCATCTTTCTTCTTGAACTAAGTATTGACAATTGCCAAATCCATCCTTTTCCCAAAACCCACAAACATTGATCCTTCCTTATTTCTTATTCCAGTTCTGTACCTACCCATTATTTCCTCATCCTCTATGTTTCCTTCGCCCACATGTCCATTAAGGTCTGCACCTAGAACTATTCTCTCTTCTTTTGATATACTTTCAATCAACCCATCCAGGTCTTCCCAAAAATCGTTTTTCTCCTCCCTGTTGTTGTTAACCTGTGGAGCATATGCGCTTACTATTAATATATTTAGAATGGCTCAAGTTCATAATAGCGACTGTCAAAACAGCGACCGTGCCATAACATCACCGCAACGCCAGTAATAGAAGAAAATACAAAAATAAAAAAAATTTAATCAAATAAAATATCAAGGAAGTAAATTTAGGAAAGAAAAAGCAAGTTATTTTTAGCTGATAATAATTTGAAAATCTATGTGACTATGTATCAAATTGACAAATAACTGTGAAGACGCTTTTATTACAATCGCTGTTATAACACAGTCGCTGTTTTGACACAGTCGCTATTTTGACGGTTGCTATTATGACAATCTCTAGCTTCATGGCCATTAGTCTGTTTGACACCCTCTTCACCACCAAGACACTTTCAGTCAGCTCCTCCCTCACCATTATCCTTATCCCATTTTTTCTTCCATCAGCTCTGTTGTAAAATAGTTTGCATCCACCTCCAATATTCCTTGCTTTACCGCCTTTCTACTTTGTTTCCTGTAGATACAATATGTCTACATTCTTTTGCTCCATCATGTCTGCCAGCTCTCTTTCCCTTCCAGCCATTGTTCCAATATTTAAGGTATCCACCCTTACGAGTGAGCGTCTTCCTTTCCACACTTCTTGCTGGTTCTTCGCTCGCCTTCCTCCTCTCTTTCTCCTCTTGTTTTCACTATGTCTAGCACTAGCACAATTTCCACAGGTACCCTGCTGTGCGACACCTGAGGCGGTCGTTAGTAACCCGGGCCGCGACCGATCCGGTATGGATTTATTAACAATACGCATTTGTATAATCTGGCAAAAAAAGTTTTACGCCGGATGCTCTTCCTGCCGCAACCTTTCTCATTTATCCGGGCTTGGGACCGGCATCAAGAAACACAGGAATGTGCCTCTGATGGCTGGGTTATTTAACTTAAATATTAAAGGAAAAAAATTATCCATGAGGGCGTATAATTGTGCTTGTTTAACTTCAAACAGGGTTAAAAAAGATTAAAACCCTGCAATAAAACAACAACAATTAAAATATTATGACGAAATAACGTCAAAAAATTAATTGCTCTACATATACGAAATCGATATACCTTGCGCTCGAGACTTGATAAATTTGATCTGGCGTGGACGACAAAACAACCTGTTATTTTTCGTACACCTCTAGTGTATACTTATCCTAATCTCTGCCGAACTCCTGATACTGACTCATCGAACCCACTTTAAAAACCACTGCTTTAAACGATTGCAACTAGCGCTGCCTGGACTTAAGCTCCAACTTCAGCTGTTTTTTCTAGTCCACGGAAGTGCGTTGGTTTTCCCGAGAAATGCTACAAAATGCCTGTTGAAATTCCAGAATAAACCCGCTTTGGCCCCAGTGTAAAACGCTTGCTCTTCTCTTATTTATAGTTTGTAATCGTACCTTGAAAAGTAACCGAGGTAGAAAATTTTGGAAATTACAAAACTAAAAAATGCAGAACTGCTTAAAATAACGGTTTTATTTTTTTATTTTATCTCAGGTTATGTTTTGATAACTTTAGTTTTAATTGCAATATAGCATTACTAAAACTAAAAACTGATATATTTATAGCAAGAAGATGACCATATTGCCAACATTTCGAATTAAATAAAAAGTTTAAAAAACAAATCGATGTCTGCGGTACACGCGTCGCATGAAAAAACATGACATTGCACGTAAAACCTCGTCGTTCATTTCAACTTACAGTAGGCTAAAAAACGATCCCGTTTTATCTTTATTCCTTTTTTTGCTTTGATTTTATTTTTTTGTGACACGCTATTCCAAATATAACTACATTATCTCCGCGAAAGTAATGCAAAAAAGTCAAAATTAATTAATGAGCAAATTATAAAATATGGCATTAGCGTTTTATTTCATTTTTGCTTTTATGACATTTGCTCTTGTGATTTTTGCTTTTATGACATTCGCATAAAACGTGAAACAAAATAAATGCTATCAATTAAACCAGTGGTTCCCAACCGCCGGTCCGCGTAAATTTTTTGCCGGTCCGCGAAGTATCTTATTTTCTGCCAAGATAATTTTAATATGGAATCATAACCATTGCAAAGATGTTACTCTCTGTAAAACTCATTTTACGCCTGGCCGATTTGCAGCAGTAAAACTGACATATCTCGCTTTTCATCGTTGATACCGCAAAATTGTGTAATAATAATCAAGGTAAACATTCTGATTACCTTTAGATTCATGTTCATAAGTGATTTTGTTAAAATTGCTTCAACATAAACTACGTCTAGCGTTCTAAAAGTTTATTGATGGAATGCTGTGCAAAGTAATTTTTTACTTTTGAGATGCTGAATTAGATTGTACTGTGACACTGCAGAAGGAATAGTATGGAATCAACAAAACAACAAGGTTTTATGGTGTATTTTAACAAAAAGGATAAAACTAAGACTTCTGAAACAGATAATTCTCAAAATGGAAATGAAGCTAGTATTAGTAGGGCTACTGTAAGTGTAGAGCAAACTACGAAAAGGACATGTGCAGATAAGTCGAATGTCACAGGAGGAAGTAAGAAAAGAAAAGGGGAATTTGTCAGGCAATACAATAAAAAATACTTGGAGCTTGGTTTTACTGTAGCTTCATGTAGTGAACAATCGCCACGGCCCTTATGTTCCGTGTGCTCCCAAATTCTATCAAATGACGCTATGAAACCTTCTAAACTTGCTCGTCACTTCCATTCAAAACACAACAATCTTAAAGACAAGCCCCTTGAATATTTTGAACGACTACGCTCTAATATGAATGACCAAAAAAAAACAAATGAAAAAGATGACAACTACCAAAAAATCTTTTCTACATGCATCCTACCTAATTTCCCTACAAATAGCTAAAACAAAAAAACCCTATACAATTGGGGAAGAGTTAATAAAGTCGTGCATCTTATCTGCGGCTGAACAAATTTTGGGTCCTGAAGCAGCTCGAAAATCTGATAGCATACCACTCTCCAACAATACAGTTCAACGAAGGATTGAAGATATTGCAATGGACATTGAACAGCAGGTAATAGAGGAGGTAAAGAAATCACCCTATTTTGCTATTCAACTCGACGAGTCAACTGACGTGAGTAATTGTGCCATTCTTCTATGTTTCGTGCGCTATAAGGGAAAAACAGATTTTAAGGAAGAACTTTTTTGTTACATTGACTTACCAGGACGTACCACCGGGTCAGAAATATTTAGGCTTCTTAACACGTACTTTAGTGAGAAAGACATAAACTGGGCAAATTGCGTCGGAGTATGTACTGATGGAGCTGCGAGCTGCGAGACTGGTTATCGCTCTGGTGTGGTTGCAAAAATTAAAGAAGTTGCGCACAAAGAAATGCTGTTTACTTACTGCATCATCCACCGAGAGCATTTGGCTTCAAAGAAGCTTTCTCCTGATTTGAAAAACGTACTTACTAACGCTGTGAAAATTGTTAATGCAATTAGAAGTCGACCTCTGAACTCCAGACTCTTCTAAGCATTGTGTGAAAGTATGGATTCGCAGCACGATCATCTTCTTTTCCATGCAGAAGTAAGATGGCTGTCACGAGGACGAGTTCTTTCTCGCCTATTTGAACTTCGTGAAGAAACAAAACACTTTTTGAGAGAAGTAAACTCCCCATTAGCAGAATTTTTGTTAGATGAGATGTGGTTGTGTAAGCTTGCGTACTTGGCAGATATATTTGGCCGTTTGAACGAGCTTAATACTTCTCTGCAAGGCCCTTGCACGAGTATCTTTGTACTGAGAAAAAAGACTGATGCTTTCAAACAGAAGCTGGCACTTTGGGATAGTCTTGTGCAAAAGGAAGATACAATTATGTTTCCAATTTTAAATGAGTATTTGGCAAGTGCTGATGTTAAATGTAAAGAGTTACTGAGCATTGTACATGTAAGTCAACGCTTAAAAGAGTTGGCTAACAGTTTTGACCATTATTTTCCGGAACATGAAGATCTTCGACGTGGAAACCTTTGGATCAACAATCTTTTTATCGAAGATGTCAACACATGCGACCTTAATCCCCATGAAAAAGAAAATCTGATTGAATTGTGCTGTGACACTACTTTGCAGTCCAGATACAAAAAAGAATCATTGTCGCAATTCTGGATATCTCTTGAAAACAAATATTCGTGTCTAACTCACAAAGCAATCAAATTGTTGGTGGTATTTTCAACTAGCTATTTATGCGAGAAATCTTTTTCATCGCTAACTTTAATTAAAACAAAGCAAAGAAATCGGCTGGATGCCGAAGCACAGCTACGGGTTTCAGAAACTTCTTTTATGCCTCGCTTGGATCGCATACTGACAGCGAAACAGCAGCAAATTTCACACTAACATTGATTTTGTATGTAAATGAATTAACATTTCGTTGTTTGAGTTAATTTGATTTCCATTTTGTTGTAATTTTTTGTCCTAAATACATAGCTTATGCCAAAATCTTTCAGTATGTTACGCAACGACAACTTTGGTTAACAGAAAGGTTACAAATATATGTTCTACTCACTACGGATCTTTTGTTGCCGGTCCGCGAACATTTTTTTAAATTTTTACCGGTTTCCGGTGTAAAAAGGTTGGGAACCACTGAATTAAACAATGTTGAATTCAAACCACTGTTATTTAGAACTAATTAATTTGTCGTGTACGTGAAGTATTGCTTTAAATTTGGTTGATTTCAATAAATCCTATAAAATAACAATGATTTTGATAAGTAACAAAATTCATTTATGTCTGTAAACTGCAGTGACGCTAATCTTAGCTCTTTCCGTACGGGCTGGTTTTTCGGCCGTTTTCTAAAAAGCCGGGCTCTTTTGTTTAAAAAAAACGAGAAAAAAATGTACTCTAAGTTTATTAAATATTTTCGCTTTTATTTGTTTAAAAAGCAATTAAAACTTTATATTATCTAAAAGCCTGTTTTTTTGTGATTAAAACGATATAAAATTTATAAAAATTGAATAAAAAATGAATTAGTAATAAATAAAAGTATTGACCCTAGTTATTTTTCAAAAATTGCCTTTTTTTCTTCTTGCGTCACCGTGCGGCAAGATATTTTAACTTGCTTAGGCGCTAGCAGAAGCTAAAGATCTAAACTTCACATTCGAAAAAAAAAGTTTCTCAAAGAGAGAAAAATGAATGATTTATTCGAGAAAAAGCAGTCAACAAGTTCACAAATTCTCGTGTACGCGAGTGATCTCGACGAGATTGTATGTGTTTGCACGCGATTTTATCCAATTAAAGCGGAAAATCCAAACTAACTATCAGCTTCTAAACTAATAGGATTAGTAGCTCGTAAAGAATTTCGAGAAAGAAAGCTATTTCCGAGATATGCAAAAAATAGTGAACGCATGGCAAGACCTGCCAATTCTTCGATGCAGTTTATTTTGCACACAAAATAATACAGTTTTTGATAAACACAAATTATTTATTTGAAATGCTGAGCAGAACTTGAGGGGCCAGAAGATGAGAAATTGGAGGGCAATTCCTCCTTGCCAACAATATTTGTAAAACGCCGTGACACAAGGGAAGATAGTGTCCTTACAAATTGGCATGACAAACCGATGGGGTTAAATCTGTATACAACTATATAATCTCGATCGAAATGTTATAGGACGATGCCAGTAAAACAACAATTTAGATTAGGGATCCTAAAAATTTTTAGAAAGAAACCACATACCAAATATCAGTGCAAATTTAGCAAGAAATACAAAATTTCAATGATTTCAGGGTGGTCCGAATTGTTCACTCTTGCGGGCCACTTTTGAAAAATGTTCGAGCTTGCGGGCCTAAGCCGGGTAGAAATTGTTCAAAATCATGGTGCTCTCTAAAAAAACGTCTTTACCAGGAATCGGTCGCGGATGTTTGAAAATTTCTGGACTGAACGATAACGCTAGACTCTGTCCCAGAAACCGTCATGCCTTGTTTTAGAACAGTGATTCTCAACCTATTTTTGTAGTGACCCTACTCTTGGCCGAAAATGGACGAGAAAGCTTTGTCGACCCAATCAAGTATAAACATCTCTATTTTCGTCCCCAAACCTTAGTGATCTCTAATGAAAAAAAAAAAAGTCTTCATTTGGAATCGGTTTCAAATTTTTCTATTTTTTCCCAATATCATGTTGTTCTCCAAAAAACCGCACAATGTTTCAAATTGTTTCTAAATTTTTGGACTTGTTGGCGATCTAATCAAATTACACGGCGACTCATTTTGGGTCACGACCCAGTGATTTAGAAGCATTGTTATAAAAATTAGCCACTGCGCGCGATCGACAAGACTTGAATTGTGTAAAATTGTTCGGCGGGCCACATAAAATTACGTCACGGTTTGGACCACCCTGATATTGTCAAACCAAAATCAAAAAATTTTCAAATTCAAAACTATATTGCTCTTCTAACTTTTGTAGGGCCGGACCAACTTTAAATTTTTGAAATTGGCCTGTAAGTGCAAAAAGGAGCCTCACCCCTGGCCTGGAGCGACACTCGTATTGCCGACTTTTTCTCGTTTGATATTTTGTGATCATTTTTTTGTGTATTTTTTTATCTAATTATTATGTATAAATTGTTTTTAGTGTTTTTATATTCTGCTTGCAATAAAAAAAATATTCTTCACTTAGTTTGCTTTCGACAAACTATAGAAAGTTTTGTAGATCCTAAGTTATTTATTTCTTAGATCCGAAGTTATTTATTTTTATTAGCGTATTTAACGTATTTGATGCTCTAATGAGATCTTGGTTTGCTTTTTCCGCTACGCTTTTCTCAGTGTTCTATAGTACAGTCAATCAAAACTTTTGATTATATTTTATCGCCAAATTCACGTAATTGCTTTCGAAAACCTCAATTAACCTACTGTAATTTTTTTTTTGACTAAGCTTTTTTCATTGTCTTATAGATCCAAAGCTATTTATTTCATAGATCCGAAGTTATTCATTTATATTAGCGATTAACGTATTAGATGCTCTATGAGATCTTGGTTTGCTTCTTTGGCTACGCTTTTTCAGTTTTAATAGTAAAGTCAATTATCGCCAAATTCACGTAATTGCTTTCAAAAACCTCAATTAACCCAATTTTTTTTTCCGACTAAGTTTTTTCATTGTTTTATAGACCCAAAGCTATTTATTTCATAGATCCGAAGTTATTCATTTTTATTAGCGATTAACGTATTAGATGCTCTATGAGATCTTGGTTTGCTTTTTTGGCTACGCTTTTATCAGTGCTCTATAGTACACTATAATATTCTAGAGCAGTGCTTTTCAAACTTTTTTTCACTACGGCACACTAATAAACTCTGAATTTTTCTGCGGCACACTTACATTATGAAGACAAAAGCTGCGGCACACTTACAATACTAAATACACTCTTCAAGTTTAAATACAAAAATTATATTCAATATATAACAGTAACACCTAATGAAAGGGTGTGCCTACAGAAATTATTTTAATACAGGGTACAACAGGGATGTCCAACCAGTGATGGATATTGGGTGAGGCAAATGAGGCAGTTGCCTCGTGCCCTCCTTGAAAATACCGCACATAGTTTCATTTTGCTGCACATGTTTTTTTTAGAGATCACCATGATTTGGGAGAAAAATAGGGAAATATGAGATCAAATCGAAGTGAAGACCTTTTTTATTTTTTTTAGAGATCAGTATGATTTTGGGAAATATAAGGGAAATACGAGATCAAAGTCCCCCTTTTTTTAAAGAACACCAATTTTTGGGAATCCTTGCCTCGGGCCCCTAACTTTAAATATCTGTCACTGTGTCCAACCTTGCTTTAATTTGGGCCAAATTTTAAATCAACCCAAAGTCGCTGGGCCGCAAAAAGCTTGTCATGCAGAATCTTGCTGCAATTTCTTCATTTTTGTCTCTAAAATCAAGTGTTCTGTAAAAAAAAAGATGGACCAAGACTCTATCTATGGCTTTTTGTCAAAACACGAAAATTTCGCGGCACACTTCAATCCCTTTCACGGCACACAGTTTGGGAAACCCTGTTCTAGAGCACGACAACTAATTGAACAAATAAAATAAAAAATGATTACTTGTGACAAAATATTTATAAAAAGTTATTACAATTGTATATCTCAATCTATTTTTGGGCACCCCGGTTTTTATGACACACCGTATATTTTTACATCGAAAACCGTTTAGTTATAGGGCACGACAAGTAATTGAACAAATACAGGGTGATTCAGCGAAGTGTGCACAAATAAAAACTCATCTTTCGGACTTATAATTAGGTCAAATGAAACAAGTTATATGCTGTGAAGATAGTAAATTTAATAAGCTTTCAGAAAATATACAAGTTATTCAATATAACCCCCTTTGTTTTTGATTACTTTCCGAAGTCGTGGCAGAACCTGGGCACATGTGGCACGCACCACTTCTGGGTCAATTTCGTCCCATGCCGATGTCAATTTTCGCTTTAGAGAGTCCAGATTTGGATGAGAAGTACGGCAGGCTTTTGTCTCTAAAATAGACCATAACCCAAAATCCATAGGGTTCAAGTCTGGTGAAGACGGCGGCCAAAGCTCTTTCTCCCAAAAACCTTTGAAATTGCATCGAACGTCTATAGGCGAATGCTTGAGGAGAAAGTCCTTCCCTGGGTCCAAGCTTGAACTGAGTTGGCCGTGTGGGAGGTTGCACCGTCCTGTTGAAAAGTAACTCCTTGTTCTCCGACTACTTCTTGGACCTAGGGAAGGACTTTCTCCTCCAGCATTCGCCTATAGACGGTCTGGTTTATCTTGACCCCTTCTTCAATGAATATGAGAGGAGTTTTCAGCCCTTTTGATGTTGCGCCTGCCCATACCATTACGGAGGCGGGTTTTTGTCTTCTGAAAGAGCTGCGACGCTCAACTGGGACCATGTTTATGTCTGGAAGCCAAATCCTGTCATTTTGATGGTTATGGACAGCTTGAACAGTGAAAAGTTTTTCGTCTGTCCATAAAACTTGAGGCTGCGTGCCATCGACAAGTTTCTTGACCAAAACCTTTGCTCTATCGAGCCTTTTCTTCTTAGTGGCCTCCGACAAGAGATGTCTTTTGGTGAACTTCAATACCAGATTTTAAATTTTAACTCTTAAATAATAAGAAACTGAAATGTTAATAATTGAAAGTTAATAATGGACGAAATACATGTACATAAAACTAAGAAAAGTATTTGTGCACACTTCGCTGAATCACCCTGTAAAACTAAAAAATGATTACTTATGACAAAATGATACAATCGCGTCTAAACACCGACAATTGTGCCTGCAGCTAATTGTTAGCACTACCGCTAATCCCGTGTAAACCGCTAATCCCGTAAATGTAAACCGCTAAGCGTATCACCGCTTTAAGTTGCATTCTATGCACGCGATACAAAGAGGAAGTCTATGAGATAGATTTCCCCGCCTAGGCAACAAAATGCATGAATCTGTCGCGCTTTGCTGTATCTGTCTATATCTACAAGTGCTTCAATAATAAAATAGCATCATAAAATTTCAAGAATCACTTAGATATATTAAATTTAAACCAATAATAATTAAAAGGTAGAAACGTGTGAAAGATAAAAACGTATTAGTTCAATATTTAGCTCACAACCAGGGATATCAAGTTTAAATAGTTACATGGCACTGTATATTTATGAACGAAAAAATTGCAAGGACGTCAGCTGCTTTCTGTTTTCCACATAGTTTTGAATAGCAACTGTGGACAAAATATAAAAATTGTTAACAACTGTGACCCCCCAGTCACACTTGGCGAAAAAAAATAAATGGAAAGCATATTTTCCGCTTACATTTTAATAGGGTGCACACTGAAAGCGGAAGCAGAAAAAGCAAGCGGAAAGCGGAATTTTCGCTACGCTTTTAAATTTTCCGTTTTCCCCTTGATTTTTCCGCTTTTAGTGTGAACCAACCCAAAGAAAGTGGTGATTGAGTTGACACAAAACTCAATCACACGGAACTAAAAATCTTAAACTAACACAAAAATCGTATCTAAAAATATAAAATATAATACAGTAGGACCTCGCAGTATGAGTGCCTCGTTGTACTAGAAATTCGCTTTGCGAGCAGCTATTCGTAATAAATTTTGTCTCATACAACGAGTAAAATTTGTAGTACGAGCGATCGTAGGCCCTCAACGTCCAGGGGCCTCGTAATTCGATTTCGAAGTTTGCAATTCTATTAAAAACTTGACAAACTAAAAACCTACCTAACGTATATACAGTACATATCAAGCTTTTGAGGCTAAAAATGCTAAAGTAAGCGATGATGATAGAAATGTTATAACACCAGAAATTGGTCTACCTGACATTTCAATGGACAGAGATTTTTTATGACAAACAATAACCTATTCTCAGCTTCACTGTCTTCCATACGCTTAGATCAGTGGTTCTTAACCTATTTTATATTGTTACCACTAAAATATTTTGATATATATCAACTACCCCTTTTAAAAAACAGCAACTATAATAGCTTGCAATCCAAAGTCATTTTTTATTATACACAGAAAAATTTAATTTAATTTAATACTCACAGAAAAATTAAGAAGTCATTTTTTATTACAAATACATTTAATGGGAAGGCTGGTACTGCTTTTTTGCTATTAAGCGTTCAAATCTAGGCTGATTGTAAGAAACACAACATTACATTTCATCATCGATCTCAAGCCTGTTTCGATATTTTGTCTTTATATACACCATTGCAGAAAATCCCACTTTACAGCAATAAGTTGAAGAACATTGAATCAAAAAATTTAATGCTCTTTTTGAAAGGATAGGATATTCTTTATGAATGCCAGCCCAAAAGCTTCCTATATCCTCTGGGAAGCCAGTTTTAAGACGAATCTTCGCGCAGTCGAAGAAACTCAATTTTTGCTGCCATACATCATCACGGATAGAGTTTTCTTTAACTGAGAATGGCTGGCTAATCCACAAAAAATTATGTCGCTCTTCATTTCCAGGAAAATATCGATCAATCGCAATATTTATTGCATTTAAGTGGCTAACTATTTCTTGAGTGAAGTTGCATTTCATGTTTGGGTCGAATTGTAAGAGCATTGTCAAATTGGGAAACATACTTGTGCCTTTTTCTGTTAGTCTTTTAAACAGTTCCACTTTACGTTTGAAGGCTGCAACTTTGTCGTGTGTCGTATGCAACCATTGACGACCTCCTTGTAGAGTTAAATTGAGGGAATTCATTTCTGAGAAAAAATCACCCAAGTAAGCCACCACAGCAAAAAGTCATTGCTTTTCAATTGGTTGTGCATATCAACTCCTTTTGCATTTCGTTCTTTTTCAAGAAAAATAGCTGCTTCTTCTCGCAGTTGGAGCAAACGATTCAAGGCTTTACCACGAGATAACCACCTTACCTCCGTATGTAACAAAAAAACTTTATAATCAGAACCAACTTCTTCACTAAAAGCTCCGAATAACCTTGATCTTGTGGCATTTGCAGAAATATTGTTTACGATTTTTACTACATCTTTTAATACTTCTTGAAGTCCAGATGAAAGAGTTTTCATGGCTAAAGCAAAGCGATGAATTAAACAATGAGTAAATGATACATGAGGAGCAACATTGGTGACTAATCCTTTGAAACCAGACTTGTCGCCAATCATAGAAGGAGCACCATCTGTAGAGATCCCAACAAGTTGCTTCCAATCAAGTACGTGAGATTCAAAAACAACTTTTACAACTCTAAAGACATCTTCTCCTTTACATGTTGTCGACAGTGGTTCCGAAAATAAATATTGTTCTTTTATGTTGTTTTCAAAAATGTAGCGAGCGTAAACCAACAAATGCGCACATAATGAAACATCAGTGGATTCGTCCAATTGCGAGGAAAATATTGCCATCGCTATGACAAGACTAAAAATGCTGTTTTAATTTGCTTGGTTTCATACTTTCCTGAGTTAAAACTTTAAAACAAATTACACACTGCGGCTTTTCAATAGAATTTTCAATAACACTTGTAAAACCAAAGTTCAGAAAAGCTTCTTTGTAACTTCGTTTCTTCGGAGGCATCTTGATATTTTTTTTACCAAATTAGCCTTACTACTGCATGCAAGAAACAAAAACTCACTTCACGCTTATTACTAACTGACTAGTTATAAAAAGATCACTTGCCGAACTATCACTAGACAAAACTATCAATTGTAACGAAACAAGAGAATTTATAAGAGAATCTAGTTCTGACTTAGTATCTAATTATAACATCACAATAAGTATGGTGATAGTGCAGTAAAATTCAACTTTTGAAAATTTTCGAAATTTTACATTTACCCTTTAAAATGCTAAATTACCCCCAGGTTAAAAACCACTGGCTTAGATGGTTTCCATTTTAAGTTTAATAGATTAATAAAACATGATTATTTATTGCATGCACTTTTATTATTCATATTACATGTACAGTATGGTTTATTTTTTTTTGATTGCACCTTTTCTGTTTAAAAATAAACATAAAAACAAACATTTTGGGGATGGAACGGATTATTTATTTTCATATTAATTTTAATGCAAAAAATTGCTTCGTAATACGAATAAATTGCAGTACGAGCTCAGCCTGGTAACGAATTAAACTCGTACTGCGAGGTTCTACTGTATTAAATGAATAAAAAATTATGACAAAAATCTATACTAATCACAGGTGTGTGAATTAACATGGTAGGATAAGCCTAATCTCTGATTTATTTGTAATGGGTAATTTTAATTGTTTGTTTAGTGTTTCATTTAAAAGAACAACAATCAGTATGTGTAAAGTAAGCGTGGGGTCCCAATACCTTTTGTCTCTTTGTTAATGTCCTTTAGATAAAAACTGTAAACTCTAAACTAAAAAACTTTTTACTTTGGCTGTAAAAAGTAAAAAACACTTTCAATTTTAATTAAAGACAGAGGCGTTTTTATTTGAGCAATATGCTATGCTTTCTCCTTTACTGTTGAAACAAAAACACTTAGACATTGGTAATTTATTGTTTGAATTGAGTACAGACTACATTAAAAACCAGGCTTATATCTGTGGCATTGTGCATCATCAATTCAAAACCACAAAAACATGGTATTATTTTTCTGGCGTCCTGTGCAGTCAACCACATGAAGACTTTTTTAGAGAACACTATGATTTTGGGACAAAAATAGGGAAAATTGACAGCAATTCCAAGTGAAGACCTTTTTTTTTTTTTTAGAGAACACTATGATTTTGGGATGGGAATTTAATTTTGTCGACCAAAGTGGGTTGTGAAGTTAACTTGGGTTGAAAAATAGGCCACGGTACAGAAAAGGTTGAAAACCACTGGGCTAAACGATATACGTTATTACACGCACAACGTCAATTGTGCGTGGTCGGTGTACCTTTAAAACGAAATAGGTACTGTACGTTAATTTTTTTTTTTTAAGAAAGAATATAGTATTTTTTTAAAAAAGAAAGATATATACTATTTAACAAAAATTGGTTCTCTTTACGAAGTCACCGTATGCAATTTTTTTGGGTGAAACTAACTCTGAATCCATCTTTCAGCATCAGGATAGAATAAAGACACTTAGAGAAAAATAATCTTCATGAAGCAATAATAATAGCAAGGGGATCCAAATTAGTTTCACAAACAAAAAACGCTTACGGTGACTTCTTAAAGAGACCCCATTTACACGGTCTTTATACTCGTCGCTATAGACATTCCATATAGAATGCCTGACTTCAACTTCACTTATTAACGTCTTTACTTCGTCTGTCGACCACGATGGCATTTTCAACCGAAAACTTGCTGAAATCTTGCTGGAAAATAGAACCTCGCTCTATTCCTAACAATATTGCAGCAAGACGCACTTTTTTCTTGAAAAGCGCTTTTACAGGTGGCAAGATTTTTATTGCTCAATATTGCCAGCAATCTTGCTCAATAATCTTGCGCGGTACTTTACACACAGATAGAATATTGAGGCAAGATTCTTTTTGCAAGAAACTTGATCGTGTAAAGCCAGCCTTTTACACGAGCAAAAAACTTGATCGTGTAAAGTAAAGGTTAACTGCCCCGACGCTTTCTTGCGAGTTAGAAGAACAAATTGGAACAAAATAAAAAACTTTCATGGGAGATCTCTAACTCTGGCGAGTTTCCTTTTTTGTCTTCTTTAAAAAATATATTAGATAAATAGGAATTGGAAAAATTATATACGGGCTGCTTTCCACTGCAATTTGTAAAATTTCCTTCCATAGTTGGCAGTCACTTAAACATTTTGTATATCGTCAAATCAACCGTTTTATCTTTCTGACCAATTCCAATTAGTGACCTTCGCATGGTAAACTTAGAGTTGGCTTGCAGCTCTTAGCTTCAAACCAAGAGCAGCAAGTTATAAAACTTGACATTATTAAAAGCTCCTAACCACTTGCCAGTAAAGTTCTATAACTTAGTCGTGCAGTTTAATAAATCTTTGCTTAAAGTAAAAATTCGATAATTGTTTTGCAGCAATTATACTTTAATATTTTTATATAGTTTTAAATAATATTTTTAATGGTAGTGCCGAGATTTAGTTTAATCTACCAATTTCTAAAAGAATATGTAAATTTCAAGTAATTTAAAAACTAACTTGTCTCACTTTTTATTGCAACTTTGTTAATTGCAACAAACAATCAACGACCTGTCGTTAACTATCAAGTTAAGTGCGGCAATTCCTTTGTTTTCAACTAGCTCTGGTGTGCAAGTAAAACGTACAAATTGCAGCAAACAGGTTCGGAGTTTTTCAAGTATTTTTGAAACAGTCATGAACAAATTTAAACTTTGAACATGATTGTTCACAAACAACGTGTCAATTTATAGCAAAATCAAGCGCAACTAAATCTTTTTTTTGTATTATATAGAATTTTCTGGCAAACTTATTTCAAAAATTTCAGTTTCTTTCTCAAAAGTTGTTTACGTAAATGGTTTAGCAAAAGGAAAATTATTTGTGCGGGGATTTTGTATATGATCTTTTTGTCATCTCATGTTTGAATTATGGTTAATCTTTAAAAAAGACTGTCAATTAATTTTAGAGGCATGCTGGCAAGCTTTGCCATCTCTCAGATGAATAGCCGGCTTATGCACCTCTGCATATATGTTTCATTCATTCCATTGTCCACCGCAAGAAAAATAATGCCAATTTTCAAAACAATTTTCAAAACAATTTTCATAAGCGAAGCATCATATTTATTTCTAGTAAATATCGTTTATAAAAATCTAATAAGAGTTTTTTAAAATGAAAAACATTCAATCAAGGATCTTTATTAAAAGGGTCAGGTTTTTGTTAAACGTCAACATTAGGTCTCTATATGGTGGTGGTAAATAATTACAATTCCAGCTGCTTAAACAATTTCCAATGATCAGTTTTTAGTTTATAATTTTCGAGACCGAAAGCGATACAAAACAATTTTTTCTAGGCCTAATACAAGCATATTTGAGGCAACTTGGGCATGTTTTTAGTGGGCCAAAAATCTTGGTACCACGAACTTTTAACAACTAAAACCTGAATATCTTCAAACACTAACAGAAGAAACCAAATTTTGTTATACAACAGTATGTGAAACATCATCACAGAAAAGTTTTATTCAAAAGACAAAAATAAACGTTTTCCAATATTTATTACAATGGAAGTAATAGAGTTGAAGCCGATTTTCTTGATAGGAGTGTAATGCCAAAATTCAAAAACATATTCAGGTTTAACTTTAAATAGGTCTAAGCAGTGATGGTTTTTTCACTGCCAACATCAGTAGAAAACTGTGGGAATAAAAAAGCAACTCCGTTTTTGTTACTAAACTTGAAAGTTTTTTTATATGTCTGCTTTAATAGGCGCCAAAGTTTTGTTTTGTTTGAATGTCTATTAATAGGTTTTTGTCACAAACGCCCAGTAGCGTACCGTGACTTTTCAGGTCAGGCATGCAATGATGAAATGATGACGTCATCAGTCTCAAAATTTAGCTCAATTTTAATATTTGATAAAACAAGCAATTTTTAAAATTTTGCGATTTATAGTCCTAGTAAATACAGGAAGTTTTTTCATTAGTTAATGAAAGGTAAAAACAATAGTTTCTACTTTCTAGGGTTTCTCAATAATCACAAATATAAAATGTTTTTCCTGTATCGAAGTTGTCTATCGAAGTACACTGTTAAAAAAACTGCTCTTTGATCATTGCAGTCGGCGTTTTTGATGTTTGCGGAATTTTGCAACATTTTCTTTGATGTTTTTAACAGTGTAGGCAAAAGTGCTGAGCAAGCTTGCTTTTTTCTATAATTTCTATAATTTGCATCTGAATGTGAGTACTGAGTAAACGTAAGCAGTTTGTAGCAAGCGATACTAGATCAGTTCTTCAACAACGTCACGCTCTATAAACATGCAATATCAAAACTGCATGCATAGATTCGATATCAAACTGCTGAATAATCGGAGATTTAGATTTTAATTTAAGAAAAATTTTGCAAAAGAAAAGAAATATTCGGATAAAACAATGTCTGCAATGGAATATGCATCTATAATATTTCTTAGAACTACCGGTAGGTCTCGTAATTCCTTCTAGCAACAGAGTCAAAAAATGCAACTTAAATTTTGCATGCGTGTTTTCAATTTTATTTTGTATTTTAGTGATAAGCTCTAGCTGAAGCTGTACTGAATGATCCGAATTGCAATCGATAAAACGTATTTATGCTGTTATATCAAAAAATAATCAACATAATATCATCAAAATTTTTATACTTTGAGAATTTTTTTCAAGATTATTTTTTTATTTTTTTATATAATTATTTTTTTATAAAATTTTTAGGCATGCATAAAGAATACGCCCCGGCAAACGTCATTGTTACAAAACAATTTTGGTTCCTGCATGATTACCGCATGTAATGTTCGTGATAAAAACATGCGTATGAGGTGTTTTAAGGAACCATTATTCCAGCATTCTGACGTGATAAATTTTAGAACAAACTTGTATTCCACAAAATTTTTTTAACTTTAGCACTTAATGTGCGTTTCCACTTAATGTACCATGGTACATTAACCTGGACTAAACTTATTTTGAAATTTTGTTATTTTCCAGTTAATGTACCTGATACATTAAGTGGAAAACTCCGGTAGTTTTTGCAGTAAAGAAGAAGTATATCGTGATTTATTATTAGAGTTTTTAGAAGCAAATGCAAAGTTGCAATGAGTTTAGCATTCGAAGTCCGTCCGTCAACAACCGTCCGACTCAAAAAACCATTCAGTCCAAATCCTTTGCTAAGATGATCGAGTTTAAGTTCATCAAGTGATGAGTCTTTTTGATTCCAAGTCTCTTTTGACCAATTTTACATTCAAGTTTTGTTTTTACCTTCATCGACAAGAAAAGAGTTTTTTTATCTTTACTTGATTGCAAAAGTTTTTTACCTTGAACGTAAGTCTAAAAGAAATTAATCGATATATTTTATTTTTTATTATATTTATTTATTTATTTATCTTTTATATTTATCCTCCTGACTCGCAAAAAAGCGACGGAGGCGCTAATACATAGAGTAAGCGATTTTCCCGACCTGCTTCCGGAGATGCCATGATATTGCTGTCTGCTTGAAATTTAATAGACATATGACTGAAATTTAGAACTGCTTGCCAAGACCACCAAGCAGAGGAAAGTGCCCTAAAGTGTCTTTTCATAGGACACAACAGAATGGTGCAAGTAAGCTTGAACCGAGACCATTTCGATCACAATCCCGGCGCTCTAACCAATCGACCACGCTGCAGACAATTGTCAATCAAGTTAAAAGCTAATTTCCTGTTGCGGTAGGCCAACATTCCCAATTAATGTACGTAGTCTAGAGGTGTTTTCTCGCCACTGCATGCTACATTTATTTTCTCCCCATTGTGTTACACTGGTGCCTGACTGGATGGGATCGTTCGGCAGTCCAGAGTACCAGGCACAAATGGGTGTCTTGATATAAGTTGCCACAGATGTCCACCAAATGTAGACAGTAGCCTTTTTTATACAGGAGGTGTTCTGGCTATTGAGCGGGGCGAGCAAGAGACAGTAGGGCCTTCTGGCGCCGAAACTCAGTTGGTTGGATGTTTGCTGAGATAAAAAGGTTGTTCGCTGGTGTGGGACGCAGGCATCCAGTCACTATGCCGAAGACATTGTTAATGGGCTCGTCAATGTGGCGATTATGGACACTGCAACACCAAACAGGCGCATAGTACTCAGCCGTGAAATGAAATAAGACAAGGATGGCTATGTGAAGTATAGTGCCATACAGTATCGCAGGCTGCTGTGAGATCAGGAAATACAGCTGCCGGCCTTCTTTTTGGCCAAAAAGCTATCCTCAATTTCTTGAATTAGAAGAGTGACTTGATCTACGGTCGATCTTCCGCGCCAAATGCCAGCTTGCTATCTAGGCAGCAGTCGGTCTATTATTTGGTTTGACGCTGGCATATATATTTTAAGTCTCTCCGTGATCTTGAAAGAGACAAAAAGCAATGAAATAGGCTTATAGCTCTTGAGATCCAGTAATGGTTTATTCGCTTTGTGATGGGAACCACTAATGCTCTCTTGCAAATTTTTGGAAGCTTGAGCAGAGCAGGCACGGAGTATTAGCTTTGGGCATAGAGCGTCAGGGCCTAGAGTTTTTCCAGACTTTAATAGCTGGAGGACATTGGAAACTTTTTCCAAAGAAAACCTCTAGCGATCCAGCGATGATCAATGTTGGGACATAGGAACTTCTCTTTGAACTCCGTCGTCGCAGCCATTTTGATGGAATCGATTTCAGAACAGATTTGATTTTAGCGAAGAGAAAAAAGTCACACAAGGCCAGATCGGGGGAATATGGGGGTGTTTCAAAGTTGCAATTTCTTTTTGAAAGAAACTCACGAATACTCTGGGTTGTGTGAACAGGAGCGTTATCGTGATGGAGCGTCCATGTGTGGGCTTCCCAAAGACTCCGCCTCTTGTTACACACTGATTTTACAAGGCGCCCAAGAATCTCTTTATAGACGGTTTGGTTCACTGTTTGGCTTTGGGGGTAGGAATTCGAAATGAACGATGCCTCGAATATCGAAGAACACAATGAGCATCACTTTTACTTTCAACTTTGAGAAGAGCCTTTCGGAAGCTCACGCATGCACGCATCACGAAAAAGCCCCTGCTCACACAACCCTGAGTATTCGTGAGTTTCTTGCAAAAAGAAACATTGCAACTTTGAAACACCCCCATATTCTCCCGATCTGGCCCCGTATGACGTTTTTCTCTTCCTTAAGATCAAATTTTTCCTAAAGGGAACCCATTTTTCTGACATCGATTTCATCAAAATGGCTGCGACGACGGAGCTTAAAAAGAAATACTTTCCAAGAATGTTTTGAATTGTAGAAAAAGCAAATGCACAAGTGTTTTCAAGTGGAAGGAGATTGTTTTGAAGGATTTTGATTTTGGTATATTTCAATATTTTTCAATAAAGTTTTTATAACACCAGTCTCGTTATTTTTTGGACACACCTTGTATGTCTGCAGATTTGTCGGTGATGTTGAAATCCTCCAGAGTTGGGAAATCGTCACGAGTCTGGCTGACTCACGGTTTTTGTTTTGTATATTCCATTTTTAACCAATTGCGAGGCAATCGAGTTGGCAGTAATGGGACAGAGGCGGTGTGCGTGTCTGGTTCTGCCGGTCAAATTGTTAATTATATTTCATGCCAGCCGACTGGAGTGCGTGAAGTCGATGTTATTGACATGCTCGCACCAGAAATTTCTTCCTTTTTGTCAAGATTGTTCAGCAAGTCAGAAGCAGCTGAACTAGTTGCTTTACCCTGAGGATCCCATAAAAAATCCTGGTAAAGGTGTTTGCACTCTATTCTCAACACAATTTATAGTTGTTTCTGCGATTGCGTGGAATTGAAAATTTTGCTGTTGCAAAGTTGGTATTACAGAAGTCTTGATATGCCTCATCAATAGAGCTAGAGTCAGGACATGGTAATTTCTGTGATAGCTGGTTTGTGATGAGCTCAATAGTTGCCAATTGGCCTTGCCGAAGTCCCAACGCTTGTACGGCTCACTTGGGACTGGGAAAAGATTTTTTTGAAGCTTTAATTAGCGATAGTAAATGTTGAGACATAGAAAACTTTTCTAACGTATTTCTGTCCTGTTCGGAGCTGTTTAAATCTTCACTCGAAAAAGTCAGGTCGGGATTGGTTCCAGTGTTCCAGTGACCAGAGAAGAAGCTTAGAGCATCTTTAGGGTTATATAAAACAGAAAGATTTGTTGTGGCTGCCCAGTGAGCCAAGCATTCTCCATCTAGGCAAGTGTAATTACAGACCCAGTTAGTCTGCTGACAGTTAAAATCATTTGCATAAAGACATGGGTATAGGAACACTGGAATGACTGTTAATGTAAATTGCGAGGTTGGTGGTTTGCTGACATTGACAATCGTAAAAGTTAATGAGCAAATTGAGAAACACGCTTTTCGTGTTTTATTTTATCCTATGACAATTTTTTTGTAATTTTAGTGTGGGTTAAAAATTTTTTAAGCAGGGGTCGGAAATCTGCAGCCCGTGGGCTAAATACGGCCGTTTAAGATATTTCAAGGTAACCCGCAGCTCGTTGGGAAGAAACACATTTATCCCTTTAATCAAAATGATGCTTTTTGTTTTATTCAGAATTAAAATAAAAAAATAAAAATGAAGCTTATCAAATACAGTAAAAATATGTTAATATCAAGGTGAACACCAACAACCTCTAAAATAAACCAATGCGTTGCAACCGGTGTGTCTCGTTTTTTGTTTGGTTTTCACTTTGAACTTGGCGTAAAGTTGAATACATTTTTAGCATTTAAGTTAATACAATCTGTGGTGACTTTCCCTCTTTACGTGTCACTTTATTAATTGCCTTTTTCTTTCATTTCTTGTGCAGTGTTGGTGACGTCAGAGGTTTTGCCTTGCATGTTTCTTTTTCGTTTGTTAGTTACTTCAGTTAGTTAGCAATCATCATGGTGTCTGTTGTGTTTCTGTTTGCCTTAAATTTAGTCTTTTAAAGCCTTAATAAAAGGTAATAAAGTGTGAGTCATATTACAATTTAAAAGATTAAAATGGCTAATGCTGAATGGAGGTACTTGCAGCCAGAAAAGCTTACTATAGATCCCAATTCACATTTAGCTGAAGAGGAATGGAAATTCTGGCTTAAAACGTTTACTAACTATGTCGAAGCTTTGCCTAGAGGAGAAAATACTGTAGATAAACTAAAGGTACTGACAGCTCATTTATCAGCTCCTATTTACAAACTTATAAGTGAAGAAACTACGTACGAGAGCACTATAACTGCATTACAAAATTTATTTGTAAAGCCAAAGAACAAAATCTACGCGCGGCACATGCTTGCAACAGCCAAACAAGACGCTGGTGAATCAGTTGATGAGTTTATTTTGCGTATTAACAAACTTAGTCAAAATTGTGACTTTACCGCTGTAAGTGCTCAAGAGTATAAAGATGACATGAAAAGAGATTCTTTTATAAACGGACTTTCTTCAAACTTTATTAGGCAACGGCTACTTGAAAACAGGACTTTAACATTTACAGAAGCCCATAAAAAAGCTCGTTCAATTGAACTGGCAAAGTTAAATTGCGAAACGTATACCTGCCAAGATACATCCTCCCGACAGATGTGCGCTCTCTAAAAAGACGAAACCAAATCGAATGAAAACAATGTTAGCGTAATAGCTTCAAAAAAACAATCTCGAAACTTTACGTGTTATTTTTGTGGAGAGTCTAAATGGCATCCCCGCAGTCGCTGTCCTGCTAAAAACGAAATTTGTGATTTTTGCGGAAAGGTAGGCCATTATGCGAAATGCTGTTTAAAACGCAAAAATTCTTTGAACTGCGTAGATCAACCTTGTTTAGCTCCGACTACGGCTATGCGATCCATATTCTCACAACATGTCTTAGCTGAAATTACTGTGAATAACATATCCGGCCAAGCTTTGGTAGACACCGGCAGTACCAACAGCTTCTAAATAAAGAATTTATGAAGAGAAATAAACTTCCGTATAAAACTATAAAATACTTTGCTAATATGGCCGATGTATCTCTTAAAACTGAAATTTGCGGCGTTTCTTACATGGATCTAACTTTTCTTGAGCACCACTATAAAAATTTTAAATTTTATGTTATGTTAAACCTAATTGCCGATTCAATCATAGGAGATGACTTATTACAACAACATAAGAGTGTAACTTTTGAATTCCGTGGAAAGAAAAAAGAACTTCATATTTCATCAATTATGCCAACTGCTCACGTACCATATCCTGATTTATTTCGCAACATTAACCGAAACTGTAAACCCATTGCAATAAAGACTAGAAAATTCTCTTTATCAGATCAAGCGCTCATAAAAGCGGAAACAGATAGACTGCTGAACGAAAATTGAATTGAAAGAAGTAATTCACCTTGGCGAGCGCAACCACTTGTAGTAGATAATGGGAAAGGAAAGAGAAGGATGTGCATTGACTACAGCCGTACAATTAATTTGTTTACAGAATTAGACGCCTACCCTCTACCAAGTATCGAATCAATTGTTAACGAAGTTGCCAAATGGAAACGTATGAGCACTCTAGATTTAAAATCGGCTTACCATCAAATTAAAATTCATCCAAAAGATCGGCCTTACACCGCATTCCAATCCGGATTAGAATTATACCAATGGAAAGTTATGCCATTTGGCTTAACGAATGCTGTGCCTGCCTTCCAGCGCGTGATGAACGAATTTATCGACCGTTACAAACTAAAAGGAGTAAATGTATATTTGGATAATATTACAGTTGGCGGCATGGATCAAGCTTCTCATAACAAAAATTTATGTGCATTAAAGGAAGCTGCAAAAAAAGAAAATTTTACTTTTAATGAAAACAAGTGCCAATACAATCGTTCACAAATTCAACTTTTAGGCCATTTAGTGGGAAATGGCGAGATCAAGCCCGATCCAGAGCGCATTGCACCGCTGAAAGATCTAGAAGTGCCAAAATCAAAAAAAGAACTCCAAAGGATTCTTGGTTTATTCAGTTACTATTCAAAGTGGGTTCCTAATTTTTCAGAAATTATAAGGCCTTTAGTTCAAAACGAAGCCTTCCCACTATCAAACGATGCCATTTCTGCCTTTCATCTAATGAAAAACAAGCTTGCCGACGCCACTTTACAGCCGATAGATGAAGCTGTTCCGTTTACCATTGAAACCGACGCGTCCGATTTTATCATTGCTGCAACCTTAAATCAAAATGGAAAACCGGTAGCCTTTCACGCTAGGACCCTTTCGACATCAGAACAACGACATTCAGCCGTGGAGAAAGAGGCGTACGCTGTTGTCGAAGCGCTTCGAAAATGGAAGCATTTGCTTTTAGGAAAACATTTTACACTGATCACAGATCAGCGTAGCGTATCGTTTATGCTTGATATGAGGCATACATCAAAAATCAAAAACGATAAAATATTACGATGGCGATTAGAGCTTGCCGCTTTTGATTTTACGATAATCTATCGACTGGGTAAACTTAATTTCGCTCCAGATACGCTTTCTCGCGCTATTTCCGCATCCGTATCATTTCCATCATTGAAGTCGTTAATCAATTTACATGAATCATTGTGTCACCCTGGAATTACTCGATTGGCTCATTATGTCAAAGTTAAAAACTTGCCGTTTTCGTTAAGCGATGTCAAAAATGTTATACCAGCTTGCAAAGATTGCAGCGAAGTAAAAGCTTCTTTCCTGAAACCAGAAGACAAAATGAACTTAATAAAGGCAACCCAGCCTTTTGAACGGATTAGTATCGACTTTAAAGGACCACTTTTATCCGTTTCAAAAAATAAGTATCTGCTTGTTATTGTTGATGAATTTTCACGTTTTCCTTTTGCGTATGCGTGCCCCGATATAAAATCAGCGACCGTTATTGAAAAACTTACTCATTTGTTTAGCATATTTGGCTTTCCTGGTTATGTGCATACCGATCAAGGGTCTAGTTTTATGTCGTTTGAACTAAAATTGTGGCTTCATAATTTTGGGGTGCCGACTAGTAGAACAAATAGATACAATCCCGCAGGAAACGGACAAGTTGAGCGTTGTAACCGCACTATTTGGTAAACTGTGTTATTAGCTTTGCGTTCAAAAAAACTTCCTCTGACTCACTGGGAATACGTTCTAATTGATGTACTTCATTCTATGCGATCTCTGCTGTGTACCGCTATCAATTGCGCACCACATGAACGTATGTTTTCGCACTCTCGAAATTCATTTAACGGTGTGTCATTGCCTTCCTGGGTGAAGCCTGGGCCAGTTTATGTGAAATGTCATGTTCGCAACAAAAATGACCCGCTAGTTGAAGAAGCTGAGCTCATTGAGGCTAACCCGCATTACGCCCATGTAAAATTAAATGATGGAAGAGAAATTAATGTTTCTCTACGAGATCTAGCTCGAAACCCTGTTGCTGACGCTGCGAATGATACAAATCTTTCATCGCATTCAGACGATACTGAAAACACAATTTTACCGCAAAGTGATAATGAATCTAATTCGTTTTCGCAACCTGACATAACTAGCAACGGTCGAGCAGCGCCGGACGATACTGAAAGCATATCATCTGATGCACCTTGCGAAACTCCTAATTTACGTCGTTCTTCACGTATTCGCCGACCTATAGACAGATATGGTAATAACATTTATTTTTAACGGGGGGAGATTGTGGTGATTTTCCCTCTTTACGTGTCACTTTATTAATTGCCTTTTTCTTTCATTTCTTGTGCAGTGTTGGTGACGTCATAGGTTTTGCCTTGCATGTTTCTTTTTCGTTTGTTAGTTACTTCAGTTAGTTAGCAATCATCATGGTGTCTGTTGTATTTCTGTTTGCCTTAAATTTAGTCTTTTAAAGCCTTAATAAAAGGTAATAAAGTGTGAGTCATATTACACAATCCAAGAAAAACATTTTTTTACAGTCGACATTGAAGAAAAATGCTTGTTTTATGCTGGTGAAAATAAAAAATGCTCTTGACATGAGAAATTAGATGAATAAGGTTGATCTAAAAGTTTAATGCAGTCCGTATTTAATTCTTTATTTTTGGGGTGTGGCCCGCAAATCCAATCTAGTTCCTCATCCGTGTTTTTAACATTCGATTGAATATCTTCAAATAACTTTCAACTCATGGAAAAACGAAGCAAAACGAAATAGCGATGCGAATTGCAACAAAACATTCTTGGCGAAACCTCCTTACAAAGACAAACGCGCCGATGTATAATAAGACACTGTAATTACAGTATATTGATTTAATTGGAATCTTGAATTCGGTGAAAGATATAACAAAAGCAAACAAAACTCAAACTACTAACTTTCAAAAAAACAACATTTCTTTTTTCAAACGTCTGATTGTTTTCGTCTACTTTGATGGAGCGCAATCTATTTTTCTTGAAATCCATATATTTGTTAGTTTTCTAAAGCCATCACTGATTACGCATATTATAAACGTCTTGGTCTTACCACACAGTGGATTCTGTGTATTCCTTGCGCGGCAAAGCCGGGAATGATTTCCAGCTGCTTGTGATCGAGTTGTTGTCGGGCTCGCGTGGTCTAGTGGTGTTGTCTCCTGCTTGGAAGACAACACGTACCGAGTTCGATTCGCAGTGAGATATGCATCACTGACGAGCTCTAATAAGAGCGAAACTCGAGTCTGGTGCTTCTCTTTTTAAGCAGTTTGGTTTCTATTAATATTACGCATATTGCAGCAACAGTATATTAGGCTAGTTGCAGTATCATGCGCAAGAGCAGTAACCGTGAGTTTTATCATTGAACTTAAAGAAACATTCGATTTGCTTGTCGAATAACAACAGCAACGAAACTTTTGCGCGCAAACTTTCATGATACGTACATTGTATGCATATTTGGAAAAATACTTAAAAATCCTTGTGACCTTGTATATTTCGAGAAAATAGTTCATTTTTTGGGAAGTTAAATAAATTATTTTTATAAAACTTGCCTTAGCGTTATTGCGCCGTAAGTTTTTTAAAAGACTTGCGATCACGCTTGTGATTTTAAAGGATGGCAACTAGCGCTGGCTGGATTTAGGTTTCAACTTTAGCTGTTTTTTCTAGTCCACGGAAGTGCGGTGTTTTTCCCAAGTGACGCTACAATATGCGTGTTGAAACTCCAGAATAAACCCGCTTTGGCCCCAGTGTAAAACGCTTGCTCTTCTCTTATTTATAATCTATATTCCTGCCTCGAAAAATAACCGAGGTAGAAAAGTTTAGAAATCACTAGGCTTGTCCATGGGACATATTTTTCTGTCCCATCCCATCCCACCGCAAATTATGCCTATTCCATCCCATCCCATCCCATGGGATTCCCATCGGAATACAGTTCAATAAAAATAATTAAATTTATAAAAATTTAGGTTTATTGTCTACTAAATAGGACGATATGCAGTGATGGCATTCAAAATTTTAAGAATAGGTTCTCTTGTATATTTTCTCCGAAAATTAGGGTGTTCTCTAAAAAAAAAAAAAAAAAGGTCTTCACTTCGATTTCATCTCTAATTTTTCCCAAAATTAAGGTGTTCTCTAAAAAAAAAAAAAAGGTCTAAAGGTCTTCACTCAGAATTGTTCTTTACACTCTGAACAAACATCTGCAGCAGATTGAAACTGTTACATTAAACACAGAGACATTGAAATACATAGATTACGTAAAGTAAAAACCGCTTCGCTTTTTCATAAATTGCCAACAACAGGTAAAGATATAATGTTATGCATAAAACGTAATCTTATATAAAAAAGACTATTTGTATTTATTTTCCAGTGTCCCACCACAAAATAGATAATAGATACAAGTATATGAAGAAAAAAGGAGAGTAAAAAACATTTAAAAGATAAAAAAGTATAAAAACTAAGGTTAGCTCTGACGTAATCAAGTTGCTATGACATGGCTACTCTCCCATGGCAAATACAAATGTGTGCTGTCCCATCCCATGGGAATTTCCAATGTGTGCTGTCCCATCCCATCCCATCCCATGGGATGATTCCCATGGACAAGCCTGGAAATCACAGAACTAAAAAATGCAGAACTGCTTAAATAACGTTTTTTTTTTATCTCGGGTAATGTTTTGCTAACTTTAGTTTTAATTGCAGTATAGCATTACTAAAACTGAAAACTGATTTTAACCTCAACAATTACAGTTTACATTTCAAGTATATTTGCAAACCACTGTATACACATCTATATACAATCATATATTTATAGCATGAAGCTGACTATATTCCCAACATTTCGAATTAAATAAAAAGTTTAAAACAAATCAATGTCTGCGGTACACACGTCACATGAAAAAACATGACATAGCACGTAAAACCTGGTCGCTGACTTCAACTTACGGTAGGCTAAAAAACAATTCCGTTTTATCTTTAATCCTTCTGTTGCTTTGCCTTTATTTATTCTTTTTTTTTTTTTTTTGTGACACGCTATTCCAAATACAACTACATTATCTCCGTGAAAGTAATGCAAAAAAGTCCAAGTTAATGAGCAAGTTATGAAATATGGCATTTGCGTTTTAGTTCATTTTAGCGTTTATGAGATTTATTCTTGTGATTTGATTGCGGCAACAGATTTCTTTAACGATCGATTGCAAATCTTCAAGAAACTGTTTAGTCAGTTATAATCGAAGACAAGTTAGCCAACGCTAATCTGCCACATTACACATTTTGCATAAAACGTGAAACAAAATAGATGCTATCAATTAACTAATGGTAGTAGTAATATATGATCCATTTGGTGACCGTTTCCGCTAGTGGCGCTAGAGAGCAGTGACGGATCCGAATCCTAATCCAAATCCTAATCCTACTCCTACTCCTAATCCAAATCCTAATCCTACTCCTATTCCTATTCCTAATCCTACTCCTATTCCTATTCCTAATCCTACTCCTATTCCTAATCCTACTCCTATTCCTAATCCTACTCCTATTCCTAATCCTACTCCTATTCCTAATCCTACTCCTATTCCTAATCCTACTCCTATTCCTAATCCTACTCCTATTCCTAATCCTACTCCTATTCCTAATCCTACTCCTATTCCTAATCCTACTCCTATTTCTAATCCTACTCCTATTCCTAATCCTACTCCTATTCCTAATCCTACTCCTATTCCTAATCCTACTCCTATTCCTAATCCTACTCCTATTCCTAATCCTACTCCTATTCCTAATCCTACTCCTATTCCTAATCCTACTCCTATTCCTAATCCTACTCCTATTCCTAATCCTACTCCTATTCCTAATCCTACTCCTATTCCTAATCCTACTCCTATTCCTAATCCTACTCCTATTCCTAATCCTACTCCTATTCCTAATCCTACTCCTAATCCTACTTCTATTCCTAATCCTACTCCTACTCCTAATCCTACTCCTATTCCTAATTCTACTCCTATTTCTAATTCTACTTCTATTCCTAATTCTACTCCTATTCCTAATTCTACTCCTATTCCTAATCCTACCTCTATTCCTAATTCTACTCCTATTCCTAATCCTACTCCTATTCCTAATCCTACTCCTATTCCTAATCCTACTCCTATTCCTAATCCTACTCCTATTCCTAATCCTACTCCTAATCCTAATTCTACTCCTACTCCTAATCCCATCCTATTCTTAATCCTAATCCTATTCCTAATCCTACTCCTAATCCTACTCCTATTTTGAATCCTATTTCGAATCTTACTCCTATTCCTAATCCTACTCCTATTCCTAATCCTTTTCTAATCCTATTCTTATTCCTAATCCTATTCCTATTCCTAATCCTATTTCTATTCTTTTTCCTATTCCTAAGAAAGACGATGATCCTGAGTTCAATTCTTAGCCAAGACAATATAAAACCTAAACCTAAGACATACAGTAGTCCTGAGTTGGATTCCTTCCCTAGATAATATAAAACCAAACCCTAAGAAAGACAGAAGTCTTGAGTTTGACTCCCAACCAAAACAGCGAAGCTGTAAATCTTAATGCTAAGAGAAACAGTGGTCCTGAGTTGGATTCCTACCAAGACAATACAATCTCTAAGCCTAAGAGAGACGGTGGTCCTAAGTTTGACTCCTACCCAAGATAATATTAAACCAAACCCTAAGAACAGCAGTAGTCCTGAGTTCGTTTCTGGTCCAAGACTTCAAAACATAAGGTTATTTCAAGACATTCTGCAAGATTTTAAAGCAATAAAACAAAGTTTTTCCTGTTTTTTAAGCACTCCATAGAAAAAAACCTATCAAAATATGTTCTGCAAAGGGTAAGTTTGGACACATCAGGTCAATACACAATTTTCCCATGGGGAATTCCCTGGGTTTTTACTGGAATTGTTTGTATAGGTTTCTTTGTGCATTGCAAACTTTTTCTTGATTTTTTGTTATATTTATGTTTAATTTCTCGTTTTTTCCCTAAAAAACTTTGGTTTTTCGATATTTTTATTCAATTTTAAAACTTTTTTCTAAAAAAACCTTGATTTTTATTATAACTTTGTTTAGTTTTTTCTAATCAATCTTAATTTTTTATAACTATCTTCAAATTTTTTATAGGCGAGCTTGATTTTGTTATACTTATGCTCAATTTTTCAAAAATTTTTCTTACACAACCTTGGTTTTTGTTACAACTATCTTCAATTTTTTCTAGACAAATTCGATTTTTATTATACCTTTGTCGAAATTTTAAAAGTTTTTGTTTAGACAACCTTGATTTTGTTACACATTTGTTTAATTCTTCAAACATTTTCTTAGTCAACCGTGATTTTTAGATACCTATTTTAATTTTTTTTTTCTAAACAAGTTTGATTTTGCTATACCCTTGTTGAATTTTTCCAAACTTTTCTTTGTCAACCATGATTTTTATTATACTTTTGTTGAATTTTTAAAAGTTTATCTTGATTTTTGTCATTCCTATCTTCAATTTTCTCCTATTCAAGCTTGATTTTTGTTACACCCTTGTTGAATTTTTTCAAAATTTTTCTTTGTCAACCATGATTTTTATTATATCTTTGTTGAAATTTTAAAAGTTTTTCTTTAGACAACCTTGATTTTTGTCACACATTTGTTTAATTCTTCAAACATTTTCTTAGTCAACCGTGATTTTTGGATATCTATCTTCAATTTTTTCTTGACAACCTCGATTTTCGTTATACCTAACCTTAATTTTTCTCTAAGCAACCTTAATTTTTGTTATTACTACGCTCAATTTAAAAAGTTTTTCTTGGTAACCTCGATTTTTGTTATACCTTTATTAATTTTTTCTAAACAAACTTAATTTTTTTATAACTATCTTCAATTTCTTTCTTGACAACCTTGATTTTTGTCATACTTATGTTCACTTTCTCAAAAATTTGTCCTAAGAAGCTTGATTTTTAGGCAGCTTTATTTAATTTTTAAAACTTTTTCTCTAAACAACCTTGTTTTTTGTTATACCTTTGTTTAAATTTTCTTGGCAACCTTATTTTTTGTCATAACTATCTTCAATTTTTCTAATAAACCTCGATTTTTATTATACCTTTGTTTATTTTTTCCTAAACAATCTTGATTTTTGTCATACCTAACCTCAATTTCTTCTAGACAAACTTGATTTTGTTACACCTTTGTTTAATATTTCTAAGCAACCTTGATTTTGTCATACCTTTGTTTAATTTTTCTTGGTAACTTTGATTTTCGTCGTACCTAACCTCAATTTTTTCTAGACAAACTTGATTTTTGTTATAACTTTGCTCAATTTTTTCTAAATAATCTTGTTTTTTTGTCATGTCTTACAGTAGTTTAATTTTTTCTTGACAACCTTAATTTTTATCATAAATATCTTCAAAATTTTCTTAATAACCTCGATTTTTTTATACTTTTGTTGAACTTTTTCTAGAAAACCTTTATATTTATAACTATCTTCAATTTTTTTTTCTTGGCAACCTTGATTTTGTTATATCTAGGTTTAATTTTTTTCTAATCAATCTTAATTTTTCTCATAACTTTGTTTAAGTTTTTCTTGGCAACCTCGATTTTTCTCATACCTATCTTTAATTTTTTCTTAACAATCTTGATTTTTGTCATACCTAACCTCAATTTCTTCTAGACAAACTTGATTTTGTTACACCTTTGTTTAATATTTCTAAGCAACCTTGATTTTGTCATACCTTTGTTTAATTTTTCTTGGTAACTTTGATTTTCGTCGTACCTAACCTCAATTTTTTCTAGACAAACTTGATTTTTGTTATAACTTTGCTCAATTTTTTCTAAATAATCTTGTTTTTTTGTCATGTCTTACAGTAGTTTAATTTTTTCTTGACAACCTTAATTTTTATCATAAATATCTTCAAAATTTTCTTAATAACCTCGATTTTTTTATACTTTTGTTGAACTTTTTCTAGAAAACCTTTATTTTTATAACTATCTTCAATTTTTTTTTCTTGGCAACCTTGATTTTGTTATATCTAGGTTTAATTTTTTTCTAATCAATCTTAATTTTTCTCATAACTTTGTTTAAGTTTTTCTTGGCAACCTCGATTTTTCTCATACCTATCTTTAATTTTTTCTTAACAATCTTGATTTTTGTCACGCCTACCTTCAATTTCTTTCTAAATAACCTTGATTTTTGTCATAACTTTGTTTAATTTTTCTTGGTAATCTGGATTTTTGTCATACCTAACCTCAATTTCTTCTAGACAAACTTGATTTTGTTATACCTTTGCTTAATTTTTTCTTGATAACCTTGATTTTTATTATACTTATCTTCCTTTTTTTTTTTCTAAACTACCTTGTTTTTGTTATACCTAATTTCAATTTTTTCTTGACATTCTCAATTTTCCTTATACCTTTATTTAATTTTTTTTCTAAACAAACTTAATTTTTTTATAACTATCTTCAATTTCTTTCTTGGCAACCTTGATTTTTGTCATACTTATGTTCACTTTCTCAAAAATTTGTCCTAAGAAGCTTGATTTTTAGACAGCTTTATTTAATTTTAAAACTTTTTCTCTTAGCAACCTTGATTTTTGTCATACCTAACCTCAATTTTTTCTCTAACAACCTTGATTTTTGTCATACTTTTGTTTAATTTTTTCTAACCAACCTTGATTTTTGTCATACCTAACCTCAATTTTTCTTGCCAACCTTGATTTTTATTATCTTATCTTCAATTTTTTTTTTTCTAAACAACCTTGTTTTTGTCATACCTATCTTTAATTTTTTCTTAACAATCTTGATTTTTGTCGCACCTAACTTCAATTTTTTTCTAAACAAATTTGGTTTTTGTCATACTTTTGTTTAATTTTTCTTGGTTACCTTGATTTTTGTCATACCTAACCTTAATTTTTTCTAGACAAAATTGATTTTGTTATACAATACCTTTGCTTAATTTTTTCTAAACAACCTTGATTTTCCCATGCCTTTGTTTAATTTTTTCTTCGATTTTTGTCGTACCTATCTTTAATTTTTCTTAACAATCTTGATTTTCGTCATACCTAACCTCAATTTCTTCTAGACAATCTTGATTTTGTTGTACCTACCTTCAATTTTTTTTCTAAACAACCTTGCTTTTTGTCATACCTTTGTTTAATTTTTCTTGGTTACCTTGATTTTTGTCATACCTAACCTCAATTTTTTCTAGACAAACTTGATTTTGTTATATCTATGCTGAATTTTTTCTTGATAACCTTGATTTTTGTTATACTTTTGCTTAATTTTTTCTTGGCAACTTTAATTTTTAGATACCTACATTTAATTTTTCCATAAGAAAGCTTGATTTTTAGGTACCTTTATTCAATTTTTTTCTTGATAACCTTGATTTTTGTTATACCCAATCTCAATTTTTCTTTAAGCAACCTTGATTTTTATTATACCTATGTTTAACTTTTTTTCTAAACAAGCTTGATTTTTTGTTACACCCTTATTGAATTTTTTTTTTTATCTTGACAACCTTGATTTTTATTCGCAGTCAAAGTAATTCTTAAAAGTTTTAAACAAAAATTTTTATTGATAGGTTATTCGTGTTCAATAAGCAGATGTTTCATAATAAAAAAGTCGTCTTTTTTCCTTATTATTTAGTAAACCGAATTCAAACATAGTTATTATTTTTATGTTGTATGAATTTAATTTCTAGTGTTAACATTTTAATTGTTTCAAAAACGAATTCAATTCCAACTACGTTTAATCTTTTGGTCGTTTTATAAACTTTTAATAATAAGAAAGCTACCCGTAATCTCTGTAAGCGTGACCATATGCTTTTGATAATTGCGTCAAATTCTCTCTCTTACACAGAAGCTGGCCGTATCCTGTTCATAGCGTATTTCGTTTCCTGACATATTCATGATCGGAGTTTGAAAGTCTGGTTACCTTAATTTCCAGAGTAAAAATAGAGTAAGCGAAAATTTTTATAATACATCTTGATTTTTATAGTTTTTAACAATTTTCAGTAAAAAGGAAAATTTATTACAAGCTTGATCAAAAATATTTTGATTTCAAAACACCGCTTAGTTTGATCCCCAGTCAAGTACAACCGTTTATGTTAAAAAGTTTTACATTTTTTCACTTTTAATAAGAAAAATTCATCATAAAACTGAACATTTTAATTCATTTTACCAACTAAATTTTCTAAACTTAACATAAAATTTGAAATCAAATAAGACCAACGTAAGTTTGAAAAGTTTTGTATAAGTAAGATCAATTCCAAAAAAAAAATCGGTTGTATTTTGAAAATATATTAAGATTTATTCTATCAAGTCCTATCGCAGTTAGTTCTTATGTCTAAATGAAAACAAACCAAACTGAAATTATTTAATTAACTTATTGACTAGCTCGAAATCTAAAAATAAACTCTTCAAAAAATCAGGATTTTTAAAAAATATCTAAAAATTTCGCTTTCAGGATACGGTTTTGCTTGGGGTAACAAACACAAATAAAGTAAGAAACCAATAAATTCACTCTTTTATCTTGAACGTTGCTAACCTCTAAGAAAAAGGTGTGGACATCAACGATGTCAAAGAAAACGTATACGGATATTAAAACTTAAACTTTTAAATTTCATTTTCCGCAACAACGTTTTGTAGTCAAGTTTTAAATTATTGCACTAGTTTAACCAAAAACACTTTAGTTTTTCTTTCTCTAAATAAACGTTTTAACTAAAAGCTTCCTTAATTGATATTAAAAATCGATCCGCGAATATAATTTTATTCATTTTTCACAGGGAGGTTTTGTGGTTAGGTGTTAAAATTATCACTATTTAAAATTTTCTCAAGAATCGCACATTGTAAAGGTTTTAGTATGGAAACAGTAGATTCCTTCTACGTGAAAAAATTTAACTTTTTGAAAGGCCGACCTTTTTACCAAGTGTCTTAAAAGTTACGGAAACACTAGCTTAAAAAAATCTAAAAATTTCTAAAAAGTGTACGTTTCTTCGTTGCAGAAGTTTAGTTTTTAGAACCAAACCCTAAAAAATTCTACTTTGTGTTAGATTTTTACTATTTTTAACACATAGCAACAACTCAATCTCAAAATTTTTATCACAATTGGTTTCTTAATTGCACAAATGTTGTAATTTTGTCAAACTCTTTGTATAATTGTTGCACAGAAGCAAATATTTCGACTTTTACACGGTTCTCATTTTACTTAGTTTTTTCTTTCCAAAGTAAAAAGAGTCGCAAAGTTTTAGTTTAAAGAGTTTTTTCACCTTGTAACTTAAATGTTTTCAATCTACTTTGCATTAAAAAGGTGTTTAGCGTTACAAAATTTCACAAGATTTTCTCAAGTTGTAACCGTCTTGATTGAAAAATAGCAAATTTGGCGTTAAAAGTTGTTCGATTTACAAATCAATATCTGTTTTTAGCAACTGTTTATTCATCATGTGACCTAAATGTGATGCTTTAAATTAACTTTATGATAAAAATCAGTCAACCTCACAAATTTTAACTAGTTGAAACCATTTGTGCCTCAAAAAATTAGAAACATTACCCTTCAGCATGATTTAATTTTGCCTTTTTACAAACAAACTTTTCGAAACAAACCTACATTTTACTTTGTTCACGTTTCAATAGCTAAGTTTGTTGTTTCGAAAATAAAAGCCAAGAAATTTTTTTTATTTTTCAATTTAAAGTCACAACTTGTGTATTTTGATTTATAAACCTAAACTTTCTTAATCTATTATGCATGTAAATTGTAGAGCATATCAATTTCTATGCGTTCAACTGGTCTGTTAGATTTTCATTTAAAAAAATTCTCTCGACTTTACGTATTGTTGTCTTTAGTTATAAAAAAATTTATCACAATTTGCTAAAAAATTTTCTTTTTCATCATTTATAAGTTTGTTTGATGGTGAAATGTTAGATAAAAGTTACAATTTGAAAAATTTTTATAATAGTGTTTTTATTGCTTTTTTAAGCAAAAGTTCATGCTCAAACCTTGAAAAATACACAAATCGTCATGAAAAGTTTTATTTAAACCACAGTGTTGTCTATTTTACCAAGTTTTTTTTTGTATCATAACAGCAATAAATCTATTTCTCAAGTCAACTGTTGAACTTTGCGTCATAATCACAGTTCTTCTTTCTGTTATTCTTGTTTTCAACACTATCTTTATCATTTTTGATTATTTTCTTGTGTTTTTTGCTTAATGTCATCATCACCAACCCATACAATCTAGTTAATTTTACACTTTATTTATTTTTGTTGACGTTCACGTGTCTGTTTTTAGCTTTTACTTAATTTTTCTAATTTTTAATTTAATTTAAATAAACCCTCCGGGTTGCTATTCTCAGTAAATTGCTTTTTTTCATAACCCTTTCAAATTGTTCAAATTGTTCTCTAAACACAGCGTTAATTTTTTTTCAAGTATTTTTGAAACAGTCATGAACAAGATTAAACTTTAAACATGATAGTTTACAAACAACGTGTCAATTTATAGCAGAATCAAGCGCAACTAAATCTTTTTTTGTATTATATAGAATTTTCTGGCAAACTTATTTCAAAAATTTCAGTTTCTTTCTCAAAAGTTGTTTACCTAAGTTGTTCAGAATAAAAAAAATTTTTTCTGTGGGGATTTTGTATATGATCTTTTTGTCATCTCATGTTTGAGGTATGGTTAATGTTTAAAAAAGACTGTCAATTAATTTTAGATGCATGCTGGCACGCTTTGCCATCTCTTAGAGGAATGGCCGGCTTATGCACCTCTGCATATATCTTTCATTCATTCCATTGTCCGCCGAAAGAAAAATAATGCCAATTTTCAAAACAATTTTCATAAGCGAAGCATCATATTTATTTCTAGTAAATATCGTTTATAAAAATCTAGTAAGAGTTTTTTTAAAATGAAAAACATTTAATCAAGGATCTTGATTAAAAGGTTCAGGTTTTTGTTAAACGTCAACATTAGGTCTCGATATGGTGGTGGTAAATAATTACAATTCCAGCTGCTTAGACAATTTCCAATGATCAGTTTTTAGTTTATAATTTTCGAGACCGAAAGCGATACAAAACAACTTTTTTCTAGGCTTAATACAAGCATATTTGAGGCAACTTGGGCATGTTTTTAGTGGGCCAAAAAAAACTTGGTACCACGAACTTTTAACAACTAAAACCTGAATATCTTCAAACACTAACAAAAGAAACCAAATTTTGCTATACAACAGTATGTGAAACATCATCATAGAAAAGTTTAATTCAAAAGACAAAAATAAACGTTTTCCAATATTTATTACAGTGGAAGTAATAAAGTTGAAGGAGTATAATTTTTGATAGGAGTGTAAAGGCCCGTTTCCACTACGAGCGTGGAAAAGAACATTCTTCGTTTGTTTTATTGATTTTTTTTGCGCTCGCTTCAATTTTAACCGCTCGCTTCAATCAAACATCAATAAAAGAAACAAAGAATGCTCTTTTCCACGCTCGTAGTGGAAACGGGTCTTAACGCCAAAATTCAAAAACATATTCAGGTTTAACTTTAAATGGGTTTAAGCAGTGATGGTTTTTTCACTGCCAACATCAGAAGAAAACTGTGGGAATAAAAAAGCAACTCCATTTTTGTTATTAAAGTTGAAAGTTTTTTTATTTGTCTGCTTTAAATATTTAACCTACTCATTTTAACACTAGAACGGCCGCTACAGTCAGTTTGACCGTTTTGGAATTTTAAGGTGGCTTATTTTTTTTACAAAAATCGCATTGATGTAAAACTTCTTGACTTTTCCTAATTAATTGGTAGGAACCATGGATATCTATGGTAGGAACTGTAATGCTGAGTATCAAATTGAAAACTGCTTTCACAAATATTTTAGAAGATGGTTTACCTCCAACGGCCATTAACGGTCATTTTGACCGCTATACGAAAACCATTATTTCTGAACCTCCTGATGTACTTTATGAGACCGTATCGTCTCTATGACACGTATGACTCATTTTCAAATATTGTCTTTCTATTTTTCGTTAAATTGATTTTATTTGTGACATCATAGAGTCACCAAAAAGAAATGAAGAACTCAGAAAGCAGTTATAAAAACTTTTTCCAATTATCAGTTAGCACTGGAAATATACTGACTTCGGATTATGAAAGAGTTTGTAAAACAAAAATAGGTTATAAAAAGGTTTATGTAACAAATTATGAAAGAGTTTATGAAACAGAAATAGCCTATTCTATATTTTTGACAACTACGGGCTTTCATTGACTTTCAGCCCACGGTGATGGTCAGATATTCTTTCCCAACAGCACCCATTCCACTTACTCAAATAGAAAAAGCAGCGGAACACACAGGCAATTAGCCTTTAGCGTAAGTTAGTAAGTTGAGCATCATCTTTTGTAATAAAAGCATGATGTTCATGCTCAATTAGTGCTAACCTATTTTGGTTTCACAGGTGAAGTAAGCTACTTGACTAACAAGTATAACATAGTGAAATCTATTACATCATGTCTGAAAAACCAAAACGTTTTATTGAAGTTATTGCTATGCTCAATCTATAGACAAGGATGATTCTGGAGGGAAAAGTGAAACTGAAGAAGACGACGTGTTAGATTGTCAACTATGCTCCTCAGATGAGATGAGCGACGATGAAAAAACTGAGCAATTTGATAATGCACAACCCATTGTTCATATAGGTGATTTACAAACTTCTGATAGTAACGTTGAAATCTATTTTGCTACATATTATAATAATGATTCTGGTTCGGGTGCTGCTCAAAGCTCGAGCACAAACGAGACAGCAAGAGATGGCACAAAATGGGAATTTATGGAATTCGGTCTAAAAGCACGAAAAAGGAGTGCAGCTCAGAATGTCCTAACTCAGAAATCAGGTTTATCACGCTTTGCCCTTAGAAGGGTAGACTCACCTGTTGGTGCTTTTTAAATTACGTATATTTGATAACCATATGCTCAAATACATTCAACAATGTACCAATGTAGAAGCTTGAAGAGTCTGAGGTAATTGAAAAATGGGAGGTTTCACTTTGTAAGCTCAATGCGTTTATTGCTCTGCTATATATAGGAGCAGCGTATGGTGGCAAAAACTTTTCCCTTTACAATTTTTGGAATGAAGAATGGGGCGTATTATTTTTTCAACAAACCATGTCAAGAAATCGTTTTCGTGAAATTATGCGTTTTCTACGGTTCGACTTGCGTAGCAAAAAGTCAGCACGCTGGCAAACTGACAAATTTGCTTTTATTTCAAATATTTGGAATAGGTTTGTAGATAACAGTATCAGTTGTTACCAACCTGTAAAAAATATTACGATTTATGAGCAGCTGTTCCCGACAAAATCTCGTTGTAGGTTTATCCAGTATAGCCAAACAAACCAGATAAGTTTGGCATGAAGTTCTGGTTAGCGGTTGACGTAGAATCCAGGCATATCCTAAATGCCATTCCATATCTGGGCAAAGACGAGTCACGTCCATCCACCCAAAGGCTTAGTTAGTGACAAGGTTGTCATGACTCTCATGGAACCATTCATGAGAAAAGGTAGAAAAGTTACCACCGATAACTTTTTCGCGTTGTTTTTACTTGCTAAAGAACTGAAAAAGAAGAAAGCCAGCCTTGTTGGAATTATGAACAAGGTTAGACTTGAGCTGCCAGCATCTGCAAAATGGTTGCAACAACGTTATTCTAGTAAGCTCATGAAGACAGACAATATGGCAATTTTAACAGTGTATCAGTGTAGGCCGAAGAGAAACATTGGTGTTCTTAGTTCTCTGCATTTGTCTGTTGAGCTTGGCCAATCTGAGAAAAATAAACTGAAAAAAATGGATTTTTATAACAACAGCGAATGGGTGTTGACGTAGCTGATCAAATGGCCAGGCAGTATTCAGTCAAAGCAGGCACCCGTCGGTGGCCTGTTGCTGTTTTCTACAACATTCTGGATTTGGCAGGCACCAATGCATTTGTGATCTATAAAAAAATAAACAGGTGCAAGGTTTTAAGACGAGATTTCTTGTTCAAGTTTGCTACAGAACTACATGAAGACTACATCATTGAAGATCAAGCAGAAATACTACTATTGCTAGACCTTTCCAACTATCGACAGCTCCTAAAAACACCAAAGCCGAGAAGCGTAAACAATGTCAAATAGCTGCAAACTGCACTCAAAACAAAAGCAGCAAGCAAGTGCAACAAAACGGTATGTGGCAAGTGTACCGCCGCGGAGCTTTTCGAATGCGTTATACAGTGTGTGCGACAACGCAAATATGAAACATTTTTCACTTTTATGTCCACTTTGTGCTCCTTCCTTCAAATATAACTGGTTTTTATCGATAGATTGATTGAGTTATGTTACCTGAGATTGAGTTATGTTCAACGCTTAAGTTGCAACCACACACGCATATCCTGGTAAAAATGCGTTTTCGGAGAAGCGGTCAAAATGACCGCTGCTGGCCGTTGAAGGCTTATCGCAACTCCGACCGTTCTAGTGTTAATCACGTAACTAGGCTCTTGATTTTGCATGAAGTTTTGTATCATAGTTTTCAAGCCACAGTTTTTTTGGATAATTCTGTATTAAAGTTCAAGCAAACACCCACAATAATCCAAAACCATATTGCTGCATTTGGCGATGATTTTTAACACATTTTGTTTTTTTATATAGTACCGTTAGCCTGGCTGCTGTTTTTCTTTATAAGGCGGATTCACCATTGTAGTTTGATGTGGGAAGTGCTTTTCCAAAAAGCACAACGGTATGGAATCAGATAAATTGAACATCAAATTTGAATCTTTCTGCTTGCAACTCAAAGTATTATCTCACTGTGTTGTCTCGCGCCATTAAACATACTGTAGGCATAAACCATGTTATATCAATGTCCCCTGTATAGCATGTACGACATGGAGCACAAGATTTGATGGATCGGGTTTTTTCGATCGGACAATAAAGCAAACGTAAACAACTCAGCATCCATAGCAGTGGTGGGATTCGAGAAAGTTAAGAACAAGTTTTTTCCAGAGCCAGATTGAGAATTTTTGTCATTCGATGTCATTCATAACGATGTTGATCGCCTCATTGTAAAGGCATGTCTTCAAAAACCTACAATAGTTAGCAACTTTATTCAATGATTTTTGTCTTGGTCTTGATGTGTAGCTTTTCGGCTACAAAGTGTGATATTAAAATCAAGTATTAGCCTCTTTGCATAAAAGGTTCCGTTATGTTGAGCAAGCAGTTTGTGCATTTTTAAGCTTAGTTGAAATAAGGATAAATAAAGATTACATTTTCTATGAATCGTTTTGCAAATAAAATAATTAATAAATATTTAAACAAATTAAGGTTCGGAAAAATAATAATTTATGATTCAAGGTCTGAGAAACCAAGCTTTGCGAACTACGGACGAAATACTGTACGGGTTGACGCCGCCGATTCCGGGAGTAGGAAAAGCCTAGTCCGTCAACTAGAACAACTCACTCCCTAAATCACACTCTTCTTCAACAACAACTGTAATTACCTTGAATTATTGAATATATTGATTGAACAGCGATTCCAGGCGAGAGGTTTGCTATACAGTTACTTCAATAAGATTTTGCTTATAAAAACAACAAATAAAACTTACCAAATATTGTTTACTCACAAATTTACACTTCCGTTTATAAAGGTGTTTTTCAAACAACAATAACTCTTAAAGCATTAATCTGAGCCGCACATTAGCAGCTATCATTTTTCCTTTTTTTTTCCACGTTTTTTATAATTGAGTAGTAAGTCGAATGTCTGCCTGACGACACCAAGCGGCCAAACTTAATTTAAAATAAAAAGGGTGGTGTCTGAAGTTACAGTACGTATTGCAGCCGGCAAATAATATTTTGCACAATAAACACGTTTGCATGTTTTGTAGCAGATGAGTTCGCTTCAAGATAGGATAAGCGGACACAACCACTGGTTGCGTTTATGATTGCCGGTCCGCAACAATCTATTCCAATTTTAAACTTTAAAGAGGCGCTACCAGTTCAAAAGTAAAACAGTGTCAAAAGAATATTAACAATAATTATTGATTTCGCTCAACAACTTAATGCAAGATCAAGGTTTAAAGTAGATTGGCGAAAATGTGTAGTGGTGTGGACTGAAGGAGCTGCCAGCATGGTTGGTTGTCATACTGGTGTAAGCGCAAAATTAAGAAAAGTTACAAACAATAATCTGCTGTCTTACACGTTGCGTAAATCACCTTGAAAAATTAGCTGCCCAGAAATTGTCACCTGAATTATATTACGTTATGATTGGAGCAGTTAAGATTATAAAATATATTTGTAACCATGTGTTGCATTTCACGGTTTTTGAAGTACTGCTTGAGCGCATTGGTTTGCAACATCACCATCTCATCTTTCATGCAGAGGTGATACAGTTTTCGAGAGGATGTGTTCTTGCGCCTCTTTTTGATTTAAGAGAATAAAAATAAATTTTTACGTGAGTGAAAATTCCCTGTAATGTCTTTAACTATATTTCGAACAGGTACGCAAATGCATGACCTGGAAAGTTCGTTGAAGATTGAAAAAGAAATTTCACCTCCTGTTTACGTCAGTTTGTTTACCCAATGAACTTTCGGTTTTCTTGTATACAATCAGAAAAATCACTTTGATTTTTCCACCTATTCTTTTTTTGTTGTTTTCAAATATACTTTGAACAGGTACGCAAATGCATGACCTGGAAAGTTAGTTGCAGATTAAACAAAAAATTTCATCTCATGTTTGGTATTTCGTTCACCTAATGTACTTTTGTTTTTTTTCTATATGCAAAAAGATTTTTATATTTTACATTTATTGTGAGTACCTTATCAACCAAAAGAGTGCCTCTTTTCTTCAATTTTTCGCCCTTGCTAGTTTACTGTCTTTTTGCTGTTGTCAAATCATTGTTTTAAAAACTTTGCTTGATTTAATTCCGGTTGAATTTATATAGGTGTAGAGACAAATCGAACCCAATGCTTTTGTACTGAAAATTTAAAGGACACTATATTGCAATATCAAATAGAGTTCTTCTGATGCTAAATGCTCCCTTTTGTTTTATTAAAATTCTTTTCATCAAGTTATCGCGTTTATTACAATTTGTCATTAAAAAAGATTTCCGGGTGGCAAGATTGCTTTGAATCTTGCCGCCCGGAAATCGCATGCTTAAAAAGGTTGAGAAACACTGGTTTAGCCCAAGATGATGTAAACCCAGGTATGCAGCCGACATTTGACTCGAGAAATGACTTTAATCATTATACAGAGTGGCCCAAAAGTAGGTATACAATTATTAAACTATTTTATCTAGTGAAGGAATTGTAGTGTGAACGGAAAGAACTATTTGAAAAATTCTTTGTGAAGTGGTAGTGCCATAACTCCCAACCAAACCTAACTCTGATGAACTCTTCTTTCAGCAAGATTGAGCACCTCCACATTACATGTTAAGAGTAAGAGATTACCTTAACAAAGTCTTTCCACAGCGTTGGTTTGGAAGAAGAGGTAACATTGAATGCTCACCTGACCTAACACCAATGGATTTCTTTTTTTGGGGTGTGATAAAGAACAAGGTGTATGAGAAGAATCCCAAAACAGTAAATGAATTAAAAGATTACATTCATGATGAATTCAGAGAAATTGATAAAAATCAAAATTTGTGCTGCACTGTGTGTCAGAATGTTTTGGACAGGTGTGAAGAATGTTGCAATGTTGGCAGAGGACATTTTGAGCACTTCAGAGATTAAACAATTTCTGTCTAAAATGTAGCTAGCATTCTAGAAGTTTAAAAGTGCCTACATGAGAACTACAAACCTACTTTTGGACCTAAATTCTACATTTAATAACTGTATACCTACTTTTGGGCCACCCTGTACATCAAAGATGGTCAACCACACTCCTTGAAATTCAATGAACCAGCTGTTGTAGTTTTTGATATTACAGCAAATCATTTTTTTTTTTTTTAAAAAGAAACAAAACAGAAGCAATGTTAAGACTATTGTTGTAAGCATTTATTTCTATACTTAAAAAATGTACATCTTTTTTTTGTTTTTACCAATCTTGTATTGCCAGCCTCGGGCAATATATGGGGAGAAATTATTGAAAACTAAAGTGAAAACCAAAAACAAAATATTCTAACTCTGAATCAACAAGAATGTGTTAGCCAACAAACAAAACCTTTATTTATTTTACAGTGTATTTTAAATGATGTTTATTTTCGATCAATTTCCCTACATATTGTTGTTTTACCTCGCAACACAAGGTTGGTGAAGACCAAAAAGTTTTAAGAATCGTTTTTTTTCAATCTGATGTAATTTCCAGCCAACTACGGCCTGTTATTTCTACGTAATTTTTGAAAAGACAACCTTAGCCCATGCACCCTTGTTTCGCCCAATCTATCGCGCTCTATTTGCATCTGATCTTTTTTCTTTTTTTTGTTATGCTCTATTTGTTTTCTTTATCTTTTTTTGTTCTCGTCTTGTGACACTCGAGATTGCCACATGGTCATTTTGAGCTTGGTGAAGTTTAGCTAGCATCTTTTTGTCTCCAGCTCTCTAGATTATTCGCTATAAGGTCAAACTTCTGATGGTAAGAAATGTTTATTTTGCTTTGTTTAAATGGTTGTTTAAAGTTATGAAATTGATTTTTCAGTCGGGAACTAAAGCGTTTTAATTGCCAAATTTATGTTAATCCCTGTTACCACCGACAAATTAAAACTTTTCCATCTTTTTTTGCTTTTTTGTTGGTTGTTGCTTTTTATTTTTCACATGCTAATATATACTTTTTTGATAGTCGTTTGGGCTATGGCAACTAGAAATTGTTACTGGATTGCAGCGCAGCAAATTTTTGGCTAAAGTTTCATAAGATGAACGCTAACAAAACGTTGACACTATAAAAAGTATAAAAAATTTTGGAAAGTACAATCCTACAGGAATCGAAATAGGTGAACTGCTTAAAGTAGAAAAAAATATGACATAGATAGTAAGCCTAGTTAACAGTCAACACATGTTTGTGTACCGGAAAAAATTTCAAGAATTTTAGGGCATTTTAATGATGCTGTGTCAAAAAAATGGCAGTGGTTTTTCCGCATTGGATTGGCTTTACTTTTTCAGGCATCGCATGTTTTACTTTTAAGTCAATACTAAAAACACTCAAACTATTTTGTTGGATTTCTGGAGATGCTAAGATTTTATCGATTGTGTGTGTGTCTGTCTTTAAAGCGAACTCGCGGTTCGAGAACAGCATGCGACTCTCGGAGTCTTTTGGTGCGGGTGGCAAAGTGTTTGGAAAAATTTTTGATCAGATGCACAGTACAAAATCGAAATATTAACTAATTCAAAACTAGGCTTATTTGCAGAAACCACATAAATATTCTGGAAAAATTGATTTGATCTTGACTATTTTTTATTTTTCGGCCTTCACTTTAATTTCAATAAGGAATTTTAAAAAAAGATTTTTGCAACTCCCTGCGTGCCCAAGATTTGCCACCCAAATAAAGCAAAGATTTTTTTTTGGTCTTCACTTTAATTTCAAAATGAAAATAAAAAAAAGTTTTAAGGAACTTCCTGCATGAGCTAGATTTGGTACCTTATTAAAGCAAAGATCTTTTTTTCTCGGTTCCCACTTTAATTAAAAAAAACTTAGGCGCAAATTTTAGAACCTAGTAAGAAACTTTTATAGATTTTAGATTGAAATCCAAGTGAAAACCAAAAAAGGGCATCGTTTTTTTGCCAACTGGATTGCGGCGCAGCAAATTTTTGGCTAAAGTTTCATCAATCCGGCCCGCATACGCTTACAAATTTGACGCAGGGCGTCGAACCGTTTAAAATAAAGCTTCGGTTTAAGTTCGGTAAATTTAATTTTTACGACTTTAGCTCCGGTATAGGTTCAGCAAATTTTATTTTTAAAAGGTTAAATTCAGGTTCAGTAGATTTTATTTTTAAAGATTACTTTTGGCTCGGGTTCAAAGATAACTATTAGCGGTCAACTCGGAATTTCGATTTATGTTTGACTTGAAGTTTAATCCTTACTTTTATAAAATTTATTTTATGTTTATTTTAAGCGTATAAACCAAGGACATAGTTTGTAGATTGTGGAGATAGACATTTCAGACTAAATTTTTGAAACGAAGACGAAACAATTTTTCCCGAATCATGATTTTGCACGATTTAACCTCGCCCAAATGTAGCAAATATAAGCGAGCAGAATGCATTAGCTTTGTTATGTACCCAAAAAATTTTTGACGCCCAAAAAGTCAATTTAGAAGTGTTATGCGTTGAAACAATCAACTTTACCTCATAAAAAAAAAATTTATGATTAAATTTGATCTACAGCACATTGAAATAAAGTATTTGAACGTAAAATAGTTTCCTTTTTCCAAGAAACATTTTGCAGGTGCATTTTAGGCACTCAATCCCCAGTAATACATTTTCTTATCTATAAATTTGCATTTTTTCTTTCTTTATTGAACAGTTATTATTGCATACGCACAGTTATATTTGCTATAGTTTAAAAATTATCTTGATAAAACCAAGTTTTAAGAATTTTAAATACTGGTAGAGATAAACAATTACAATCGTATCTTTTACTATTTTGTTACTTTATGATCGTGTTTTACTTTTTATTTGTTTTTTAGCCCTTTAAAATTTTTTTAATATTCTTATTTGTTAGTGTTTATGATTAAGTTTTTTCCAATTTTTACATACAGACACTATTGGCCTTACAAAAAGGAGGGCCTGATGCAAGAAAAGTAAGAGGGGTCACTATTTAGTGCACTAAAAAAAAGTAGCTGAAGCCATTTTTAGTCTATAAAAAAAAGTGATCTCTAATAAAAAAAAAGAGCTTCAATTTAAGGGGGGGGGATCATAATAGGGTGATCCAAAGCATGGAGAGGCACTTTTTATTATCTCAAGACTTTGTGATCTCTAAAAAAAGGTCGTTACTTCCACAAGCACAAGTGACACAACAATCTAAGGAGCAGAACCCGAGCATGCTGATTTTCAATTCTTTTTTTCTTTTTTTTTTGACATGCCATCGAGATCCGGTGCTACTATGAAGGGTTAGAGCAATTTCTTGTGTAAGAGGGGCACTTTTTGATGTATTTTAGGGGGCCCTGGTGCAGCCGCTCCGTTCCCACCGTATTAAAGCCATCACTGCGTACGACTAAAACGCAAACATTGTAAGAAATTTTTAAATGGTACAAAAGTAAAAAAGTTGGAAATTTTGGTATTACAGAAATTGAAACAACGTACTACTATAAGTAGAAGCAAACATGACATAGGCCTAGTTAACAGTCAACGCATACTTGTATTCCAAAAAAAGATTTCAAGAATTTTAGGATATGACGGGCATGGTTTTTCCAAATAAGCTTTGCTTTTGATGTATCGCATGTTTTTGTTTTAAATAAATATCTGACTAAAAACACACAAACTGCAATGTTGGTTTTTTGTAAAACTTTTTTGATGCTATGACTGGCTTTAAAGAAAATTCTGGCGTGACTCTCATTGATTAGGTTTTTAATTGCTGGTCCGTTAGCGCATAAAGCTGCAGATATTTATTGTATATTCAGTTGCTTAAGCAGGGCGGATCGAGATTCGAAGATTGACACTCCCCTGAGAAATACTGATCAACAAATCAATAATTCTTGCCTTTTCTGTCTTGGATCGGTCTCGGCTCCTCTCCTTTTCAACATCTACATACTGTATACGTAAAATCTGCCTTATACGATTTTCAGAAAGTTTGTTTATGCTGACGATTTAGCATTATTACACTCTTCTGGCTTGGAGGGGACTTTAAGCCAAAACATGTCTACACTTTCAGCTTATCTCCAGACTTGGAGGTTAAAGCTCGGTCATACTAAGACGGTGACGGCAGCCTTTCACTTAAATAACCGAGAGACCAAACGTGAGCTAAAAGTCTACAACAACAATAGACTTTTACCTTTATGTCCAATTCCTACTTATCTTGGGGTAAAACTGGACAGATTGTTCACGTTTTGTCACCATCTAATGGCATTGCACAAAAAACTATCTTTGCGCGTCACACTGAGGCGACACACTGAGGCGTCACGCTGAGGCGACTTGTAGGCTCAAAATAGGGTGCTGGTGCCAAAACACTGTGCATAGCTGCCTTATCCTGATCTACTTAACAGCTGAGTACTGCGCACAAGTCTGGTGTCGCAGCGCTCACACTCGCCTCATAGAAAGTGTCTTGAATGACACCTTGCGCATAGTCAATGAATGCCTACATACCACTCCAACGGACCACTTACCCATAAGGCCAAACATAGAAATAGACTTGCGGTTGAGGATGATTTGCGTTATACACTGTCACAAACTACACCCCGCATCCAACTACTTTCAAAAAATAAATAAGAACAAATTTCACACTGATTGAGAGGAAAATTGAGTTGAATTGATATTCGAATTTATTAAAACTGTCTGAACTGGCAGTCGTGTTTTCTGTTTTAATTGCTATTTCATTATTTTGTTATTCTCCTGATATTGTACTGCGATCTTTTGGTATAATGATGCTTACTTAGTATAATTTTTAATCGCATATCAAGTTTTCTAGTTAATTCTTAGACTCTTTTACAGTTAAACTTGTGGTTGATGCTGGGTTTCGGGCGGGTAACTTTTTTGAAAAATTTATTAATGAACAAATTGTCAATCATGAACTGATTGGCAACACTTAAGCATCTTTCAAATTTTTCTGAAGCAGCTGGAATAAAATTAAGGCAAAATTTTAATTTTCTTTAGCACTTTAAACCATTATTTATTGTTTTATTTCTATATTGATCCTTCTGATTCGCAGGAAAGCGACTGAGGCGCAAACGCATAGGGTAAGCAATTACCCCGACTTGCTTCCGGAAATGCCAAGATATTGCTGTCCGCTTGTAATTTAATAGCGATATGCTGTAATTTAGAACTGCTTGCCAAGACCACCAAGCAGGGGAAAGTGTCGAAAAATGTCTTGTCAAGGGCACAACGGAATAGCGCGAGTGGGTTTTGAACCAAGGCCATGTTGATCATAAGCAGGGCGCTCTAACCACTCGACCACGCTTCCGACAGTTTATTATTACTATTTAAACTGCAAATACTCCAATGGGACAATCAAACAAGTAAGTTATCTGCGTTTTCTTAAAGAGACATACATCGTAAGCTAACTAGGCCTTCAGACTTGAACTTTAAAACTGGCCCTATATTGAAGTTACAAACTGTTTAAACGCCAATATTAAAATATCACTAATCTGGTTTCAATTTTCATTCTTTTTTCCTACCCTATTCATTTGATTAGACCTTTGGCTGCTACTTTTTCCTTTTATCATTTAGTGTCTCTGATCAAAGGCGGTTTTATTGACAGCACTTATGAAAGCAACATTAAAATGAGCAAGTATGGAAAATGTATAGAAGTATGAAAAATTCTTTCTATTCAATTCCATACTTTAATAATTCCATATTCCATACTGAAATTTTCTTTCCATTTTATTCTATTCTATTGCATGCCCTGCTAAGAAGTAGGGGAGAGCCTCGAACAGTGTGCCGGTGCAAATAGTGCGCCTTTGCGTTTTATTTTTTATTGTTTCGTAAAATGACATCGTAACTTCATTATCAAAAATTGTATTGAAATATCAATTTCTCTTTGTATTTTCAGAAATGCTAATAAAACAGAAAATTTTTTAGAAAGGTTTTTCAATTTTTATGGAAGTAAAGTTAGTATTTGCTGATAAAAAAAATTATTTTTTTCATTGCATAAAAGCACTAGGAATTAAGTGTAAATGACATCAGTTTCTCCATAGCGTGAAGTAAAGCCTGGTAAAAGATAATAATCGATTATTGTAGCTTTTCTCTGAAATCAAGAGTTAAAGTCAAAATGGTAGATGTTCCTACAGTGCGCCACTCAGTAGCTCCTAACAGTGCGCCAGAGGGCGCACTTTTGGAACAAACATTTTACATATTATTCTATTACTAAAGAAACATACACAACAGAATCTTCATATATTCGGCTTTACAAATGAGCTTTTTCTTTTGTGCTTGTTTTGTGCTATTCACAGCTTTTTCTTTTGTGCTATTCACAGCAAAAGAACTTTTTCTTTTAAAGAAATTTTTTTTAAAACGATACGTGTGAGAGCGATTGTGACCTTAGTTCAGAAAAAAATTATCTAAACGAAAAATAGTTACCGAATATTGGTGATTTTGTGGTAGTGGGCAACGTGGTCGAGTGGTTAAAGCGCCGGGCTTGTGACCAACACAGTCTCGGTTCAAAACCCACTCGCGCCATTCTGTTGTGTTCTTGGGAAAGATACTTTATTGCACTTTTCCCTGCTTGGTGGTCTTGGCAAGCAGTTCTAAATTACAATCATATCTCTGTTAAATTACTAGCGGACAGCAATATCTTGGCATCTTTGGAAGCAGGTCGGGTAATTCTCACCCTATGTATTAGCGCCTCCGTCGCTTTCCTGTGAGTCAGGAGGAAAAAAAAGTCAAATTCGAAAAGAAAAAGCCTCATTCAATTTTTCATTACTACCGTGGAAAAATTCTGGAGACAACGAAGATGATGAATTTGAAGTAAAATTTTTGAAAAGAATTATGACAAAAAATGTGGACGCTCATATATCTTCTTTTTTTATCTGAAGATGCCGTTGCTGGCGTTGATAAAGATGAAGTATGGTTATGATTCTACCAAGACTTTACTCCCTTGGCACATCTTCTCGATGTGAAAATTAATATCGATTTCCTTTCAACTTGTCACACTGGAGAACAGTGGCGTGCGGTGACCTCTGAGATTGATCATGCAGCTTGTACGCCAAAAACCGGTAATGCAATTGAGTATTTTATGGGTAGTTAATGGGTAGTGCATGCAATATTTTATGGGTAGCAGAAAGAACTCTGTGTGAGATTCTAAGACATAGACCAATTTTCGTCCTGTAATCATGTTGTTCTCCAAAAAACAAAAAGTTAACTATTGAGGGTTGTAACTTTTGCCGACAACGTTTGGTTCCCCCTTTTTTCAATGGAACTGGCAGTTTAAAGACAATGTCTTCTAAATTGTGTGTGAATTCCGATGCATCATTAGTGTCTTCTGGAAAAATAAAGGCTGGACGTCCACTCACCAATGCAGAGTGATAGGATCGCTTTAAAAATCTGAAAATTACATCATCATCTTCAAAAACATTAATCACTTGTCCGACATAATATCTTACACTTTTTTTTTGCACACAATCGGACCAGGGCAAATTCTTCTTCTTTGATTTCGCTAGGTTTGGTGACCTTTGACAATTCTTTGTCCTCGATTGTGCTATTATCCGAACAATTCTCCTTTTCTGATAAAAGCAGTAATGATGCTTCTTCAGAGCCAGACTCAATTGAGGCATTTATGCGTTTACAGATTTCTTGGATGGTATTTTTTTTTCAGCGTTTGTTATAATTTGATTTTTTTCAGGAGTGTCAGTTAGAATTCTACTTTTCCCTTTATTTGTACAGCCCTTCCTTTTTCTTGGAGCTGCTTTGGTGAATGGTTGAATGTTTTTGGGAGTAACATTTAAAAGAGATTGATTTGTAGATGATGAAGGTTTTTCCAAAACTTGAGGCTGCTCGTTGAATAATTGTTGGTGATTTGATTGGGTAAAATTGTCAGTACCTGCATTAGGAACAAGCCTATCAGTAACATCTGATGGCAAGAATTGTTGATTAAAAAGCTATGTTGCTTAAAAAAAACTAAGTGGCGCAGTGTTGGAGCCGTAATGGCGCATTGTTGGACCTATGCTCCAACAGTACGCCATTTTTTTACTTCATTTTAAAATCAATTTTTTTGGGAGATAAAAACTTTCAACAAAAAGCCTAATTATGCACTTTAAATACCAATTAAATGAGATTAAAATGTCATAAAAATTTTTCATTCATAGCTTTTCAGTTTCCGAAATTTTGAAAAAATCCAAAAAGTGGCTCATTGTTGGAGGCTTTCCCCTACTTTTGCAGAGCACCAGGCTTTGGCTAAACATTTGAATAGATGGATACCTTTTTATTTTGGTAGTTTCAGATTTTGCGTTTGTCATGCAAGATACACAACTCGTTCAGTCATGCAAGATGACAAAACCCTCCGGGTTGCTATTCTCAGTAAATTGCTTTTTTTCATAACCCTTTCAAATTGTTCAAATTGTTCTCTAAACACAGCGTTAATTCATGATATTATTGTTGCTACTCGTGGGGATTTTACCCAATGGTAGGGAATTTTAAGCTTGTGCTGGGCGTAGGGTAAACCGATTGCCACAATCTGATGGGACTAAAAGAATTATGTATGATTAACATCCTCTATCTGTGGGTATAGTCTGTCACACCGCTTAACAAATTATATTATTGCACCACCGATACAAGAGTAGCGTAATCAATACAAATGCGGGATATGCGGTTTTGAGTGAACTAAATACTGATTACTGTGTTAAGGAATAGTATTCAATAAACGTAAGCAGTTCGATTCTCTTTATCATAACAGGAACACCTACAAAATTTTTTATAGCTTGCAGGGATTTTTGTTAACGACTCGTAGAGAAATTTTCTGCATTAAGTCTTAGCTGTCAGTTTTTTTAATCCACTAAGTCTGTCTTGTCTATGGTCTTGTCTTGTCCATAGGCGTACGCAAGGGGGGGGTTTTAGGGGTCAAACCCCCCCCCTTGAAGAATGGTGTTCAGTCATATATACAGTACATGGTAATAAATAGGCTTTAATAATAGGATTTTGGTTTCTATTGTTTACCGCACTTTTTAAACTTAATTACTGCTTGCGTATCAATTTTTGCTATCGTTTAAATTGCTTTAAAGTTAGCTCATGTACTGTACATTGCCACTGTGAAGAAGACTTTCAAACTTGTAAAATATTGAAAGTTAAGCATGGGAATGGAAATAAACTGCATGGGAAAAATAGCTTCAGTTCACAATTTTTTAATGCTCCAAAACTTCAAAACATTTTGCGCAAGTCCCTCAACACGATTTCGTCAACAACAAAAGCTTAAAAACTTGTTCACATTTGTGCTATCAGATGGGTCGATCGACACGAGAGTGTTAGTACTTTTTCAAATTTACAATTTACCGTCGTACTGTAGAAGCTTTGGCAGAAATTTCAGCATGGCCAGACAGAGAAACCTCATCACGAGCTCTGCAGTTGCTATCGACAATTACGCAAAGTGAATTTTGCATTGCTCTCTTAGTTTTAAAATACGTTTTTGGATACAGTGTTGTTTTGTGTAAAGTTAAGCAAAAAAAGTCGATAAACCTTCTTGAGGCCCTCAAAATTGCACAGGATATTGCAAATGAGTTGAAGTGTCTTAGAGAAAAAACCGAATATTAATTTCCCCAGCTCTATATTTTTGCGCAAGAAACGGCCAAAACCGAAGATTTTATTTTGAAAATACCATGCCCTCTTGAAGACAGACCAATCGATGCAATATTGCTGCTGTAACAGATGAAGAACATTTTAGACTAGGGATTTTTATTCTATTTCTTGATAACTTTATTGTCACTCTCAAAGCAAGATTTACAGCCCACAAATCGATTATTGGTGAATTTCAGTGTTTAATTTCTGCTGATCAAACTAGTGCACCAACTCCTCAACAAATTAAAAGTATTCAAGTTTACGGAAAATTTTACGAAAATGATTTAACGAAATCCTGGGGAGAATTAGTGCCTGAACTGATATTATGTTACAGGAAACTTTTTCGGTTGAACGCAGCAGAAAGACCAACGGATGCCTTGAGCAGCATCAAAGAATGCACTTCCGATGCTGTTCCGAACATATTTACATTGATGACTATTTTGTTAACTCTTCCAGTGATAACATGCACTAGTGAACAATTGTAAAGCTTTCCACATTACCCAAACTAAAAACGTGCTTACGAAGCACAAGTGGTACCACTCGAATGAATGGATCTGCATTACTAAACATTTATAGGAGCCACACGCATGCCTTGCCCTGATGATGTAATTAACGGATTAAGTGAAAAAAACAGGCGTTTGAATATACGCCTTTAAAAAATTTTTAAATATTTGTTAAGTAAGGTTATTTTTTTGTTCGTTTGATTTTCCACCTATTGTTCTCATCATTTACACGAGTTGCTTTTAATTTGAAAAGTTTCTTGTCATGATTGAATTACTCGCACATACCTTTTCAATAGTTAGTTTTACGGTTTGGTAAAAAGAAATTCATGCTACTGCAAGATGTTCTTAAAACCAAAACACTTTATTTTTGAATGTAGGCCTAATTTTGGAAGTTTTTGCCCATTACCAGGACTACTGAGAGCAATCACATTTCGGCTCCAAAACCCCCCCCCCTTTGCAAATTTCTGCGTACGCCACTGGTCTTGTCTTGACTCACCGCTTTAACCATTCGTGATGTTTGCAAAATTGTGTCGGAGCAGTTCGACCTAAGCTAATAGGTTTTCGGATTAAAATTTAAAAGTTGATTTTTCATGACCTTATCAATTTAGCATTTGTCAATTCTCAATCAGAGTGTTTCAGCTTGAATTCAGTTGTAGGATTTCACCTATTTTACTTTACAAATTACAATAATTGCAAAACTGAGATATGATTTTAGACAACAGCCCCGTATTTAGTACATTCTTAGATGCTTCCAAAGCATTTGACAGAGTAAACCATAAATTATTATTTAAAAAATTATCTAATCGTAATGTTCGTGCTTGCTTTGTACGATTACTTGCCTATTGGTACTCCACACAGTGTATGAAAGTTTGGTGGGGAAATGTATCCTCAAGTCCATTTACAGTTAGTAAAGGTGTACGACAAGGGGACATATTAAGTCCCTATTTGTTTTCTTTATATATGACTTATCTAGAAAATTAAATTCTGTTCAATGTGGATGTTTTGTTGGTTTGTCTTTACTGAATCATTTAATGTTTGCTGACGATTTATGTGTATTTGGCCCCAACGTCAAAGGACTACAAAAACTAGTAAATGTGTGCAAAGAATGTGCAGTTAACAATTGTATTATTTTTAATAATGATATAACTGTTGGCATGATTCATCAAAATAAAAAATTCAAGTAAACATTGAACCAAACATTATATTGAATGGCAGATGTATCAAATTTGTAAATTCAGTGAAATATCTTGGTGTGTTAATTACTAATGACTTGTTTGATGACCTTGATATAAACAGACACCTTCGTTATTTATACTGTATTGGTAATACTCTATGTTTAAAATTTCATAATTGTTCAAGCCAAGTTAAAAATGTTCTTTTTCGTTTGTACTGCATGTCTATGTATTCTGTTCATTTATGGGGTAAATTCAAAATCAGCAGTTTAAATTGTGTTCATATTGTGTACAACAACTTGTTCAGAATTCTACAAAACATACCTAGACAGGAATCTGCTATAACTCGACAAATTTAATCTAATATTAAGACCTTTGATGCTCTAATTAGAAATTATTTATTTATTTATTTTATTTGTTTATTTAAATCAGACTCCCAGTCCATAACAGAAAAAACAAAACAAAAACAAAAACAGCAAAAACTACACAAAATGAGATACACACACAAAAAAAACACCACTTTAAAAAAAATAAATAAATAAATAAATAAAAAAAATTTTACAAAAAATTTATTGTAAATAAACTAATGTGTTGTAGTATTTATAATATGCTGAATTAATAAAACATTCCGGGGTCATTAAAGAAAAAATTAATTTATTAGAATCGTAACAACGATAAACGAAGGAGCAGGACATTTTTCTTCGAATTGCATCAAATGTTGTAATGTTATTCAACACCTGATGTTCACGGGCACTTACATACCTAGGCATTCCATGTAAACATCAAAAAGAATTATTGTAGGCTATACGTATTCTTTTTAGACTAGATGACAAAAAGTTATTCCATAATTGACATGCATACATACACGAGCAATATGTGCGAAATAATACATTTTTTATTTTCATCGAACACTTGTAAAAGCATGTTTTTAACCTATTTACAGTTCCATATAAATAACGAATTTGTCTATTTATATCTTCATCATCACATAACTTGGAGTTAAGAAATATCCCAAGGTATTTAATTTCATTTACAAACCGTATCTTGAAATCACCAAGTACCACATTAGGTTTAATATTTAGTTTAAAATTGCTAGATGCAAAACATAAGCCTAGTGTTTTTTAACAGTTGAATATTATATTATGAGAGGAAGCATACGAGTGGCATACATCAATGATACGTTGAAGACCATGAATGCTAGGGCAAAAACAGCACAGATCATCAGCAAATAATAAATGATTAACAAAAGATTTTCCAACAAAACATCCTACTTTTATTTTGTTTAGTTCTTTCGATAGATCATCTATGTAGACTGCAAAAAAATATGGACTTAATATGCTACCTTGTCTAACACCATTAGTTACCGAAAATAACGAAGAATAACATCTACCCCATCTAATTTGCATACTTTGTTAAGTATACCAGTAAACTAATAAACGAACAAAACACATTGGAACATTGCGCACAATTAACTTTTGGAAAAGCAAATAATGATTTACTTGATCAAATGCCTTTGAAGCATCAAGAAAAATACAGAAAATTGGACTACCACAAGTAATATAATAAGAAATTGCTTGTTTGAATAGGAAAACACACATGTTTGTACTATGCTTAGTTTTAAAACCAAATTGATTATCAGTGGTATCTAAGAAATTTTTAATATTAATTAAGATGACTTGCTCAAACAGCTTTGAAACAACTGTTGCAATTGCTATAGGTCTATAATTACCACAATCTTGATGATTACCATTTCTTATTATATTTATATTCATTATTAAAAAGATCCAACAATTCATCCAATGTATACATTTCTTGCTTAATGTCTTCTGATGCCCTGTATAAATCTATTTTCTGGATTATTTATAACAACACACTTTATCAAAATTAGATAATTTTTCTACTCATTCTACCATAGGTGTTTTTTTTTTTGATTTATTTAGTTAATTTTTCTTTTTTGCCTTTGTGTTTGTGTTACTGCACTTCCTTTTTTTTTCTTGTGGTGTTCTGCTTTTGTATCTTGTGTTGTTTTGCCTTGTCATTGCTTTCTATGGACCTTGGTGTCTGATGCAAACAATTAAAATTATAAACAATGTATTAAAATTAGTTAAATGATTTTATCAAATTGTTTTATAGCATATTGTATGCTGAAATAATGTCGGGTCTCTTCAAGAAGTCAGTGTAAACAATTTTTTTCTGTAAAACTAACCCAGATCCCCTGTGATTACTGTCACTTCTTGAGAGATCTTTTTTCTTTTAATTTTTTCTTTATTCCATTCTGGTGCTAAAAGGGGGATTCCAGGTTAGTTTCATTGAAAAAAAATGTTTATGGTGATTTTTTGAAGAGACCCATAATATCAATGTTTTTTTAGACTTAATTTTTAAGTTTAAAATACTTTAATTTTTCTAAATTATTAAGAAAAATTGAAACAGGCTTTTGGAATCAATTGATTACTTTTAATTTTAAAAGATATGACCAATGTTGAAGCACAATTTAAAGCTGCATTAAATGTAATTCAAAGTCTTCCAAAAAATGGTAAGAACCTGTATACAGTTAAACAACAAATGTAAATGAACATAAAATTGCTTTACATGTATGTATATAATGTGCAAGTGTCAATATTTATTTATTTTTGATGCTCGTAATTTATGTTTGGAACTAAGAAATAATTTAAATTTAATTATAATGCTTTACTGCAAGCAGAAAAAAATGTTCTACTAACTTTTTGAATTTTATGAAGAAAAACTAGGACAAATTTAAAATTAGTACTGAATTGCACAATGTAGTAAGTTGAAGTTGGAATAGGAAAATTTTAAATAGGTGCAGTTGGAGTCAGAAAATTTTGAATAATAATCGAATTGGAGTTGGAAAAAATTCCTCCAACTGCACAACCCTGGTGAAAAAGGTTAAAATAGCTCTGTTTAACACTCATAAAAATTTAAGAACAATTTAATGCTTGTTGCAGTAATTTGGGGTTGCTGAACATAAATCTGAAGTAATTTTTGTTGTATCAGATTAGGATTTTTTAAAAGTTGATTTTACAGTTTTGGATTATTGTTTGGTCATTGCGTGAATATTGGTGTTACATTGTATTGTGCATTATTTACTTTTGGGAACAATGACATTGATATGCAGTATCTTAAATGTTCATACTTGCACCACAATTTTTTTATTTTGGGGCAATTTATTGTAAACTACATTTAATTTTAATAGATGCTAAATATGAGATGAAAATACATGATACAACCTAAATATGTACTTTTACATTTACATTTACCATAAGTAGCAAACTTCTGTTTTATTGTAGGTGTTAATGTTTGCATTTTAGTAACATGGTGAAAGCATTTAAATTGTCACAAAGTAGATATTATGTTCTGCAGCAGTGGTCTTTCAGATTGGTATCACACCCTGGTTTACATATTTCATTTCATCTCTATATTTATCCTTTTGACTTACAGAAAAGCATCAGAGGCATTATGCATAAAGCAAGTAATTACCCTGACCTGCTTCTTGAGATGCCAAGATATTGCTGTCCAGTTGAATTTTTTTATTTTTTTGGTTGTGGGTATATGACTGAAGTTTAGAACAGTTTGCCAAGACTGCCAAGCAAGGAAATATGCTGTCTTTCCCAAGAAGGCAACGGAATAGTGCAAGTAGGTTTTAAACTTAGACCATGTTGATCACAATCTTGACAAACTTAACCACTCAACCATGTGGCTGACATTTAACCACAGTGCTGACATAATATTGCAAACATTTTATTAAGTTGATTAAAAAAAATTGTGGCACCATTACTACACATAAAATGACCATCATTTTCATAAGTTTGTAAAGACTTTCAACAACGAGTCATCAGGGTTTTAATTTGTTCAGAAGTTTTATGAACCTATCTAAAGCAAAAATTAATAAGAGGCTATTTCTTGGACTGCAAAAACAAAATTTTATTTTAAATGATAAATTTTATAAAATTTTGCATACAAATGAGTTAGATGCCTGGCTGAACTTCAAAGAAGTTTGAAAAAAATTTCAGCCTGTAAAAAAAAGATTTAAGATGTGGTTGGCAGTCGCAGCATAATCCAGTAGTTAAGAGTGCTGTGTTTGTGATCAACATGATCTCAATTCAAAACCTACTTGCACCCTTCTGTTGTGTCCTTGGCACTTTCCTGCTTGGGAGTCTTGGAAAGCAATTCTAAATTTCAGTCATATTTCTATAAAACTAAAAAATCACATAAAAAATTTCAAGCAGACAGCAATATCTTGGCATCTCTGGAAGCAGGTCAAGGTAGTTGCTGCCCTATGTATAGCGCTGCTATTGCTTTACTGTAAATCAGGAAAATAGATATAGAGATGAAATGAAATGAAACAAAATGTTGTTTAAAGTTTAGTTTTTTCTCTCTTATTTGACTTTTTTCACAAAATTTGTGAGATTTCTCTGAGATATTTCTATCATAGAAAACTGATACAAAAAAGTGTCTTTAACCATGCTTGCAGTTTATAATATACAGTAGAATGATTGAAGGCTCTGCTCAAATGGTGCAGGTGTTATTTTTTCATTTTTCTTCATTTTCTATATTTATTGTCTTGACTCACAGGAAAGTGACAGAGGCACTATACGTTGGGCAAGCAGTTACCCTGACCTGTTTTTGGAGATGCCAAGATATTGCTATCCATTTGTAATTTTTTATCCTGGTTTTTTAGTTTTCTAGAGATATGACTAAAATTTAGAACTGCTTGCCAAGACCGCCAAGCATGGAAAGTGTCATAAAGTGTCTTTCCCTAGTACACAACAGAACAGCAAAAGTGGTTTTTGAATGGACCATGTTGATTATAAGCATAGCACTTTAACCACTCAACCACACATTAAAAATAAAAAGATTGTAAGTATTCATAACTGCTATAACTGATATCTTGTATTATGCCAAAATGACTAGAGCCATGAGTTTGCCTATTGTTATACTAAATATTTCTGTTTCATTTGTTTTTAAGTTTTTAAACAGACTACATTGTTGCAATAGTTTACATCAGGGATGTGAACTTTTTTTTTTCGTTATAGGTTAAATTATGAATTTAACTGTATTCAGCAGGCTGCAAAAGTACATATATATATATTGGGTTGAGGAATATGTTTGTAGCATTTTTATATTTTCTTTTATTTTACAATGATTTTTTACTACTTGGCAAAATGTATATATTTATTCGATAAAGCTCTTTCTACTGTAAAAAACTGTGCTGATCGTCTTTTTGAGTATTTTGAGATTTTATTATTTGTGAGGCTTACAGTTTGCATGGTAAACAGGGAAGGTGTCATAGGCAAATCTATGGCAAGAAAATGGTTTGCAAAGTTCAAAAATGGCAATTTTGACATTGACGACATGCTCCACAGCGGAAGACTTTCTGAATTTGACAAAGACCATCTTAAAGCACTTTTAAAGGAGGAAAGTCACCAAACAAGTCGTGAATTGTCTGAAAAAACAAACTGCAATCAAAAAATGATTCTCAATCATCTTCATTCAATTGGATTTGCTGAAAAATTGGGAGTCTGGGTGCCTCATGAGCTTAGCAAAAACAACAAAGAAAATCGCCTTCAAATTGCTTTTCAACATCTCACCTGCCATCAAGCAACACGTGGTCACAAACAGCACTTTTTGTACCAAATCATCACAGGAGATGAGAAATGGTGCCTATATATAAATATGAAGCAAAGAAAGAAATGGGTGCCTCCTGGAGATATGCCAAAGCCAAGAGTTAAGCCTGACCTCCATCCAAGGAAAACCATGATATGCGTTTGGTGTGACTGGGAGGGCATGGTGCACTGGGAAATGCTCGAAAGGAATGCGACAGTCAACAAGGAGCTCTACATAGCCCAGCTACATCGTGTGAATGAGGTTGTTCAACTGAAAAGACCCCATTGATAAGGCCAAACCATACTTCTTCACGACAACACCAGGCCTCATGTTACACAAGTTGTCAAAGTCACAATCCAAGAGCTCAAATGGAAGGTCCTTTGGTATCCACCGTATTCTCCGGACCTTGCACCCACAGATCACTATCTTTTCCTCTCTTTGTCGAACCATATGAGGGGTGTTACTTTTGACAATGAAGAGGACCTTAAAAACTGGTTCAACAAATTCTTTGATACCAGACCCAGGGATTTTTGGCAGAATGGCATCAACAAATTGATCAAGAGGTGGGAGGAGGTCGTAAACAGCAACGGAGAATACATAATTTATTAATTAGCCATAACTTTTCATTTTTGTTTAAATAAAAATCTTTGATAAAAACGCTACAAACATTTTCCTCAACCTAATAAAATACCTTGACCAAATGGTGGGAATTAAAACATACCGGTAAATTTTAAATTGATTAAACATTTAAAATCATTATATAATTAGTATTAAAGATATCCATGCAGCAGCTGCTTTCATGCTTGTGACAACCCAAAATTACTAAGATCTAGAGAAAAGCCTTTGTAGTCGCAATTTTAAATGCTGATGAAGCCTGTAGAAGACTCAGAGTTTTTGACCAGTATCTCTACTCTGTGTCTCCTGAAAGATCATTGAGAGGCTTATCTATACCTGTGTCAAACCAATTATTGATTCATTGCTCTTTAGAGAGCAGGATGGGTTTCAATGCAGAAAGTCAACCATGGATCAAGTCATTTTATTGACAGAAAACATTGAGGATTTTTTTGTCAATTTGTTAATCTGACAGCAGCATATGACTCTGTCTGGTACTGTGGCCTTACCTCCAAGCTGCTTCAAACTTCTGCCAAATAAGCACATGGCCAGAATGATCATGGAGCTTGTTCAAAACCAAAGTTTCGCCCTTACTACTTGTTACAACAAGCAAGCCAAGCTTCACTGCTGGAAAAACAGCATTTTTTAAAGATTCGGCCTGGCTTCCCCCATTTCAACTTCTTTATGTACAACCCACCCTCCACAATTTCCAGAAAGTTTACTACGCAAACAATTTAGAATTGTTCCACTCCTCTGGAAATTGAAAATCAAATATGACTTTGCATTCTGGAAATTGGAAGTCTTTTAAGGGGACTACTTCTCTGGAAATTGAAGTCAAGACATGATTGGACATCTCCAGACTTGGGCTGAAGCTCAGTCACATTAAGATGGTGTTTATTTAAAAACAAAGAGGCCAAACTTGAATTACATGCTTACAACTGCGACAGATTTTTATTATATTGTCCACCTCCTACTTGTTATGTTGTAAAACTTGACTAATTGCTCATGTTTCATCATCTTCTAGTGTCAAGTGGAAAAACTATATTTGTGTATCACAGTGCTGAAGCAACTTGTAGGCTCTGGATAGGGTGCTGGGGCAAAAGCACCGCTCAGAGCTGCCCCATCCCTGGGATTACTTAATAACTGAGTACTTTGCACTAGTCTATTGTTGTAGCACTCATACTCACCTCATAGACAGTGTCTTGAATGACACCTTGCACATAGTCACTGGATGCTTGCATCCCACTCCAACAAACTGCCTACCCATCCTTTCAGGTATCCAGCCAGCTAAGCTTTGCCTGGAATGAAGGCATCCAATCAAAGGAATGACTGGACCTAGAATCTTTAAAAATATCTGATCCTCTTTCAACTTTCGTAATAAATTAACACAGTTCCCTTTTTTATCACTGGCAGCATTGCTGCTTCCAAATCACTCCACATTGGTTTGAAGTTACTACTTTTACTACCACAAGTCATTATCTAACTATCACTTGATATTGTAAAAATGTTTGAAAATAACACAATCAATATTAATATAATTGGACAAGCATTTTCATGACAAATGCCACCCACAAAAGTTTATTGGATGTCACTCAATGCAGCAATCAACTGATGTATTTACATTGTCTCCCTATATGTTACTATGACAGCAGTGACATCAAATTCTATACAGTTATAAAAATATAACTAAAAAATTTGAGTAAGCAGTGAGCTGCATAGTGCATAAAAACATTAAGTGGGTCACAGATTGCACTTTCCTGGTTTAAATCTTTCAGTTTTATTGGAAATTGAGGTTGGAGCGTCTTCTAATAGCAAAATAGGAAGTTGGAAAAAAATTAGCAAATTTACTATTAAAAGTCAAGTCTTTGAACGAGTGATTTGAGGTGCTATTAGTTTCTTTTTATAAATTTGTTGTCTTTAGATCTTTATAATATCATAACACTGTAGATTTTTAAACTAAAATTATAAGAAAGTGTAAAAAACATAAAAAATTTGAAATACCTTTTTCAAAAAATTTTAAACTGTTCTGCAAAAATAGAGTTTATATTTGGAATCAGCTCCCTTAAATTGACAAAAGGCACATTATCTTGAATTAATTTTATGATTTTCAGTTTGTTAGACAATGTATAACTAAACTTAAGTCTACCAGCTTTCAAAGCTCAAATAAAATTTCCTGAAGTACAATAATCCCATTATCTTTCAAAATAGGCTTAAAATTTTATGGATGGTTCAAAATTAGATTTTTTTAGTGTTTAGTGGTACCTGCACAAATTATTTGTATTTTTTATTTTTTTTATTTGATTTCTGTACCTTGATTATATTTAGTAAAAGTGGCATAGTTTCTAGCTAAATTTTTGTTATTAATTGTCTGATAGTTAATGATTAGATATAGGAAAGGTTTTCTTTAAACTTTGTGCCATTTTTTTTTGGGGGGGCAAAATGTTTGCACAATCTAACAAAAGTGCAAATTTAAAGACTTTTTCATTTTTTATGTTTTACAACTTTTCAATTGTTATCAAGAAGATTATCTGAGCTGTTTTTGTGTGTCATTGGCAAAATGTTATATTGGATACAAACAGTGTAAAGGAAATCTAGGATGTTCTTTTGATTTTGTAAAAACCTTACCATGAGTTTTATGTTAATTTCGGTCAATATTTGCCATATTAATCTATCTCAACATAATAAGCCACTGGTTTAGTATTGAAGTTTATTAAATTTGTCACATTAATCTATCTCAGCCTAATAGGCTGCTTTTTATAACTGGTTTAGTATGGAAGTTTTTTTAGTGCCCAGTTTAGCTAATAAATATCTTTAAAAAGTCTTGGTTTTTCCTTTAGTTTTTCTGTTTTATATTTTTGCTGTCAGAATTCATTCTCATTTACTTAAAATCCTATAATAAACTTGATTTCACATCGTTTCTGCTATTATATTAAAAGTTGTTACTAAATAGATTTGTAACAAAATACTTACTTAGGGCCATATAAACCATCTCACACAATGATGCTGCAATTTTATTCTCTTTATAAACAAGCCACAGAAGGACGCTGCAACCGAGCTAAACCTTGGGCATTTGATGTTGTTAATAAAGCTAAATGGGATGCTTGGAATAAACTTGGTGACATGTCTAAAGAAGAAGCAATGAAAAATTATGTTGAGGAATTAACAAAGGTTTGTTTATAAATAATAAAAAAACAATTTTTATTAGTGCTAAGTGGTTTTTAAAAGATATTTTAAAATTACTTTTTAGATACTTTTTTAGTTTTGGTTAAAAATTAAATCTCGAAAACTTTAAATCTTTAATTTAGTTTTTGTGCTATCTTTTGTTTTATAAGTTTTTAAGATTAAAATATTTGTAAAATTTAGACATAGACATGTATTTATATATACCGTAAAACCTCTAATTGAGCACCACCCTGTTTTTTCAAAAGTCACCGTAAGCGATTTTTGTTTGTGCAACTAACCCGGATTCCCCTGCGGTTACTATCGCTTCATCAGAGATCCATTTTCTCTTGTTTTTTTTTTTATTCCATGCTAATGCTGATGCTGAAAGAGGGATTTCGGGTTAGTTTCACCGCAAAAAGAAATCGCTGATGGTGACTTCTTGAAGAGACAGGGTGGCGCTAAATTAGAGGTTTTACGGTATATATTTATTAAGGTAAAACGCTACATAAAAAATTTTACAATGTTTAAATCCCAACCGTCTGTTTTGCCAAAAAACAGCTCATCAAACGATTATCTGAAACATAATAAAAACTGTGAAAACAAAAATAAATATGCAAATAAATTAAATGGGAAATGATATATGAAATTAAACATAATAAAATCTTTGAATGATTAACTGAACAGCTTCTTCACACCGATAGGATGCAACTGCACAGATATAAAGAGTCTTTTTTACTGGCAAGTGACATAAATTTTTTTTAGTAATTTGTTTGTAATTTTCTAGTCTGTTCTCCCTGTGCTTAATTTAAGAGAATCACAATTTTTCCATATATATTTTTGTTTTATGTTACATACTGTTACATATTGTAAGTTTTTATTTGTTAAATTTTTGTTTTGTAATTGTTCCAAGCATTTATATGATTTTGCTGTGTTTTGCTTTATTAGCAGTGATTTGTCCTTTGCTTTATCTTTAATAGCTCTTTAAAAAATTTTGTTGTAATTTAAAAAATTGCTCTTCAATTAGTTTTAAGAGAATATTTTTTCTTGCATAAATGTTTTCTTGATTTGTCTATTGTTGGTTTACTGTTAGTCTTTTGTACTAGACTATTTCAGTAAATTGCTTGAAATATATAATTTGCTTCTTCCTATAAATATTTTTCAAACCACAAACAATCATTTGCAAAAAACAATTGTTTCATTGCAAAGTGTTTTTATACATAATGCTTGAATTGTAAAAAAAATTTTTCGATTAATTGTCATCTTGTCCACTGACTTATGATTTTTAGTTTTGACTATTGTTAAGAAACATATTTTAACCAATTTAATAAACAACATTTTGTGCAAGAACACACAAAACCCTGGTCAATTGATCATTATAATACAGTGTGTTGGTGTGCTTAAGCAATTAAGATTGGTTTTATTTTAAAGTGTAAGCTTTTTAAATTTAAATTTTTTTTAAATAAGTGAACATTTTAAATTCTTAGGGGAACATATAAAGAACACATAAAATGTTGGTAATATTTTTAAGCTTTTGTAACAAATTAACTGGATAAAATTGTAATTTGTTAAGTTGTATAAAAATGCTCTGTAAATTGACTTGGTCAATAAGTGGATACATACATTTTTCAAACTTAATTGTAAAAAATAAGTCATTGTAATTTGACTCTTGAAAATTTAGTTTATTGATCTCAAATCGATATCTGTTTAATTAGTTTTTTTTTTTATAAAGAAGTTTTTTTTTAATTTTTAGTATTTTTATTGTGCATTATTTAATTTTGGTGCATTGTTTTTTAGCATGATTGTATCTTTTGCTGTGGCAATAAAATCTTGTTTAGTTTTCTTGTTCTTTTTTCTGTGGCAATAAAATCTTGTTCTTTTTAAGGTAATGAAAGATTTTCCTCTTCCCTCTGATGATCAAGTTAGTATTTTTGTGATAAAGATTTAAATTTTACTGTTTGCAGTGATTATATTTTTGCATTTATAGGTTTTTATAAGTTGGTGATTATGCTATTAACAAAAAACTCATCTCTATGCTTTTCGTCCGACACTCGTCAGGAGATAAACGTCGAAATGAAGGAAGGAAAATTTCAATTGATTTTGTAATAAAGCTGAACGAAGATGATTGGATGTTTGAGAGAAGCGTCACAACAGGTGATCAACGCACGAGTTTCAAGTTGTAAACAAACTCTTTTTGGTGGCATAGATTTGACTTGCATGATTTGATGTAAACGGCTTCCAAAGCAGATAAATGAAAAGACGAACGACCAAATGAAAGAATAGTAAATTTTCCATCACTGTAATTTTTGGCGCAAATAGGATTATCAAAAGGTGTCAATCAATCGCACATTCGCTAAACATGACTGGGGTTGAAGATTTCCGAGAACGAGTAGAAATATTGCGAGAGTTTGGAATTAGGGCGGTTCTAATAAATTTTGTCACGTGTTGACGAATTCTGCCCTGTAATCGTTGAGATGTGCGGCCTACGTACCGACTATCACAGTGGCACAAAAAATTATGAACTACATTGCTTAAAAGCGAAGCAAGCAACATATTATTTTTGATTGCAGGAAGAAGTGGGCAAGATGCAAAAATTAAACGTTGTTTTATTGCAAAGAAGCCTTTTTCCATACTGGTTTTGATTTTATTTTCAAATCCAACCGAAGGAGTTCCCAGTCAGGGCAGATGAAGATAGACAGGGCATTTATTCGCCGTATGTAAAGTAGGTGATGTAAAATCTGTGCGGGCAATTGTTTTCTCAATGACATGGTCGGGGTAGCCATTCATTAGCAGTATTGAAAAATTATGTACTGTAGTAGAGAAAACCATTGCCGGCAAATTAAAAGATTTACATCACCTACTTTACATACGGTGAATAAATGTCCTGTCTATCTTTATCTGCCCTGACTGGTAACTCCTTCGGTTGGATTTGAAAATAAAATCAAAACCAGTATGGAAAAAATCAGAATGGGTGGATACCCTTCCGTTTTGGTAGGTTCGGTTTCGGTCTGTCATTTCGTTTTTAAAGTTAATGAACAGACTTACTCACGGCCCAGGCTGCGTAAAAGCACCTACCATCTGGGCCAAAAGCCTTGCCACGTTTGCCCACGAGCGACTGAGATACACGCTTTTGGACCAATCTCCACCGACATCGGAGATCGAGTGGTTGTTAGTGGACGTTGATGGCTATAAAATATTTAACGTCTACAAACCACCGCCAACGCGATTGCGAACCCTGGATCTCCCAGTGTTTTCTCACCCCTGTCTGTACGCTGGTGATTTTAACTGTCGTCATGCTGACTGGGGTTACGACGACAACAGTTCGGACGGTGAGTGCTTGGCTGGCTGCACAAGTATTAATTGTCTTGCCCTCCTATATAATGCCAAGGACGCTGCCAGTTTTTATTCCGGCCGCTGGAACACTGGCACCAATCCAGATCTAGCTTTCGCTAGCGTAGGTCCAAACAGTCGCTTACCGGATAGCCGTGTCCTTGACAAGTTCTCTAGGTCACAACATCGATCTTCTCTTATCACACCACCAAGGTTTGCTATGGCAGTGCCAAGCATGCCTGTTAAGCGATGGAACTTCCGCAAGGCCAAATGGAGTCACTACATTGCTTTGACGAATAAATTCGCAAAGACTTTGTTGCCGCCTGATTCACTTGATGTGAGGCGGCTTACCAGGACTTCTGTAATACCATTAAGAAAGCAGCCAAAAAGACTATCCTACGCGGGTATCGAAATACCTATATTCCGTGTTGGGATGCAGAGTGTGAATCCCTCTATAAAACCTTTCTGCAGTCTCCTCAGGGAGACGACTCAAGTTTGGCTGCTACAGCTCTGCTTTCCAAGCTTGACAGAAAGAGGAGGGATCGATGGTCCGAGGCAGTTCGGAGCATTGACTTCTCACATTCTAGTCGAAAAGCGTGGAGTATTTTGAACAACCTTACTGGTAGGTCACGACACTCTCCTCGTCACTGTCCCGTTTCAGCCGATGCTATTGCATCTCAGCTGGTTAGAAATGGGAAATACGAGGCTGTTGACCTCAAGTCATCGACTTGTCTTTCAAGAAGTGTCTGACCTTTGGAGGGCCACAACACCAGACGCAGTAAATATCTCTGACAATTTTTCACAGAGAGAATTTGCTGCTGCCCTTCAACATTTAAAACCAGGTAAAGCTCTGGGACCTGATTCCATCTACCCCGAGCTTATACTCCATGCCGGAGTTGCTTTGAAGTCCTGGTTACGTGAGTTCCTTCCTGCGCCGACTCAAAATTCCCAAGATCTGGAGAAGAGCGCTTGTGGTCGCGATCCCAAAACCAGGAAAGCCCGTGGGGGACCCAAAGAGTTATCGACCGATATCTCTGCTCTGTGTCCCCTACAAAATCCTTGAGAGGCTTATCTACGCCCGCGATGAACCATTAATTGATCCACTGCTCCCTAAAGAGCAGGCTGGGTTCCGACGCGGGAAGTCAACTATAGATCAAGTTGTTCTACTAACCCAGAACATCGAGGATTTTTTTTGAGGCTGAAAAGAAGGCCGGTGCCGTATTTATCGATCTGACAGCTGCTTATGACACTGTCTGGCACCGTGGCCTTACCTGCAAGCTGCTGAGACTACTTCCGGATAAGCACATGGTCAAAATGATCATGGAGCTTGTCCGAAATCAAAGTTTCACCCTTACCACCGGTGACAGCAAGCAAAGCAGGCTACGCCGTCTTAAAAACGGCGTTCCTCAGGGATCGGTCTTGGCTCCCCTCCTATTTAACATCTATACATACGATCTTCCTTCCACAATTTCCAGAAAGTTTGCTTATGCTGATGATCTAGCATTGTTGCATTCTTTTAGAAACTGGAAGGACTTGGAGGGGACCTTAAGCCAAGACATGTCCACACTGTCAGCGTATCTCCAGATTTGGAGGTTGAAGCTCAGTCACACTAAGACAATGACGGCAGCCTATCACTTAAACAACCGAGAGGCCAAGCGTGAGCTAAAGGTCTACAACAAAGATAGACTTTTGCCGTTCTGTCCAACCCCTACTTACCTTGGGGTAAAACTGGACAGATCGCTCACGTTTCGTCACCATTTAGTGGCATTGCGCAAAAAACTATCTTCGCGCGTCACACTGCTGAGGCAACTCGTGGGCTCGGGATGGGGTGCTGGTGCTAAAACACTACGCATAGCCACCTCGTCTCTAGTCTACTCAACAGCTGAGTACTGTGCACCAGTCTGGTGTCGCAGTGCTCACACTTGCCTCATTGACAGTGTCATGAATGACGCCTTGCGCATAGTTACTGGATGCCTGCGTCCCACTCCAACGGACCACCTACCTGTACTCTCAGGCAGTGTTTTTTTTAAGGTTTGGCTTGAGGAACCTCTAAGCAATTTTGAAAAAGCGCTAATTTTTTTCCTATTGTTCCTGAGCATACTTAGCTTTGTTTACACTATTGTAGTAGCCATAGCCGTACCAGCCCAAAAAATTTTGGGGGAGCAATGAATTTTTGCCCAAATCATGATTTTAGAGTACATTTCGGATATGACAAAAAAATTGTCTGAGTTTCTCAGACAAAAACCAATTTTGTCCTAAAATCATGGTGATCTCTAAAAAAAAAAAAAGGTCTTCACTTAAATTCAGTCCCCTAATTTTCGATTTTCGTCCCGAAATCAAGGTGTTCTCTAAAAAAAAAAAAAAAGGTCTTCACTTGAATTCAGTCTCCTAATTTTCGATTTTCGTCCCAAAATCAAGGTGTTCTCTAAAAAAAAAAAAAAAGGTCTTCACTTGAATTCAGTCTCCTAATTTTCGATTTTCGTCCCAAAATCAAGGTGTTCTCTAAAAAAAAAAAAAAAAAGGTCTTCACCTAAATTTGGATTATTATTTCTTGCAGTTCCTCATCATCACCTCTCTAAATTTCCTGACTTTGCTTGTAGCAGATTTTGAGAGACCGGTTATGGTAGTACAGCTATGGTAGTAGCACATTTTGAGAGACCGCTGGACAATTTTGAGAGACCATTTCGGTTCCTCAAAACACCTTAAAAAAAACACTGCTCTCAGGCATCCAGCCAGCTGAGCTTCGCCGAATGGGAGCGACACTCTCCTTGGCTTATCGTGGATCTCTGGACCCCGATCATATCTTGCATGGTCTTTTAAGTGGGTCCTCAGATACTGGCCAAGTGAGACTAAGATCCAGACACCCGTTTGTGCCAGGTGCGCAGAATCTCTTGGACAACCTTGCCAGACTTGGCATCCGCGCCTCTGAATGGACAAATCACAAATGGAAAACGGAGTACTGTGAAAATGCTTCCAGGCTCCGTGCTTTTGTGCCCGAGACCGGTTCCAGGCCTGTTGGGATGGGCTTACCCCGAGCAGCTTGGGTTAAGCTCAATTGCCTGCGGACTGGTGTTGGGCGATTCCATTCGTCCATGCACAAATGGGGTCTCGCTCCTTCACCGAATTGCGAGTGTGGCGCCTCTGAGCAAACCGCAGACCATGTACTAACAGCGTACCACATGGAGCACGAGGTCTGACGGTTTTGGATGACGAAACTCGATGCTGGCTTAATAACATCACTGCCAGCATCTGATCCAGGCAGTGCAGCAGTCTGGGGTAGTAAAAGGATAAACCCTCGACCCCAGTCCTGTTTGTGTCTGACCTGGAGTGGATACCCTTCAAACGACGACGAGTATGGAAAAAGGCTTCTTTGCAATAAAACAACGTTTAATTTTTGCATCTTGCCCACTTCTTCCTGCAATCAAAAAGGATATGTTGCCTGCTTCGCTTTTAAGCTATGTAGTTTATAATTTTTCGTGCCACTGTGATAGTGGTGGTGGTTTTACCCGACCCATTCTTGGGAATGGGGGCGCGGATTAATTCCGCGGAATCCCAATAATCGGGCGACTCCCCACGGACGGGACCAGAGGTCCAGAAGAGAAAGGGTATGGCCGAAAATGGCCCGACGCAGAGGGTCTAGTACAGGGCAGTCGAGCACGAGATGTGAGAGATCCTGTGGTTCAGTACCACAGTTGCTGCATGAAGGAGTCTCGGCATGACCAACCCTGTGGAGATAAGAGTTAAGGAGAGTGCTGTGCCCGTTGCAGCGTAAACGGGAGAGAGCACAGCGAGCGGAGCGAGGGAGAGTAAGCTCCTCGGGAGATACTGAAGGGATTTGGTGTTGAAAGAAACCAGATTGGACACTGCGTCTCCAACTGGTGTAGAGGGATGGTTGTTGGGAGGAAATAAGGGGTGCGAGGCAGGGGCGCACCCATCCCCCCCAAAAAGAGGGCTGACAGAATTTTAACATTTTTTCAAACGTGGGGGGGCAAAGCCCCCCCACACACCCCCAGGGTTTTTTCTAATTACCGCCCACTTTAGTAAACTCTACGAGTGCGCCCGATGCTTTGCGCCGTCACAAAGACTTCATCGCGTCTTGCGAAATTGCTGATGGCGGCGTTTTTTTCTGCAGATTTCAGCTCGCTATCTAAAAGCCAAGTAGTGCTACCGATCATTCTAATGTTGTTTTAAGAAAGTAACTAAAACCTACAAATTACTGACAATCAAGAAACGTTGCTATAACTTAATCAACACAATTAATGTGAAAAAACATTTAAAAAGGATCCAGGCCGAAGCGGATGCAACATGTGAAAAATCAATTTTCAACAAATACAATGTATTTTCTAAAGAGATCGCAATGTAACCAATCAAATGGAATTTCAACGAGTTGAATAGAAACAGTAAAAAAGCGACAAAAACAAATTAACAAAGAGAACGATTATTATTCGACAGGCCTGTTTTGGTCTATGGACCTTATCAGGCATAAGTTATCGTAACAGCTAAGGTGAAATGGTAGCGCGAAAAGTTAAGGTGAAAATTCCATGAAGTGACTCTTTTGGAAGATTTGGAAATGGAAATAAGAATTCCTATTTCCAAAAGCGTCACTGTATTAATTCCCATTTTCATACATTGTACTTGTTGAAAACCTATAAGTCTTGTTTTTTATTTGCCTTATTTGTTATTTTGCAAAACGAGTTCTGCTCAGACCCACGTTAAAGAACTATAGGCTACTTAAAATTTTACAGAATAGAGGAATTTCAAGTTGCTCAAAAATTTTGTTTTCATATAAGCAATAAATTTTAGCAGATATTTTGGAGATTTAATGGTTTTTGTGATAAAATTAAAACTCAATATCAAAAAACACCGAATTTTTTTTTTTTTTCTACTGTAATTGACTGAATTTTAAAATTTCAATTTTATATGTATGGCCATCAGAATTTGCTAGAATGTACTAACCAAATTATTACGTCATAGAAATGGTTTCAATTAAAAAAACTACAGTACTATTTAAAGGTTGTAAAGTAAACTGTTACATCACAATTAATAATCTGCAATCGCCAAATTCAACTTAAAGCGCTTTCCTACTTTAGCAACTGATTCGCTTCAGCTGAGCAAAACTACAATATCCTGCATTGTGCAGCATAATCTTTTAAAAGCAAACTGTGTTACAAAAGATCAGTGTGATGTCATAATAAAAGCTATGACAAACTGGATAAACTCTTGGTCAATAAACTTGAAATAAAATGACTGTTGCCCAGGCTTAAACAATGGCCATCGGGTGCCGCATACAGCGCGAAAGCAGCAAATTTGACCAAAGATCCAAGGTTTCGAGTTTCTTTTTAAATGCCGTAAAATGTAAATAACGGTTTTCGCAATCGTTTTGGCAATTAAAACTCATCCACCGTATAGGGGCGTCTGTTAGGAAGTGAACGATGTTTAGTGTATACTTAGGCATCACGTAAAAATTTTTGTTAAACGTTGTAGATACTAAAAATGGCAAATGCAATTATAGATCAAAATTTTGCTAAAAATTGGGACACTTTACGAAAAAAACACTGAAGCGAAAACGTGCGAAAACGCGCTCTTCTCTACCCTTTGAGGAAAGAAAAACAAAAACCATTTGTTAAGGCCCGTTTCCACTACGACACTACGAGCGTAACCGCTCGCTTTAATCGAAGATCAATAAAAGAAACAAAGAATGCTCTTTTCCACGCTCGTAGTGGAAACGGGCCTTTATAGTCAGGTTGGCACAAAACATCACTTTACTTATCAGCGCAAAAGTTCTATCTTTTTGCATATCAGCGCGCAAAGGGGACTGACACCAGGCAAAAAGGAGGCTGAAAAAAGTGTTTAAAAGGGGGCTGACATGACCTCCAAATCAGCCCCTTGGGTGCGCCTCTGGTGCGAGGGACACTGATATACTGGAGGGATCGAGAGAGGCACCGGCTTTAGCTAGAGAGTCAGCTAAGTCGTTACCTGGGAGGGAAGAGTGACCAGGTATCCATTGTAGATGGACTACCTTGGATTGGGATAGAGTTAAGAAGAGATTGAGTATTGGATAGGGATTTGGGGGTTAAATATGGCAGGGGGGCAGAGAGAGTTGATAGGACAGATAAAGAGTCGGAAAAGAAGGTGATAGATTCAAAATTACATGTCTTGGAGTGAGAGATACACCACTCAAGAGCATGTAGGATAGCGAAGGTTTCGGCACTATAACTGGTAGCCCAGAGACCAGTCGAGAAGGAGAGCGAGGTAGCAGTGACACACTTTGTACACTTGATGTGTATCCCTGCACCACCCTGCCCCAGCCCGCCAGGCACCGAACCGTCAGTCCAGGCAGAGATATCGCTGTGAGATAGAGTGGAAAGACGGGAGGTAGCTGCAGTGTTGCGAAGGGAGGGGGGTCTTTGCGAGAACATGGGGATGAGAGGTGGAGTGAGATTGTGTAACTAGATGGGGCAGACCAGGGGGGTTTAGGAGGGCAGAGGATTAGTGGTTCACGGGTAAGATGTAGGTTAGGGGTAAGGTTATGTGATCTGGAAAAGGATCTCCATGAGCTCTTCTTGAGACGTGTACGGGGGTTAGAGTTTGAAAGAGAGGCTATGGAAAAGGTGGGAGGTAGACGTAGGGCTCGTTCAAAGAAGGAGAGGGATTGGTGGGTGAGGGTGACTCGTAGTGGAGGTAGAAGTGCTTCTATATGAAGTAGAGGAATGAGAGTAGACGATAGACAACCTGTGATTACTCTACAGGAAGATCTATGCATCCTCTCCACGGAGGTAATATGAGTAGGAGATGAGAAGGGAAACCAGCCTGGGGAAGCATAGGTAAGGATGGGGCGAATGAAGGCTTTGTATAGGGTACATAAGGATTCTTTTGATGGACCCCAGGAGGCAGAGGCAATGGAGCGGAAAGCACGGAATCGGCTGTGAAACTTTTTCCGTAAGGATAAGACGTGATATTTGAAAGACAGAGTGCGGTCAAAGGTTACACCGAGAAAGGTTGGACGAGGGTTGAATTTGAGAGGGGTGTTAAGAATGTGCAGAGAGGGTTGTATACGTAATTGGTAGGGGTCTAAGCTGAAGAAGGATGTTTCACATTTGAGGGGGTTGAGAGGAAGACGCCATTTTGAGGACCATTCCCCCAGTCTATTGAGGGAAGCTTGTACTACAGAGGTTGCACACTCAACACTCGGGGAGGAGGCCCAGATGGCTAGGTCATCTGCATAGAGAGAGGTCTTAACAGATGCAAGAAGGAAAGTGGGAAGGCCATTGATGTATAAAGAGAAGAAAACTGGTCCTAGAACCGAACCTTGGGGAACTCCTCTTCGGAGACGGAAAGGACGACTGTATGAATTACAGATACGGACTTTCGAACGGCGATCTGAGAGGTAGGATCGTATCCATTCGACAAAGCAAAGAGGAAGATCTAATGAGAGGAGTTTAGAGAGAAGGGCAGAGTGCCAAACTGAGTCAAAAGCTTTCGCAAAATCCACAGTGGCAAGGACTGTACGTGCGCCTGGCTTAGATTGGTGGAAGGAATCTGCGATTGACTGTGAGAGAAGGAGAACCTGGTCTACAGTCGATCTACCAGGTCTAAAACCAGCTTGCACGGGTGAGAGAATGTCTTGTTGTTCGAGAAAATAGGTTAGTCGTCCTAAAACCATTCTTTCGAAGAGTTTGGAGGTACATGAAGTGAGAGAAATGGTTCTATATGAAGAAGCTGAGTCAGAGAGTTTTCCGGGTTTGAGAATGGGGATGATTTTTGATTGCTTCCAGGCAGACGGGAAGGTGTGTGTTGATCAAGAAAGGTTGAAGATGTATAGAAGAAAATGTAACGCAGATTGTGGGAGGTGGGATAGAAGAGGGTAGGTAATTTGATCAGGGCCTGAGGAGGTTGAGGTTGAGAGTTGAGAGATAGCTGTAGAGAGTTCAATTGAGGAGAATGGTGAAGAGAAAGTGGAATGCAGGGTGTTGCAGTGTGCAATTCTGATATTCTTCATTTGAGCTTTCTCGGTGCTTCGAAAAGGTTTTGGGGTTTGGGTAGAGAAATGGGACTGTAGATGTGAGGAGAGATGGTTGGCACAATCTACAGGGGTATGGCAATTTGGGAAATTGGGAAGGTCAGAAGTAGTTGGGGAGGGGGAGCCAGAGATGGAGCGAAGTAGAGAAAAGACTTCACTGGGACGGGTTTTAGGAGAAAGGCTAGAGCAAGTGTTCTGCCATGACTTGGCTTTAGCCTTAAAAATCACAGTGGAGGTATATCTGGAAGTGGCGATATAGTGCTGGCGGTCTTCTTCGGAACAGTGTGCCTTTGCAAATGCCTTTCGGCGTTTTGCGACGGCATCTGCGACTTCAGGAGACCACCAGGTTTTAGCAGGGCGGTTGATGCTGCCGAAAGGAATGGCAGAAGTGGCAGCATCATTCAGGAGTTTGGTAAAGGTGTGGGTGGCTTCAGAAAGAGAAAGTGTTGTAAAATTAGAGGGAGTAGGGCAGTGGGTATCAATATAAGTAAGGTAATCGTCCCAGTGAGCTTTATTATAGTTAAATGAGGGGGGGCGATGGAAAGAGTTAATTATAGGGGAAGTGGGAATAGTGATGGAGATAGGAAGATGATCTGAGCCGAGGTCCGGAAGGGTCTGCCATGTGCATTTAGAGGCTATTCGGGCAGGAACTAGGGAAAGATCAGGGGAAGAGCGGTTTCCGGTGGCACGGTGTAGTAGGGTGTGATGTTCGGGGTTATTAAGAGGTAAAAGATCAGAAGAAAGGAGCCAATCAAACAGATCTTTGCCTGATTAGTCTTCCGTTGAGTGGGAGTCCCAGGATGAATGATGGCTGTTAAAGTCGCCAAAGATGTAAGTGGTAGGAGATGATGGTAGGAGAAAGGGTGAGAAGGATTTTGGGCGAGAGTCGGAGGAAGAGGAGCGGATAGGAGGGACATAGACGTTGAAAAGATGTATGGGAGCGGCTCCTTTTATTTCAACTGCGATAGCTAAATAATCGGAGCTGGGGTCGAGGGAAGAGAGGGATTGTGTGGAGAGTGAAGTGTAAGAGAGACCGTTTTTGACAAGTATCAGTACACCTCCCGTAGAGTTGGTGGTTCCTCTCCTCGTCATAAAACGGTTCTTCTGGAGGGTTTTGTAGCCGGGTATACGGAAGGTGGAGTCAGAGGAGAGGTGTGACTCTTGTATGAGGATGAGATCGTACTGATTATGAGAGAGAAAATGTAGGAGTTCAGTACGACGTGGGCAAATCCCATTAGCATTCCACTGTAGGATTCGGAGGTTGTTTCGAAGGAAAAGAAGGATGGAAAGAGGATTGTGTGAGAGGAGAGGTGATATATTGGGTTTGAGGAGAAGGAGTAGTCAATGCTGAGGGAGGGTAAGTATAAATTAGTTGGGGGTGATTAGGAAGATAGGTGGGGTTATTCGAGGTTGTTTTGGGGGAGGGGTTAATTTTTGAAGATATGGTTTTGTGGTTGTTTGTGAGTGGAGGTAGGGGATTTGGAGTGTGAGAGGATGGAGATACAGAAAAGGATGAAGATATGGGATTAGAGCGTGAGAGGGGAGGGGTTGAGAAGAGAATGGGCACATTGGGCAAGTCCAAGAGTGTCCCGGGGAGATTTTACGGAAGTCAGCGGGAGAAAGACCAGAGCAGGAGAGGTGTACCCAGAGAGAACAGCCGGTACATTGTATTGATCTGTTTCCCCAGGTGACTCTACGGAGCAGACAGAGCAGGGGTCTATAGGGCCAGGGTTGGGGTGAATGTCACCGCTGATAAGGAGAAGCATAGAGATAAGAATCAGCGGTGAGTGGGATAAGTAATGAAGAGGTTTGGGGTGGAAGGAGGGACGAGGAAGAGATGTCCGAAAGAAAATAGAAGGGGTAGGGGGCGGTCAATTGTGTTTAAGAGTACTGTCCATGTGTGACCGCGCATTGGACAGCAGGGATAAAAAAAATGAGAGGAGTTGTCTGAAGGAGAATCGCCCGAGGATGAGACCCTCGGGGAATCGACAAGCCATTTCGACCCTCCCCAGTGCAGGGAAGGGGACTGCACCACCACGTTGAGGTGGCTTGTCGTTGGTGCAGTACACTGTGATAGTCGGTACGTAGGCCGCACATCTCAACGATTACAGGGCAGAATTCGTCAACACGTGACAAAATTTATTAGAACCGCCCTAATTCCAAACTCTCGCAATATTTCTACTCGTTCTCGGAAATCTTCAACCCAGTCATGTTTAGCGAATGTGCGATTGATTGACACCTTTTGATAATCCTATTTGCGCCAAAAATTACAGTGATGAAAAATTTACTATTTCATTTGGTCGTTCGTCTTTTCATTTATCTGCTTTGGAAGCCGTTTACATCAAATCATGCAAGTCAAATCTATGCCACCAAAAAGAGTTTGTTTACAACTTGAAACTCGTGCGTTGATCACCTGTTGTGACGCTTCTCTCAAACATCCAATCATCTTCGTTCAGCTTTATTACAAAATCAATTGAAATTTTCCTTCCTTCATTCCGACGCTTATCTCCTGACGAGTGTCGGACGAAAAGCATAGAGATGAGTTTTTTGTTAGCAATCTTCAAATTCTCTACTATTAATCACTTGATCATGCTGCCTTGTACAGTATGTTATTGTGTAATATTCTGATTTGTTTGGGCTTTTTCTTCCGCCAACCCAGACTTTCAAACTCACAATTTCGAGATTATTACGCAATCAAGTAAATACATTTCCTTTCAAATAGAAATAAACAAAAATTATACGACATTGATAACAAAATTTGGCGTTTAATGATTTTCCTCAAACGTATTATTCGCCAAAGTAATTTTAATAAACCTTTTACTGGGTCAGATAAATTTGTAGGCTTTGCATTTTTATTTTATATTGGTAAGGCAAGTTATATTCATAATGACCAGAAAATAGATTAGAAAGACTTTTTACTATATATCAGTGATGGCGAACCTTTTCGAGACCGCGTGCCACAATTGCAACCCGAAATGACTTTATCTCAATGTGCCAGCATTTTCATAAACATCATAGTTACTTTTCAATTAATAAAAATGACTTTTAGATTAGTATATATATCATTTGTATTAGCAAAAGGTGTGAACAGGGATGTCCAACCTTTTTTCCATTTGGGCGAAATTTCATATCGTGCCAAGGTCGGTGGGCCGCAAAAAGCTGTTCACGCAGAATCTTGCTTCGATTTCTTACTTTTCGTCCCAAAATTCAGGTGTTTCCTAAAAAAAAAAAAAGGTCTTCATCAATTTTCTTTTAAAAATTTCTTGCCTTTTTCCCAAAATAGGTTCGAAGCAAATGCGTGCCATAGGTTTAAAGTAAGACAATTTGGCGGGGCAAATTTGTGTGCAAGCCAATTTGTCGGCGAGTCAATTTGGCGGGAAAATAGATAAAGATGATTTACCTTCACTAGCGTTGAAATGACAGCAAAAAAAATGTAAATGTTCAGCTGATAAGAGCGAAAATTTTAATTTAAAGGTACTTGAATAGTTAAGTTTTCGAAACACGGTCGTTTAACATACATCTTTTACAAAAAAGTGCAATAATGTAGCTTACTACAAAGACGACAGGTTTGAAGTTTTACGGGCGTACGAAGTTATGGCGTCTTAATAAGCATTTTACTATTAATATATCTAAACAAATCTATTCTGGTTGGCACGCATAAACAGTTTTATTTTAACTATTTTTTTTTTTTAGTTCTAAGAGTTTGTTTCGTCTATAGGGCTTGTCAGAAAGCAATCAAAAATTTGAAGAACAAATACAAAAAGTAAAGCTTAACAAAGCGATAAAAAGTCGGCAAAAGAACTTAAAACAAAAAGAAAATTACGGCAGTGATTAAAAAGTTAAAGCGGTTACAATTTGTTTAAATTAAATTTTAATCTGTAAAGTTTTTTTCTGTTGCTTACACTATTGTTTGCAAATTTGAATTTATATGGCTAATATTATGATTAATGATTCTAGGATTGTGGGTACAGATAAACGGCGAAATTCGCGGGATAAATGCGTATTTAATCTTTTCATAATATAACTGAACAAAATTATTATTGTGCGAATTTGAAGTCGCTATGCTTATTTGTTACCTACGTGCTGACCATAAACGCCATCATTTGTGATGTCACAAAATTCACGCGCCTGCGAAAACTCAGAACAATTTCGTTGCATTAATCGCAGCTGTGGAATTAACGACTTCTGAAAAACACTGATTACCGGTATGAAAAAATGTTTAACAATACAACGGGAACAAGTCGAAACAAAAGATACAAAAATTCAATCAGGTTTGTATAATAGAATAATAGAACGCATAAAAATCTTTAATTTTTTTAAAAGCATTTTTAGGGCGCTCTGTTTGTTCCAATAAATTCGTTTGTTATTTGGAAGCTTTAGCGTAAGCAAAGGAAAAAAAACTTTACATATTGAAATTTAATCAAACATAATTTGCAACCGCCTTATATACTCTTCTGTATGCTTTGCTATTTGGCTTGATCTAATCTTCTGTCTTGATTCTTGACCATTTTAATCACTGCCGTAGTTTTTGTTTTTGTTTTAAGTTCTTTTGCCGACTTTTTATCGCTTTGTTAAGCTTTACTTTTTGTATTTGTTCTTCAAATTTTTGATTGCTTCCTGACAAGCCCTATAGACGAAACAAACTCTTAGAACTAAAAAAAAAAAATAGTTAAAATAAAACTGTTTATGCGTGCCAATCAGAATAGATTTGTTTAGATATATTAATAGTAAAATGCTTATTAAGACGCCATAACTTCGTACGCCCGTAAAACTTCAAACCTGTCGTCTTTGTAGTAAGCTACATTATTGCACTTTTTTGTAAAAGATGTATGTTAAACGACCGTGTTTCGAAAACTTAACTATTCAAGTACCTTTTTTAATTTAAATATTCAAAATTAAGCTATTGTAAATTCAAATAGATAAATATTCGGCTAGAAACATCCCTAAATTTAACGCATTTAACAACCTTAAATTAAAGTTTTCGCTCTTATCAGCTGAACATTTACAATTGCCTTTTCAATTACCTTTGTGACATAACAAAATTTTTTTGATGTCGCTTCAACGCTAGTAAAGGTAAATCGTTTTTATTTATTTTCCCGCCAAATTGGCTTGCCGACAAATTTGCCCCTCCAAATTGTCGCGTACCCCCAGAAATTCGCCATCACTGATATATTAATATATCATCGGTGGGCAAATTGCGGCTCGCGAACCGCATGTGGCTCACCGACCTTTCGTTTGTGGCTCTTTTAGCTAAACCATTATAACGAAATCGAACAACGTACAATTGTTATTCACAGTTGAATTTGGGTCAAAACGAAGATTTCTAATTACGTGCTAAGTCGGGTTATAGCGTGGAAAGAAAGCATTTGTTTGGTGTTAAGGAGCATTTGCAACACAGCAAAAATTTGAGCAAAGCGAACGCTATCTTTTTTTCGTTTATTTCTCGCCCGCCGAGACACGTTGGTAATATTGGAACAATAGAAACAAAAATAGGGCTCGCTTCTTTCAAATTCGCTTCTTGTAATGAAATTTGTAAAATTATGATATCGTGCAAGTCTAATAAATGAAGATTTGAGAAAATTAATTCACAACGTTTTGACTTCATATCGCCCAGATTTTCAAAAGCTAGCTAATAAAGTGGAAACCCACGGTAGATCTAATGCTGGTAAAATCTCGGAAAAATTGTAAATCGTGTAACGTTGTATTTGTTTTTATCATTTGATTAAAACTTGCTTTGTTTACTACATTTGTATTAATACCTCAAACAGAATTTGTGGCTCTTCGGCAGTTTTGAATTTTCACATGTGGTTCTTTCATTGAAAGCTTTGCCCACCCCTGCTACGTATGTATACAGGGTGTCCCAAAAAAATGTATACACACTTTGAATAAGTGTAAACCAGGTGTTTATTATTATTTATTTAATTTTCAACGAAATCAATTGAACAGAAATCAGTTTAAGAACTGGAACTGACAAAATTATAGAATGATGTTTGTATATTTTTTTTTTATGTTGAAAATTAAACAAATAATTATAAAACCTAATGTACAATTATTTAAAGTGTGTATACATTTTTTTGGGACACCCTTATATAACTAGGGCAAGTTTTTATTGACCTAAAAACGCAAAAAGATTAACTTTAAAAAATACAAAAAATTGACTTTATTGATTAGGCGTTAAAAAACTATTAATAAGTTATATTTTAGCGACTTGGTGTTAAAAGTCATTTTGGAGTTATTAGTAGTTTTTTAACGCCTAGTCCAGTGGTTTTCAACCTTTTTGGTGGAGCGGAACCCTAATGAAACATTCCAGAGGCTAGAGGAGCCCCTGTGCGGTAATTTGATTGTCTTATGCCAGGGTGGTCCAACTTCTGCACTTTTGTGGGCCACTTTTCAAAATTATTCGAGTTTGCGGGCCGTAACCGGCTAAAAACACTTATTTTCGTCCCAAAATCAGGGTGTTCTCTAAAAAAAAGGTCTTCACTTGGAATCGGTCTCCGAAATTCTTATTTTCGTCCCAAAATCAGGGTGTTCTCTAAAAAAAAAGGTCTTCACTCGGAATCGGTCTCTGAAATTATTAATACAAACTGTAAAAAATTACATTTATTCTCGTAAAAAATTCAATGAGAAACTTGAGCCTAATGTTTCTTGCACAACTCTTTAAGATTGGGTCGTGTTTTTGATAGACACACACGAAGTTCATTTTCCACAGACAACTTGCGGAACCCCGAACTGTTCTGACGGAACCCTAGGGTTCCGCGGAACCCCGGTTGAAAACCACTGGCCTAGTCAATAAAGTCAATTTTTTGGATTTTTTTAAGTTAGTCTTTTTGAGTTATTAGGTCAATAAAAACTTGCCCTATATATAACAATACACTGTATATATATTGAAAGTTGAAACTTCTCTAAGAAAAAAGTTTACTTATTGAAGGTTGCGGCGTAAATTAAAAATCTAACGTAATATACAAAAATTGCAGTTATGTTTATGCCTGGTTGACAAAAAATTGTTTGATTGTGATTAAATTTTATGTTTTAATGATATTATTTTCTCCATTTATATTTTTAGCCCTAACCATAAGCGAATTTGGTAACCTGTACATTTAGCTCTTTGATAGTTTTCATAAAGTTATTTGACAAGAATAAATTTTTTTTGTTAAATTGCATGCCGTGTTTTATTGTGAGATTTGCTTTAAGGTTTGTTTTCTGCCACTTAGATATTCGGTATTTGTTTAAAGTTACGTAGCTTCTTTATTAATTGGTTATTCTTGGTTTAAATGATTTTGTGGCGATAGTGATGTTTGACGTTGATTGTAGCACTACATGTGACATACATGTAGATGAGCTTTACGCGATTGTTACTGTAAACTAGGGTTGTGGAGTCGGAGGAACTTTTTCCATTCTACCTATTCAAAATTTAAGATTCCGCCTCCGCCATTTAAAATTTTTCTACTCCAACAATTTAAAATTTACTACTCCAACTCCAGAACGTCTGAAAAAACGACTCCGACTCTTACTCCAGCATGTCTAAAAAGCGGCTCCGACTCTACAACCTTGAAGGCCTAATTTAACCTAAAGCAGAGTCTCCAAAAACAATAACGACGTCAACTCATACACATCTAAAAAACGGCTCCGACTCCACCCTAAAACGTGCGACTCCGGTGACTCCGACTCCTGAACTTTGCTGTAAGCAATTTAATTTCTCCGAAGATGTCGATTGAATTTTGACTGACGAAACGTCGGTTTACATTTAAGAATCTCGTTGATTTTTGGTTTGTTTTTTATTATCACCGGAAGAGCAATTAAAAGAATTGTCAGAATGGATAAGTTTATTCATCGAATCGAATGGATTAAGCAAGGTTTATTGTATTTGTTGAAAACAATGTCTTTAATGTTGTTGCATTTTGTAAATTTGATGTATGATTTATTATTTACTGCAGTACATTAGGTTTGATTGTTTGGACTATAACCTGTGCTGCAAGCAACTGTGGTGTTAAGATTTTTTGACCTGCAAAGGTGAACTTTCATTTTAGTTTAACTTTTTTGTAATTAAAAACAAATTTAGTTTACAGTACAAGGGACTGGCGTCAATGAATTTAATTTTTTTTTAAAGATTATTGAAGCATTACCTGCAAACGACAAAGCAGTTGATTTTGTTAATACACTTGGACATTTCTATGAAATTGTTGATCCTAAATCAAATAATGCTAAGGAATTGAAAATTCATGCAGGTAAGCTATTTCGCCGGATTAATGAGATAATTTTTTTATGAGAATAGCTTGTTTTATCAGTTAAATATTATAAAAAGTTCTCGAGTAACATAAATTAGTATTACATATTGCTCGTAGTATATAGATTGCTATTTGTGTTTGCAGGTTCAAGAAAATTAAATGGTGATCATGAAGTGCAAAGCGGAAACGGTGACTTTGCTATCGTTAATCATAGTAATAATTTCTATTTTTTTTTTATAATCCGTTATAGTTTTGATTTGGTGAAGGAATAAGATTTAATTGTAGAACAATAGGTTTTGAATTTTCTGTAATTGGTTGTTTTTTATTTTAAAATTGTCAATATTTTATAGGTTGCTTCGTTGTTGTTGTTGTCAAAAATGAATCAACGCAATCCAGTTGATAGAATATGCACCATATACTTTTTTCTTTTTTAATCAATCATATTCGTATTTATGATTTTATGTAAAACAATTAAGTTGGTATTTCACCGCATTGAAAGTATTATTTTTATATACTCCATTATTAGTTTTTTAATTCATCTTAAATAAAATAATAAAATATTACTGACGAGTTTCAAAACATTGCTTACTAATTTAGTTCAAATAATAAAAGAAATTTAAAGCATAAAGCAAAGATGATTTTTTGTCTTTCTGTGTTATCGATATATGCTTCTTTATTTAAAATCTTTGCGATTGATGTGTTGTATATTCATTTTTGAGAAGCCTGTATGCGTTCTTGTAGCAGGCTGCTCTTTTGTTGACCAATGTGCTCGAGACGCAATTTTATACTCGATATCCTCAGTCACAACACAACATTAGCGATTAAATAGTTACTAATTGATTGGTAAATCGATAATTACTTTATTAATCGAATGTTTATTAACAGAGAAGTTCATGGACAGATTGTGATTAATTTGTCAAGCACTTCAAATGCCATATCTGAAAAGAGCTTTGATTATTTCCTATTGATATTTAAACAGATTTACCTGTCTCACCCAACTGTAATTCGCCGTTCGACAACAAGAAACTGGGCGATGGTGTTGAAAAGCTATCTTCAGAAAGTGATGTCGAATCAAGTTTATCAGAACATAATAAAAAGTTTGAAGAAGGTGATATAAATGCAGTCAACTTTTTATGACTGTGGTAATTAATGTTAAATGGAATTTACAAACTTGTTTTTACTATCTGCATCATTTTTCCATAAACAAATTTCAAGGTTTGTTTACACTTAACGCCGTATTTAACCGCAAGAGCTGTGAATATCGGTTTCTGATTTTCATTGTTAAATTATGTTAGCTGCTTTTGACCAATCTCTCTTCAAAAACTTGAAATCAATTTAATGTCGCATTTCAGCATCGTTTCCGTCGCAAAATACAGATCATTTTAACGAGAGCGACGACGAATTTTGCGATACTTCTGCCGATATTAGTAATCTTGACGGAAGGCATCAAGACGATTCAGAAAGCCCAACTATTTCGACGTTAAGCTCTTCCAGCGTCAACGAAAGTCCATCAAACTTAAATACAACTAGAAATTCAGGTAACTTCGTAAAAACATTTAATTAAATTGATCGATGCTTTCTTGACTTATCTTAGTGGTTAAAATATATATTTAATCTTTTAATATATATTTTAAATACATCTAGGATTATAAAAATAATTTTTCCAAGAATCTTTTTTACTTTCAAGATTAATTTATCCCAGAAATTCAACCTCACAGTGTTATTTTAAAATCGTGTCAAAGCAGGCTTTAAAATTTATTTATAAGTGTTGTGCTCTGTTTGATCTAAGCCTTTTTCTTTTGTCTAAAGTCCAGAAAACGATCAGCCAAACGTTAAATATCGTTAAGTTAAATACAAGTTTATTTTGTCATTGTATAAACATGTTTTTTATTGACCAGATAAAGTTGAAGAGGAATCGTTGATCTTTGCAAAGCAACCACGCACCCGAGGCGGCGAGCAAGGAACGCACGGCATTGATAAGACGGCGCATTTTTCTGTCAACGGATCACGTAAGAAATTACTGGATGTAAATTGATGTAAATCTATTTTCTTCATCATTCACGCGCTTGTTGGAGCTTGTTTTTCAAGATAGTTGACTACTTGACTGAACAACTTTCTAATTTATTTCATTTAATATTTACTTGATTTTTTTAGGTTTTCCTTATAAACATTTACTTTCAGTAACAATTTTTGATTTTCTTTGTTAAACTTTACGCATTCTTTGTGGTTAACCAACCCTTTTACGACAGTGCTTCCCAACTTTGCTGTCGCGGCCCAGAAAACGTGAAACATAATTGTTGCGAACCACTGTTGCTACATGCAAAATGATGATCTTTTTGGTCATTTCTTTCCTGAGTACTGTCACAAATTTAAGTGAAGTTTTTTTGTCTTCAAGTAAATTTAAGGCATGAAATTTAGTCCTCATGGTAGTGAAATCGGTCGAATTTTCCTATTGATGCACATATAGTAAAAATACATTAAGCTTATCCACTATACTGTATAGCTGGTACGTATAATCAATATACAAAGCAGACTACATTAAGCAAAAAACTGTTTTTGCCTTGATTTTGTTAAAAAGCACATGTAGCTTTTAGTTTTTCACAGCAGATTTTTATGTTGCATGATAAATGTCTTAATTTTCAATCTTGAGACGTTTAACAAATATGTTTGTTTTAATTACAGTTATATTATTTCAACTACTGTTACTTGGTGAAATAAATCCAATGCATTAAGAAAGGATTAATTGCTAGTGGTTTAAAAATTATTAACCAGGGTAAAAGAAAATTCAAGTAATCATTTTCAACAATTTTAAAATGAATTCTATGCATTCTCTTTTTTGTTGGAAAAACGAAAAATAAGTAAAACTAAAAAATAAATCCAATTAGACTTTTCAAGTAAAACTGTCCGTATATTTTATAAACAATTGTACCGATCTCTACATTTCTTGGCTTTTCAGCAAACCAGACTAATTTCAAGCAATTTGACTTTTCAAGAAATTTAATAATTAAAATATAACCGGCAAAATATTTTTTTAATTACATGAACTCTAAACACAAACAAAAGTTTTATAAATTGTAAAGATTATCAGAAAGGTAGATAAAAGTCAAAAAGACTAACAATGCTCTTTAATTTTTGCTTTCGATTATGCTTCTTACAACAAATTTTTAAGCTATACTAGTCAGCTTTTTGTACTGTTAAGTACAAAATCTTAAGGCAACTAAAACTTTTATACATTATATTAACTGCATATATTAATATAATAATTAACAAAAATGTGTTAAATAGCTTACTACTGAAGTTTTCGAGTTTTAAACTCGATGTTAATAAGCATCGACTTAACCACACCTGTTGAACAGCAACGGTAAGGAGAAGCACATTTAAAATCGGACTGTTAACAACAGTCTGCAAAATGTGATAAATCAGGTTGTACATTTAGGAGGTCATGGTGTCCGTTACAAAAAAAATGGATCTAACTGGACTGTTTCATTGCTTCTCTTTTTTTACTGACCATTTTTATTATTGATATTAAATGTAGAATGTATAATCTGTTCAATTCCTCGGACTCTAGCTACTGAAGCGCTCTGTCCATACCTGCAAATGCTAGATCTGAGCGCACTTATTGAACACATCAAAAGGTCTATATGCGCAACTGATAAAAGAATATAGTTGTGTGAAAGAGGTGTGCACACGTGATTTAAGTGGGGGGAAATCTTGATGTCCATGCTCTAACCGCGTTATATCGTGTTTCTGGTTTGTTGGTAGCATCACATATTTATAAAGCTTGTTTTGAATTTATTTGCATGTTATGGCGTCGTGCATTTCGTACAACTCGGCGCTTTTGCAAGCACATTGTTGCTTTTTTTTTGAAATCTCAAAATCTGTTGAAGACCTTGGTTTAAACTACTTTATTACTGTTTTTATTTCAAATTTGCGAAAATAAGCCATTTAAGAAATATTCAGCTCGGAACATCCCTAATGATTCAATTAATAAATCTCAAAAAACAATTTTTAATCGGATTTTTAAGGCATGCACAATGTCAGCAGATTACATTCTTGAGTGCTATGCCTGTCACACGGGCGTGGACAAAGCCGTTGTGTCTAGTGCAGAGTTAAATCGTTAGTGCTTTTTTTTTGGTACAACAAATTACGATTAAAAACTACAAACCATGAAAAAGCAATTTGGCTATTTCACTCAATTTTTATTTTGTGCTGTAGTTTACTTTAAATTAATGTTCGTTTTGATTTTACTTTTAGAGCAGCAAATTGGCCAAAATAGATTTCTCGCAAAAGAGTGTTCATCTGTTTCTCACCATCCTATCTCTTCTGCCTCTGGTGGCAGTGGTGGTGGCAATGAAGATGGAAATTTGGCGGAAAGCAAGAGGCAATCGGAGGTGTATTGTTTAAAGTTTTAATCTTTTAAAGCCAGGACTGCTTTGTTGAGTGTATCAGCTTATGATTTATTTTTGTAGGCCGAAAAGCAAACTCTCGACCAAGTTCATTTTTATGTATCATTTTATAAACTCTCATCTATTAACTGTACAAAAAGTAATGATTTATTGTTAACACCATTTAAAATTCATTAACTTTCATCTTACTTGTAAATGCCTGTTTATCCAAGAAAGTGAATGCTGTGAGCCAACCGGCGTTGTCGAAGCCACGTTGCGCCATTTTTAAAAATTTAATTTGACATGGTCTCGTTATCAAGAAGAATTTAATTAAATTGCAATATAATTGTCCCACCAGAAGCAGCTCAAAGCGAGCGCTTGATTGTCTCTGTAAATATAGCGTCTTCGCCGTTATCCTGCGAGTCAGAAGAATAAATGGTAGATATTATTTTCTAAGATATGGATTGATTTAAACTCAGCGCTTTTTAAACTGTGAATTCCTACCCTCCAATGGATCGCGTGAAATAAAATGGTTCGTGACAAAAAAAGAAAGAAAATCAAAAATACGCAAGTGCAATTAACATAATTAAAGACTAAGGACAGAAATAGACTCAACATTGCACATGTTATATGTGTAGCATTGTCTTTCTGTGTTTCCAATTAGAAACTTATGATTAGGGTAGAATAGGAGTTTATGAACAAAGCAGATCCATCTCATTAAGTGTTTTTTTATACTTACCTTTATGTCGGAACTTCCTTTTTGTTTTAAAAGAATAATATTTTCTATAAAAAGATGAGTATAGGGAATCAGCCCTAACTCTGCCACTGCTTTAATGAATATGACTTAAATCACTTTTGGCGTGCAATATATTTAATTGATTGAGAAAATGCACCCACGTTGAATATATTGCAGGCCAAAAGTGATTTTGGTCATATTCATTAAAGCAGTGGCAGAGTTAGGAGTGATTCCCTATACTTAACTTTTTATAGTAAATTTCTTGCTTGCCATAAAACTAAAGATCTTTAAATTAAAATTTTCACTTTTCATTTCATTTTATCTCTATATTTATCCTCCTGACTCGCAGGAAAGTGACCGAGGCGTTAATACATAGCGTAAGCAATTACCCCGACCTACTTCTGGTGCTGGCAAGATATTGCTGTCCGCTTGAAATTTTTTATTTTGCTTTAGTTTCATAGAGATATAACTGAAATTTAGAACTGCTTGCCAAGACCATCAAGCAGGGGAAAGTGCTGCAAAATGTCTTTTCCAAGGACACAACAGAATGGCGCGAGTAGGTTTTGAACCGAGACTATGTCGATCACAATCACGACGCTCTAACCACTCAACCACGCTGCCGACATTTTATCATGACAAATAAATAAAACGATGTGCAAATAATAAAAAATATACAAATAAATTGTTGATATTGAATAAATAAAACTTGTGGGCATAGCTGGTCTTATTATCTCTGAGTATTTTGGATCGCAAGGTAAACTGTGCTGTGGTTCGCAGTAAAAAAGTTTGAAAAATGCTGATCTAATTGATAGAAATTCGGTACAGATTTAACAGAAGCCAATCAAACAAAAACCGCAGTTTTATCAAAGATGCGTTATACTCGATTGTTTCGAATTGTTTTTGGTGAAATTGCTGTTTTACTGTGCTGCCTTAAGGCCTGGTTTTAGTACAAGCTTGAAATGGAGTATTCTTTGTTTATTTTTTGCTTCGCTTTGCGCTTAATCGCGAAAAGAAGTAAAATAAAACAAACAAAGAATACTTCATATCACGCTTATAGTGGAAACAGACCTTTATAAAATACAGTAAAACTTTCAAAACAAATTGCTGTATTTAATTGAAACATAATATTTAAAGCAGTTGCTTGCTCATTGCTGCTAACATTTGCTTGAATGTTAATTGTCAATATTCACCAAAGCATAAAAGCATAGATGCTAGCAATGTGTGAATGCAGCGTTTTCGTCACAAAGTAGCCAGTTTCGTGTCAGTCAGCGTTTGTTAACTTCCTCAACATGTTCGTGATAATATCGTTCGGTTGCTATAATTGGTGTTTATCAAAACGGTTTTAAAATCAAAACACTTCTAAATAACTTGTGGTAGGGCTTTTCTCTTAGTTATTAAAGCACTTGTGATCAACCTTGAATACTTCGATATTGCGATTGTGTGATTGACGTGTTTGTTATTCTACTGGTATTAAAAATCTGTTTTGCCGTCTGGCACGCTTTTGCGAAAATCGCTAAGTACTAGTATAGTCGCCTGAATGCAATTAAACTGGATATATTTTGCGAATCACGTAAGAACGTGAAAGATTCAGTAACAGCTTCGACTTCCACGCCTGCTGCTTTCGTACGCACTTTTAGTACAAACTGTTCAGTAACAGCTTCGGCTTCCACCTCTGTTTTCGTACAAACTGTTTTGAAAGTAAAACAATTAAACAAAGCAATAGTTTAATACTAAGGAAATTCCAATGTAATAATAAAGAATTAATTCTGGTGTTATATTTCAAGAAATATTTGTACTTGAAATGTATCTACAAATATAAATTTAGTTCATATATTGTTGTTTAGTTGGCTGTCTCAAAAATCAAGCATTTGTCAAATACTCTTGTCTTTACCGTTTTTGAAATTCTTGAGTTTTTTAATTATGTTTTTTGCCGTTTGCTTTTTATCTCTTCAAAAAGCTTGCCCGACTACTTAAGCAAGAAAATAAAACTTCCCTACTTTTTTTGTTTAATTCAAATAAAAGAGCGAGATATTTGCAAACAAAACCGCATCCCGCTGTAAACTTGCAGCATCTTTAATTCTGAAAAAAGAAATTCTACTGAATAAATGTTGTTGCAAGCACAGTGTTTTTCTTCAAAGAGAATATCTTGCCAAAATACTCGTATATATAGCAAAACGTTGTTTAATAGGCTTTGTTTACAAATATCTTGACCTTTTATTAAACTTGTTTTACAAAATTCCTTGTCGTTTTCTTCGACATATAGACTTTACACCAAATAAGAACCGTCAAATCACTCAACGAACAAATGTCAACGGTTCGCTTTATCCTATGGTTAGGACACTCAAAAACACATCAGGACACTCAAACTTGATTTTGACTCGGGCCGAAAAAGTTGAAAACTTAAATTTACCGCAACATTTCACTTTTCACCACTTTCATGTTTCTTAAATGCCAATTTTAGCAGTTTTTCAAATAATGAAATAAATTTGTTGCGTTGCTTTTTGTGCTTTCTCGACCCAATCATGTCGAATGCCCTAGTGCACTCATAACTAATTAATCATTATTCTAGACATTTATGTAGTTAGATTTAAAAGTGAAAGCAAATTAATCATTGGTTGATGTACAAAATCTTCTTTCTCGCCGTTGCTAACAATGTTTTAGTGAATCATACGTTCTGTTCTTTCCCCTATTTTTTACCATTATGTAAACCTTAATTAATTTATTTTACTGTTTTAGAATTTTTTATGTAGTTCTAACTTAATTTTGTTAATTATTAATTATTGTTGAAAAGGTTCAAGAGCGTATCGCTGTTGCATTGCTTCAACTACAACGAGATATGCACAGTGTTCTCAATCGCCTTACCACTCTTGAAACTATTACAATCTCTCGGCATCAGGTAAAAACTTTCCTTTTGTCTTTGAATTACTTTTGATGATATTGTTTTAAGGAATTCTTTTTTGACATTCTTTGATAGCAGTTCTAAACTTTTTATCGCTTTTGTCCCGCTTGTATAAACTCACAACATTCCTAGCCCCCTTTCTTATCAAATAATAATAATAATAATGATAATTGCATAGTATATTTAAATCTGTTACTTAGTTTTTGTCAAACATCCAAAAAAAATATTCTTGTGTTTCGATCCCCTGGTCATTTTTTTACATTGAATTGCTTGAAATATAGTTTGTCATCAATTCTGTTTATTCTCCTGACGCGGAGCGCAAAGTCGGGAGACTTAATAGGGCAACCATCAAGCGATTATCTTGACCTACTTTTGGAGATATGACGACATTGTTGTCTGTTTGAAAGTTTTTATATAGTCCTATAAATAAAATTAGAATTTATCTTGCTAAGATAACCTAGCAGAAAAAAGTGCCGTAAGTGTCGTTCAAAAACACAACAAAATGACGATAAAAGGAGTTCAATTCTGACCTGTAGATTTGATTTACCATCAATACTTGCTCGATCTCGTTGCCGATCTTTTACAATTGCACTTTGGCTAATCCTTTCTCATTCAAACTATTGTTGTTTGCTGAGTTTTTTTTTTTTTTTTTTTTAAGAGTGTACCGAATCGTCCGTAGTAAACTTTTATACGATCTATCCATAGCTTGAAAATTTTTGTACCTCGTACAAGAATTTTTGGTTGATTAAATGTCATCAATCTTTTAATAGAATCTTTTTTATGTGACAAATATATATTTTAGGATATGCAACGTTATGGTTCTGAAAAAAGACCATCTTGGTGGCCCTTTGAAGACCTAAGTCCAAAAACGACTCTTTTTCTTATTGTTTGGCCTTTTTTAGCCCGTTTGTTTATCAACATATTTACGAAGTCGAAATCTCGCCGCAAGTACTGAAAATTTTTATAAGCTTTCGTCACATAATTTTAAGCGTTTGAATGATGAAATTGATTCGCTAATTTGGTGCAATTGTTGTTTTCAAACTTGTTTATCGATTTTTATTGCCGTCCTTTTAATAAATTTTTGTCGTTAACATTGTTTTTTTAAAACTGGTTTCCCGCTCGTAGAACAAATTTTTTTAATCCAAGCTTAAAGCTACTAAAATAATAACCACTTGAAGTCCCATTATAAAGAAAAGTTTGAACAGCACCAACGCGGTTCGCAGTAAGTCTTTTTCCAGCCACCTAGTGGACACGGCAACTGTTGCTAACCATTCCAAGCTTTGGCTTTATGTAGTTTGTTTTAATGGCCAAGTCATGAAGCGGATATCAAATTTTGGTGATTTAAATTTGAGTGGGGATTTTAAAATTAGTTTAAACTTTACAATCTGTTTGCTATGTAATTAAAACTAAAGTTTTTGCAATTATTGGGCTACATTAGTGGTTCCCAAAGTGGGCGCTACCGCCCCCCAGTGGGCGTTGGCGAGATTTAGGGGGGCGGTAAGAAGACAAGGGGCGATAGGAAACAATGTGAAGAAATATAGATGAAGAACGATTAATGACTTTTTATAGGTGACCTTACTGGGTGCTATACATTGGAAACTTAAATACCTTTATCTTTGACCTTTAGTTGATTTTAGAAAACAGAAATTTTTAAAAATAAATCCTTTTAAAAAATGAAAAATCTAGCTACTTTTTTTTCAATCTAGCCACTTGTGAAAAACGGCATCATTATTTTCAATATAAAATTATTAGTCATTTGAGCTGAGATGCTAGCAGCGATTTGAGCGCTTAGAACGACGTGAGTCAATAATATTATTTAATTATATTGTATTAAAATTTTTAACCCTTTAAAGGACATAAAATTTTTAGCAAAAATATGAAAAATTTTTTTAAATATATTTGACGTTTAGATGATAGACAACACATTTATGCATTTTTTTTTAAATATTTATTTTTATTTTTGTTTATTTTATTATGGTACATATGTGTACCATTGTCCCTCAAAGGTAATTTTAATAAAAATTTTTTTTGAAACTTTTTATGGGATTTAGCGATAGTTGCGACTAATACTAATCTACTGCAGATAAAATAACGTGCTGTAAGATAGTTGAGCTTTATTCTGCGTGATAAGCAGAAAAACAATTGCGATTATTTACGTAACAGAGATAAATTTTACATTGTAAGCACATATTATTTGTTCTATTTTGAAGTTTTTTGCTGGTACAAAGCTTGCATCTTTGCCTTTTTTCGACTTTAATCATCGTGTGTGGCCCAGCACTTTTGCAAGCTTTAAGATATTTTGGGGGCTTTGGTCCGTGCTTGATGGTACTTTGTGGTGCTTGCCGCTTGCGGTTAGTATAGTTCCCGATGAGTGACCTTGCAATGATGCGGCGATAGGTCTTTGAGTCAAGTTGTTCTTCTTTATTGCTTATCTTATTGTAAACAATTTCAGCATTGTTTATGGAAATATCCAGCAGATCATTGACAATTCGAAGATAGTATTTATATTTTGATCGATGATCAAATTGGTAGGTAACTTTTTTTTGATCCATAAGATCAACACCACCCATAAATTTATTGTATTGCTTTACTACAGCAGGGCAATCAATTTCAGCTTTTTTATCTGTTCCCTTTGATTTTCGTTGAATAGAAGTCACAGGATAAGTTGCCACATAATTTGATAACATGTTGACAGCCTTGTTATCTATCCATTTAGTGAAGAATACTCTTTCACTTTCAAAACAAAGCATTTCTCCTCTTTTCATGTTTTTTTCTTCAGGAAGCTGATTACTCTTGGGTAGTTTTTTTCTGTTGGAGCGTACCGTACCAGCACACAATATACCTTTTTCAAGAAGGTTGTATTGTAACTGTGGAGAATTAAAAAAATTGTCTATAAAAATATGACAGTTTTTGTGTGCAAGTTGCTCAGTGAGCAGCAAAACAACTCCTTCTCCTAGACCATGTTCAGTATAGCCAACTTTTTTTCCAGTGTATAGATCAAACTGAAACAGATATCCAGTGACAGCATCACAACGACACCACAATTTAAACCCCCATTGCACTGGTTTTCCTTTTACATATTGTCTAAGTATATTATGTCCTTTGAATTTAATCATATGTTCATCAATTGATTGGTACATTGTTGGTGACATGGCCTTCAAAAAACATTCATTGAAATGATGAAGTACAGGTCTCACTTTATAAGCTCTGTCATACTCTGGGTCACTTTTGGGCTTTACTGTAGAATTATCATTAAAATGAACATAAGCATGAAGCTCCTCAAATCTTTTCAACGGCATTATGTTGGCAATATACGAGACATTTAGATCTGGATCTGAAGACCAATAATCTCGAATGCATGGCAATTTGTGGTAACCCATCACAATCTGCATTCCAAAAAATGCTTTCATTTCATTCACAGTTGTGTTAAACACATGACCTTTTTGTTGACTATATAACATAGTTTGAGGTATTACAATTTTTGTTAAAAAGTCCTCAAACTTGGTTAGCACCTCAAAAACTAAATATGGAGTTATTTCTTTGCCATCAAAATTTAATAAAATATTACCAAACTGAGCAGAGTTATATTCTTTTAATTTATATTTTGCAGCAATAGATTTTTGTTTTGAAACTGAAATTTTCTTCCAATGGAAAACTGTTTCATTGTGTGTAGAATTACAACTTTCTTCAACAGAACATTCTTTTGTGTCAGCTGCAAAGTTTTCTGGAGGCTCAATTGTCACTTCAATTTGTTCAAGAGGGCTTTCTTCCAACACTTCTATATCATTTTTCAAGAATGATAAATCTTCTTGATCAAGAATAAGGGCATCCTCAGTATCACTCTCATCACAAAATAAGATTTGACTGACTTTTTCATCTGACAGTTGGAAAAAACGTTTCTGTTTATTAGACATTTAGAATGTACGTATATCTAGTTCTATAGAGCTAAAATAAATTTAATAAATTTGAAATGCAAAACTATAACATAAAATTCAATGTACAACTTAAATAAAATTACTCCAACTTAAAAAAAACAAAACTAAATAGCAAAATAAACAAAATTTGTTTGAAAAAAGTTATCCACAGAATAAGCTTGTGTGTACTAATTCTGCTACTGTATTTTTTTATAAATAGGTCTCAACTAATACTAAGAAAATAACACCTGCATTTAAAATAAACGCCTTAAAAAATATTAAATTATACTATAAAAAAACTTGAGACGACAAAATGCTAAATGCTTTTGTTTCAATATTTTACCTTTGAGGGACAATGGTACATATATGTACCATAGCAAAAATTTTATTATTTTCCTACAAATTCAAGAGTAAATTTTGTAAAAAGTTGTAAAATATCTAAAATATGAAAAACCTATCTAAACATAACAAAAAAACAGTGAAAAACAATCTGCCAAAAAAATTTCAGGGACGTTTAGTGACATCCAAATTTTCAGTTAATACTACAAACTTTTACCAACTATTTTTTTTGAAAAACGAGTTCAGAGTTTCCATTTTTTTATTTAAAATGAAAAAATAATTCTTTAAAAGGTACCAAACTAAATCTCAGCCAAAAAGTTGACTTACAAAAGTAGCTATGCCAAAATAACTTTATGGTACACATATGTACCAATGTCCCTCAAAGGGTTAAAGCATTAAAACAAAAAAAAATTTTAAATTACCGTCTTAATATCGAGGATCTATCAAATATTTGAAGGAGGCAGTGCCTGGAGTGTTGACAGTACATTGTGTAATACACAGACAGAACCTGGTTGCAAAAAATATCAGTGGTCGCCTTCATGATTCATTAAACACAGTTATGAAAGCAGTCAATACAATTAAAGCACGTGCTGCCAATTCTAGGCTATTCCGACAACTATGTGCTGAGAATGATGAGGAATTTAAGCAATTACTACTGCACACAGAAGTTAGATGGCTGTCCAAGGGAAACTGCTTGAGGGGTTTCTATTCACTTTTTAGCACTGTTGTGGAATTTTTCCAAGCTCTCGATAATAGCGTCAGTCTTGAATTAATCAGCATCAAGGCTAACATTGCCCATCTGTCAAGACATTTTTTTGAAGTTTAATGAGGTAAATCTACAACTGCAGGGAAACCTTGTTAATCTAATCAAAGTGAAGTCAACTGTACTGGCATTCATATCCAAGCTGGAACTTTACAAGCGCAACTTAGGTCGTCATGAGGTTTTTCAATTTCCAAGCCTGGCTGAGCTTGACAAAGAAAGCGCAGGATTAGATGATGACCTGAAAGAATACTGCTCACACTTAGATCAGATCCCAAGGATATGACCAATAGGTTTCAAAATATTTTTTTCCTTGGAGGTGCCTGATTGGGTGATCGATCCACAGCATGAATTGAGTCTGGAAGGGGCAGGGGTCTTAGAAGAAGAATTAATATCGAAGAATTAATAGATGAAGTCGCGAATAATTACGAAAGGTTTTTCAATTTACGTTAAATTTGTTTTTATGACGGCGTTTCCTATTTAGTTCCAATCTTTTATTTAGCATGGTGGCAGGATCCGCTAGGAGGATGAAAAGTTTTTGTGTTAAGCAGAGGTTGCACCAACTAGCTCCCGGATAGTATGGTGTAGTGCGGGTCGCGATGCTCGATTCGATGACGGGGTTCTTTCCTGCGTCTTTAGCATGCCAAAAGGCTTTGGACAGCTCGGTGGCATTTTATTTTTGCAGACATTTAAAGCTCAGATTATGGTTGTAGTAGCGAGTTTTAAATTCGGTTTTACTACAACCATAATAATTTTTGGCAATGCCATCTGATGTTAAGGTAGCTTTGTAAATGATGAAATTTTTGCGCATAGTCCCTTCATCGGGCAGCTGGTTTTAGTCCTGCAGTTACAATGTGGCACAGTGTTAGCAGGTTCGGTTTTTTGGGTAAGGAGCGCTTTGTTGTGCCTGGATATAATAGCTGCCATGTTGGGCATGCAACTATAGCTCACTTTGACGTTATTTTTATTGCATATCTTGTGTAAGCGGTGATGGGGAGGGAAGTGCTTCTTGAGTAAGTGAAGAAAAACCTTCACTTCTTCGCGTAGCCTCTTCATACTCCAGGATAGCTCTGGCAAATTCCTCGCGGTTGTACGAGAGCAATGAAAGTCGATCAGCGAGCATTGATGGGAGCTGTTTTTATAAAAATTTCTATAAGAATAAGCGCCCACTATGAAGAAACACTATGAAGTTTAATAAATATAATATAATTGCTCTAACCGTGTGTTATTGAGCACTGTACCCGCAAAGTGAAACATTACAGGATTAACATTGGATTTAAATAAATCTTAAAAGGAAAATAACTACAAGTTACAGCTTACAGTGTGAAAGATGTTCAAAAAATTTTTTTTATAAATAAATAACTGCAGCATCTGACTACATGCAAAGTCTAGCCTAATAATTGCAAAAACTTAGTTTTCATTACATAACAAACAAATTGTAAAATTTAAACTAATTTTAAAATCCCCACTCAAATTTAAATCACCAAAATATGATATCCGTTTCATGAATTGGCCGTTAAACCAAACTGCATAAGCCAAAGCTTGGAATGGTTAACAATAGTTGCCATGTCCACTAGGTGGCTGGAAAAAGGTTTAATGCCCTAAATCATTTTTATTCTAACTTAGTTTTTGCGCGTCTTAATTTATACCCTAAAGTAGTTTTAACCACATTTTAATTAAACTTAAGTCTGGGGCTGTAAATTATGACGTGTTTAAAACTAAGTGTAAAAATAACCAGAGGCGTCGGAAAATATTTCGGCTGGAGGGTCAAAATTTAGAGGAGACCTTTTTTGGATAAAAAGTTTTACAAATAAAAATTTTGCGAAAAAACAATGAAGAGTCTGAAAACGAAAAAAAAGTTTGAAGAGAATGTTTGTTCTACTAAATTTAAAAATAATAAAAAGAATTAAAAGTTATTTTCAAACCTTTTTGTATGACACTTTTAGGAGAACTCGTCAGAATGAAGAAGCAAGCCGAACTCAGTTAGAAAGTAAAGAAGCGGTCCCATTGGTCGAGAGTTTTGGGAAAAGAATTTCAACTCGTGTACCGGTCAGTGAAAGTAGATTGTCTGTATACTGAGGTCCACAAATTTAAGTTTTTGGCTTTCTATTAAGACAGATAGAGGAAGAGAATAGAGTGGTTGGTTTCTTTTTCATATGTAAACTGTAGGAAAGAATAGAATAAATTGAGGCTTTCAAAAACGCAAAATTAATCTTATTGTTATTTTGATTCACAGGGCGTTTGTGATCTGCTCGAAAAGCAAATTGCAAATGAAATTGGACAATATTTAATCAACTTTGATTATCAATGGCTACCTGGAGCACGTATTTGTAGCTTGAAAATTTATAAAAACAAAATTAGAGACAAATTGGTTATTTGTCAGAATACGCAAAGAGATGTATTCAGTTTATTGGAAAAAGATAAATACGTTACAGAATGATACTTTTAAAAGTTCAGCTAAATCAATTATTAACAAATTCTGTTATATTTTAAATTACAAAATAATTTATTCAATAACAGCAGACAGTGTCACTGTTTCAGTCTTTGTGATTTTGTTAGTGCTGGATCACCCGTGCTTCCATTAAAGCTATACAAAATGTAACTTTTGTGTTACCTATACTTGGTACAGTTAAGGCTAAATTTGTACGCTGCTGATAAGCTGGATCTCCAGTGAAGTGGAGGTGGATATGCCAGCTCACTATGACCAAAGCATACTGCCTGGACTTAAAGTGAAGATAGCCAGTACTCTCTATGACAAGGTCCTAAAGACCAAAATAATGACACTGTCTGCTGTTATTGAGTTTATTCAAATTTTGAAGATTTACTTAATAAAAAGTACAGGACCTAATGATAAATTTGACAGTCTAATAAATGTTGTAAAATTAGTAAAATGTTTTCTGATTAAGTATTGCTTTTCATACACAGTCTTGTTGATCTGCTTGATCTTGCTTTAACTTTTGATGCCTAACATAGTTTAAATTTAGTGGGTTTAAATAGTGTTAATCCTGCACCAAATTCAATTGTGTTTGGAGAAATAGTTAAGCGTTTCAACAAACTTGTAAAAGCTGGCTAAACAACGTTATCAAGAATTATTTTAACATATTGGTAAGAAAATACAAACTTTCAGAATTCTGTATTTTAAATTAAAGAGATACCACTTGCATTTTACTAAAGAGGATCTGGTACAATTCAATGCCAAACAAGATAGTTCTGTAATTTGCAAAAAAATAAATAACGACTTTTTTAAGCTTTTTAAGCTTAAGAAAATTAATGTTTGCATTTTGAGTTGATACATCTAAATAGAACTATATTATTCAAAAGCTTTGTTTGCATTTCACACATGTATTTGAGCCAAATTTATTGATATATGTTTCAAGCCGCCATTATTGTTGGTTTTTCTATTTAGGCCCCTGTTTTTTCTTCGTCCTATTTTTTTCATAGTAAATATCGTTAGGCTAAAAAAATTTTTATTTGAAAACTTAGCAATCACCACAAATATAATCGGTTTTAAAATTTCGCTACAGATTTTTATATATGGTATTTAAAAAAAAAAGTAACCAGCCTGAAAAACTTCATTCTAGTAATACAAAACTTTATTTTTATAGGCTAATTGTTCTTTTATTGATAAATGAATTCTGTCATGTATTTCCATAAAAATATTTCTTTTTGTGAAAATCGATGTAAAATAGAAATAAGTAGCCTACTGTTGAATAGCGTAAATAAAATTTGAGTTAGCATCGACTTGTCCCATTTCCTACTAAATAAAGCTAAAAATTTATGCATTTTTGCTATCAATTTATTGAAAATACGGGCAAAATTCGTTTAAAAGTATAAATTCTTTTTTAAAGTTAAAATTTTTTTTATTTTTATTTTTATTGCATCTCTATATTTATCCTCCTGACTCGCAGGAAAACGACGGAGGCGCTAATACATAGGCTAAGCAATTACCCGACCTGCTTCCGGAAATGACAAGATATTGCTGTCCGCTCGTAATTTAATTTCATAGAGATATGACTGTAATTTAGAACTGCTGCCAAGACCACCAATCATGGGAAAGTGGCGTAAAGTGTCTCAAGTGCCCCAAGGACACAACAGAATGGTTTTGAACCGAGACCTTGTTGATCATAAGCACGGCGCTTTAACCATTCGACCACTTTTGTTTTGATTAACATTATCAACTCATCGACTAATTTTAATTGAGTAGGATCAAATTTAAATATAAAAACAGGTGTTTATAAATTTTTTTGCTGCACATTGTGTACAGCAGGCTTCGGCCCGCAAAGTCTTTTGAAGAACTTTTTAAGCAGATGCTCAAATACAAAATCGAAATATTGATTAATTCACCCACAAATATAAGCTTACCAGACGTACCGTTTTGCCGGGACAGTTCCAATTTTTAGACCTTTTTTTGCAAGTTTGTTTGTTTGCAAAGTTTGCAAAAAAATATTGACAAGTTTATCACTCTTTCGACCAATCTTTCTGAAACGTCAGATATCATTGCAATATCAGAAACAAAAATTACTTATGGTCAACCGATAGTTAATGTTGACATTACTGGATATGATTTCATTCGTTGTGATAGTATAACAAAAGTTGGTGGGGTTGGCTTTTACGTAAAACAAACTTTACCTTACAAACAAAAAACTGAAATAAATATTCAATTAAGTTTTGTGGAAAATATGTGGATTGAAGTTAAAACTATCACAGGGCCGATAGTAATAGGGATAATTTATCAACATCCCACTACACTCGTTAATGACCATGAATGCTTTACCACAAATTTATGTGATATTTTTGCTGAACTACGTGCCAGTAATATGGTTTTTTACACTGTCGGTGACTATAACATTGACTTAATGCAAATCAATGTCAATCAAAACTTTCGAAAGTACGTGAATGATATCTTGAGCACCTCAACCAAATGTGCCATCGATCATCCGACTCGCGTAACAGATCACTCAAGAGCATTTCTCGACCACGTTTACGTGAACGATCCAAACACTTATACACTAGTGAAGTACTCTGTGAGATTTGGGCAATTTGTTTGTTTCTACATTTGTTTGTATTTCTGTCAAAAAGCCTCGTGTTAAAAGCACAAAACAGTTTCTGATTCGAGACATGAAAAATTTTAAATTAAAAAAATATTTAAGGACACTTGGTAATAATTTAAATGTTACCAACCTAGACAGCATTGATTCAATTTATGATGCTTTTGACAAATTTGAAGAAATGTTTCAAAACACGGTATATTAAATTTGCCCCTCTGAAAAAAGCTTCAAGAAGAGAAAGAAGCTTAGTCAAAAACCATGGCTCTCACGTGAACTACTTGATCAAACAAAAATACAAACTTTTCAAACAATTACACAAGAAATTTGATAAAGACATTTTCGAGAATTACAAAAAACAAAGAAATGCTGTAAATCGAAAAATTATAAATGCTAAAGAAAAGTACTACAAGGATTTGATTGACGACAACACAAGTAACCTCAGTACGCTGTGGAAAATTATTGGTGAGTTGGCCAATTTGAAGAAAACCAAAAATACATTTCCCAGTGAGATAGTCACCAACAACGATGTGATAGACGATCCTCAAAAAATTTGTGAAACTTTCAATGTTCATTTTGCGACAATTGGGAAAAAATGGGGAAAAAAATTAAATCGCATGAATCAACCCCTCCTCTATTACCAAATTCACCTAACTCGTTCTTTTTCTCTCCTGCTACTCCTAAAGAGATTTACTCACTTATTGGCAATATAAAAATAAAAAAGGCAGTTAGAGAAAACGACATAGACAATAAACTGTTAAAATTAAGTAATACAATAAACATAGGTGGGCAGTACCGTGTACAAAAGTACCGCGGTACTTTTTTAGTACCGGTACCGGTACCGGTACCGCGGTACTTTTTTTATAAAGTACCGCAGTACTCCGTCTAATTTTAGGGTATTTGAAAGTTTTTTGCAAGCATTGCGACATGTTTTTATTTTTCCTATCGATTGCAGTTTCAAAGTAGTTTTTTGATTTACAGTAGTATAATCACAAATTGAGATTTGTCAAACTTAAGTGTTTACCAGTACTTTCCCCATCCTTCCGGTAGTAGTTACTAGTTAATTTTAAGTAAGGTCAGGTTTAGGAACGTTTTACGCACTTCATAGCCAGTAGCCCTTTTGCAACTTTTTATTTAGGCTAAGCTTACTCAGGCTAGTAGGGTAGTCTGCGTAGACTAGCATTTTAGTTATGTCTCAAATAAAAACTTATAACATAACAAATAAAAAAGTAAATTAAAAATTCCAATTCACTACAATATTTTGGCATTTCTGAAAGCAATTATCTGCTAGATCTTCTGGTTGCTTGCGGTCCTGTATATATAGCATTAAATAAGCAGGTACGGTATTGCTTAAAAGTTGCCCTTAGTATAACGTTTTTGTACGAGTGTGAACAATAAATGGAGTTAAAATACGATAAAAATTAATAAAAATTTTAAATCTTGGAAACGAATGATGGGTTTGTGTATGAAGCTTATTTTGTCTTATATTTTTCAATCAATCTTAATCATGTTATTAATGTGCATAGAAAAAGAAACAATTTTAAAATTGGTTGAAAAAATATTATTTTAACTTATCCGTTTAAATATCAGGTTTTGTTTTGACTAAATTGATGAAAGATCATTAATTGCTTATGCGCTTGAAGTTTTACATTATATAATTAATTGTATCATTTTTTTATACGCCAGTGTCAGTCTATGTCATTCAACTCTGTGTTTTTCTTGAAACTTTATTCAAACTCCATTTTTTTGACCAAATTTAACAGAATAAAAAGAGGTTACTGAAATGAAATCAACCAATAAAATTCTAATTACCACAAAAAAATGGCACAATCATTTTTCAGTGTTAATATTGAACTTAACGAAAAACGCACCAACAGAGGTTATTTGACTTGTTTTTATTCAAGCAGATGACACATCAAATGTAGCAGAGTTAAAAGATCCCTGTCCAGCTTTTTTCTTATATTTTTGTTTGTGACAAAAACAGGCAGTGAAAAATATTTTATAACACTACGCACTGGTATTAAAATTTAGCACAAATGACTTGGCGTGAATAGCTATTTTATTTTTATATGTTACTTTCTGTACAGTACAATATCTAGATAGGTGTGCGTTCGTTTTTCCTCCTAGTAAGTTTATGTTTGAAATAACTTTAAATAGAATAGCCTACTTTTTTTTGTTGCACTGAGCGTTTGATGAAAATAAGCAAAAGGTCGAACTATATAGATTCATTTAAAAAGTGAAGTTTTAATAAATATTTGTCGCAGTTTGCTTGAGGTGATCAAAAATTATCAAAGGACTTTCGCCCTACTTTTGAATTATGCTGGGAACTCTATCGAACATTTACGTAAACAAAGTCAAAAGATATTCGAGAAGCATACATATTGTGTTACGCTTGAGTGCAATATCATTAATTGGTTGCATAGGCGTACCACCCAAAAAAATATGGGGCAATAAAGTTTTGCCCAAATTTTGTGACGTTTACCCAAACCATAATTTTCTAGCACATTACCGATAGAACAAAAAATTGTCTGAGATACAAATTTTGTCCTAAAATCATGGTAATCTCTAAAAAAAAAAAGAGAAGTCTTCACTTGAATTCAGTCTCATATTTTTCAATTTTCGACCCAAAAGCAAGGTGTTCTCTACAAAAAAAAAGTCTTCACCGAAATTTGGTAACTATTTTTTGCACTTTGATCATTGTCACTGTCCTAAAATTTTTGACTTTGCCCAAATATTTTCTTGTCACTGCCCGAAAAATTTCAATTTTGTCCAAATCTTAGAAACTTGGTTGAGCATATTTGCCCTCTCTGCCCCCCCTCCCGGCAGGTACGGCTATAATTGGCTGTACCGATGTTATGATACTGATATTCTAATGTCAAAATTCGTACTATAAATTAAATAATTCTGAAAAAAACAATGTCGATGTCGTAAGTTGTGACAAAATCAATATTAAAATCCCAAATTACTCTCGGTAGAAATTCATTTTGATGATAATGACTGTTTTAGAAAATATTAAGTTGTTTTATACTCTAACGCAGGGATCTTCAATCTTTTAACCATTATGGTCCGACTTTTGTCGAAAAGTTTATTGCGAGTCGCAATCGGTGCAGAAATAAAAGTATCTTCTTTTTTGTTTTTACTTATTTTTAATGTGTTAGTTTTTAATGAACCTGCTTGATAACAGGAATTCGGACTACAAATTTCGTTAAAGACCAAACAAAAAAGGTCACCAGTTTGATATACTGTATCTACGTGTTTTATTCTTATATAAAGCAAAAAATCTCTAGTGGGACGAAAATTAGTCTATTTATTCCGACTTTTCTGCGAGTCGGGGCTTGATTCAAAGCATTACAATAATTTCATTGATTATGTAATTACAAATTCTTCGATAGGCTTTAACAATAAACTTTGCGGGTCTCCGGTTGGGCAGCCCTGCTCTGACGAAATCTATTAATAGATAATTCAATGTACGGTAAATTTAAAATCAAAAAATATACGCCAGAGCAATATTCAAGTTCAACTATAAAATATTCTACTATGTAGGCTAGACTAACCTACTAAAAAAAAAAAAGCTTTCAAAAATCCAAAAAAATTTATTTCACCAAAGTAATCAATCCTAACTAAATTTTTTAAATTAGGCTTATTATAACATTTTGAAATAATTATAAAAAAGTACGATGTGACAGTTAAAATTTCAATTTTTTTTAGAATAAATTGTATTTCTTTTTATTATATGAAAAGTTTATTTCCAGAATTGTTTAAAAAGTCCAGTGAATTTTGAAAACATTCGTTGTTGCTAAGATCGAAGAATTTTAATTATGAAATCAGATTTTGCAGAAATAGAGTTTCTTCTTCTGTGAACTGCAGTAACCTCCCTAAGGGGATTCCAACTGTTAAAGAATTTTACTTTTAATCATACGATCAATCAAACGGCCGAAGTTGTTAACTTTCTGAAACCAATCTCTGCTTTTCGGCCAATTTACGAAATTTGACTACCTTTCAAAAACTTGCTTTTTCATTCCGAAATAATATTTTATTACAACATTTAAGTATCTCTATCCAAAGAGTATGAAAGTTTTTTCTATGCAAACTTTAATAACACTTTTGTTTTCAGCTGGGGATACAGCTGATTTCAGCTGGGGTCAACAACAAGCTGTAGTATCCTGACGAGTCCTAACAAGGACGAAACAGGTCTGTCGGCATTTGCTTGTTGATTGGCTTGACTATTCTTACTTAATGCTAGCAATGAAACTGCAGGGTTTAACTTGACTTTACCCGATTCGTGTTAGCTGACTCGATGATGTGGTCAGCATATCGAAACCACCGTCAGTATGCCCTTGCGGTTTAGCCGTGCTTGTCCTAGTTACGCTGATAGTGCATTGTTTTCATTAAACTATATACGTTATAACATGTACAAAAAAAATTGTGCATGGTCACCGCACCAGTTGTGCAAAAAAAAAGAGTGATTATTGTGTTTAATGTGCATATAGTAATTATTTTGCAAAAAAGACATTATACCTTTGGAAAAAGTAGCATTTTTGCGTGCAATTATGTCAAATCTTTAGCGCTTTCGGCGCTAAATATGGTATATCAGAAATTATAGGACTCAATCTTAGTGTAGTAAATATTTTCTGAAGGTATTGCATTTGCAAGGAACATTCTAGTTGTCCAATTATAAAAATGGAAATATTTTGCATAAAATCAAAAATCCACTAAACACCAGATTTCATATTCATACCAATGCAAAAAGGACTTGATGAAATTTTAATTTTGTTGCTTTGCAAGCAAAAATATAAAAAATTACCATAACATTTAACGGCCAGGGAAGGTTGAGTAATTTTACTAAATTACCAAAAGCAGAGTTTCCCAAAATGAGGTCTGTGATGAGCGCACAAGGGGTCCGCGACGATATGACAAAATTTATCAACATATATAGCTGGTAAAGTAATCCATATTCCTTACCATGAAATCCGAGACAGATTCAAAGTAAAGACCTTTTTTTTAGAGAACGCTTTTTTTAGAGACGAATTTTGTCTATAAACGAGCGTCCCGGTTCGCCCCTACGGAAATATGGTATGCCTGTTTATAAGCATTTATCTTTTAACGGATTTTGTGTTATTTATGTTTTATCTTTCCTCATTGGTTGGGCAGAAAATTGATATGATATAAGATTGGGGTTTATGATAAAAAAAGATTTGCAAATAGAGGTTCGTGACCCAAAAAGTTTTAGAATAACTTTGACTAAACCACTGTAATAGGTTATATGGAAATTAATACAATTTTTGACAAACTTTTTTTAATATAATAAAAACAAAACAGAAGACAACGTATTCATTAGGCTTTTCATATATCCAAGGCGTATTTTATGCGAAAAATCAAGTTAAAAACATATTCACTGCATGTTTTTTACATCCAAAGCATAATTGATTTTTGAAAGTGAACAGTTGGATACGTACGATATTGTTTTTGCTTTGTTAAATACAATTTTTAAATGTCAAATAAAATCCAATGTATGATAGAGTTTTAGTCATTACCATTAATTCGTATTATTTAAAAGTACCGAGTACCGGTACCGATTAACGGTACCGCGGTACTTTTTTACCGTACCGGTACCACGGTACTTGATAAAATTGTACCGCAGTACCGGTACCGCGGTACAATTTTATCAAGGTACAGTGTACCGGTACCGCGGTACTTTTAAGAAGTACCGTGCCCACCTATGACAATAAAATTCTTTATTCTAAAGCAACCTTTTCAACTCCTGTATCCAATAAGAAGAATTTCCTAATTTCTCAAAAATTACAGAGGTAGTTCCTGTTTCCAAAAAAGGAGATTCTAATTTGCTCACAAATTATCGTCCGATTTCGATCCTTTCGCAAATCAATAAAATTTTTGAAAAACTTATATACGATAGAATCAACGATTATCTAGAAAAATATCATTTAATTTTCACAAATAATTTGGTTTTAGACAAAACACTTCCACATCCCATGCTATCAGCAATATTCATGAAAAACTAATACAAAATTATGATAAAGGAATGTACACTTGCTGTATCTTCTTTGACCTCACTAAAGTTTTCGATACTGTGAATCACGATGTTTTGCTGCACAAAATGAAAAATTTTTATGGATTTCGGGGATTGGCTTTTAAACTGATGCAAAGTTACTTCAGCAGTAGAAAATAATATACGAAAATAAATAGCTTTAAATCCGACTGGTCGAAAATTGAATACGGTGTACCACAAGGCTCTTTCCTTGGGCCGCTACTTTTTCTTCTGTATGCCAATGACCTTCCTTTGGCTAGTCTGTTTGACACCATTTTGTTTGCTGATGACACATTCTTAGCCGTGTCAGACTGCAACTTATCTAAACTACAAAACAAAGTGAACATTAAACTTAGTTAAATCGATCTCTAGATGAAAAAAACAAGCTTTAGCTAAACTATTTAAAAACTCATTATTTATTGTTTGACAAGCAACTCACTAGCTCATGTTCAACAAACTTTAATGTATCCTTAAATTCAATTTAAATAAAACGAATTAGATCGATAAAATATTCAGGAATTTATTTTGACGAAAACCTGAATTGGTCTCGTCACATCCAACATCTATCGTTACAACAAGCTCAATATTCTGGATTAATGTACAGAATTCGAACATCTTTACATCGGAAGACTTTGTGTATGCTTTACTACTTGCTTTTTTACAGTCGTATTCAATATGGAATAGTCACATGGGGTACCGCTAACCAAACTCTAATGCATGAACTTAACGTGAAACTAAATAATATAGTTCGTACCATAACTTATAGTAGCAAATATTGTCCAGTAACCTCTTTATATAAAACATTGAATTTTTGGAAATTAGATACCATTTATCGACTTGAACTAGCCAAATTCATGTGTCAGCTTCATCATAAAAAATTTAAGACAGCACTCAAAAACTGCTTTGTGGATATCACAAAAATTCCCAGCCATAATACTAGAACAAAACACAACATAGTATACTTCAAACCTTGCGTTCAAACGTCATCAGGTAAAAAATCCCTGACGTACAGAGAAACTAAATTATGGGGAAAAATTGAACCTAAAGTAAAAGAATTATTGTGGATATCATTCAAAAAAAAGATAAAACAAAAAGCAATTCATTACTACATATAACATTAACTCTCTTTTGATCCAGTTTCTGGAGATGTAAAATTCATGCTGTTGTTTTACTGTGTATTAATTTTCTTGCCGTATACTTGTTGAACAAATTTTGTCTGATTCATTCCTGCCGTCGCCTTAGTTGAACTCATTAGTGTGAACCAGGGCTGTGAACTCGAACTCGAAGAACTCGGCAATTTTTGCCGAACTCAAACTCGAACTCGAAAAATAAAAATTTCGAACTCCAACTTGAACTCAAACTTGAAAAAAGTTTGTCGAGTTCGAGTTCATTTAATGAGTAAATTTGACTATAACATTTCTCAGCGATGGTGCCCAATTATAATTTGCTACCCTCTTTTATTTTGTTTAATAATGGATTAAAATTGGTAACATTGATAACAAAGCAATTTTAATATGTGCTCAGTTTTTCACGGTTGAATTTTCCTCTTAGCGCTATTCCGACTGGGATTTTTAAAAACTTTGTACAGCTGGGGGGGAAATGCTCGCGTCTTTTCTTGTTTATATCTAGACAATTACTAACGCTATAATTGTCATTCAAGTTTGCATAGAAAGGAAATTTTATAGTCTTTGAATATAAATACTTAAATGTGGCATTTAAACATTATTTGGGATTAAAAAAGTGAGTTTTAAAAGAGTGGTCAATTTTTGTAAATTGGCTTGGAAAACGAAGAGAGCGATTTGAGAGAATCAATAACTTCGGCTGTTTGTCGAATGTCATTAATCCGTAAAATTAGAAGTAGGAATAGTGACAGTTGAAATACACTTGGCAAGATTATTACTATTTTAGAGAAAAAAATTCTTCACCCGCAAATCTAGTAAAAGCTGGTTTTATTAGTGTTTACAACGTTTCGATCTTTGCGATTTATCAAATGATTTTTTAAGTTCATTCACTTTTGTGAAGAATTTAGGCAAGAAACTTCATACATAAAAAGAAAGGCAAATCATTACACAAAAAATTATGTTTGTAGTTTCAAATCGCAGAAAACTCACTTTAAAAAAATATTTTTCACTATAAAAAAATATTTCGACTTGATTAATTTATTTAGAGTTAATTGCTTTTGATTATATCAATTTTTTTAATTTTACAGAAATCTTGTTTATTTCGAATGTTTTCTTCTTTCGGTGAAGTACGCTAATTCATTAATAAAATACTTGTTTATTAAAATTTTGTTAACGTTTTCTGACGTAATTATTTAACTTTTAATTGTTGTACTGCTTGTTAAATTAGTTAGGTGTAGTACTTTCCGCCCCCTTCTTCCAATCGTAATAGAGTTAACGATTCGTGTAAATTCTAAATCTAACGACAATTGTTTTGTGAAAGTTGATAAATGTTAAATAGTTTATTGTCTTTATATGTTAAATAAAAGTCAGTTGACAGCATTGCCATTGTTACGTGAACTGACAATGTGATTGGCGCTTTCAAATTGGTAAGACGACTTACGATTCTTCTTATAAATTTGATTTACGCCACTGTCTCGAGATTGAGCGATGTTCATAAGATTGCACAAGACACACATGATTTAAAATTATGGGACCTCATGTGACATTTTCCTATATACAGTAGAATGGAATTAAAACCGTCACCTCACTTTAGTCGTGGCCAGGGGGCAACAAAATAATTCGCATTTAACCAGGATAGAAAATCTAATATATGTAAAATGAATTAACGTACGCCCCAGAAACTTGCAAATTGTAATAACTTCGTACTTAACCAGGCTAGAAAATCTGATATATGTAAAATAAACAATCTGATAATGCTGTCGGCAAGCGTGGTTGAGTGGTTAAAGCACTGGGCTGATGATCAACATGGTCTCGATCCAAACTCACTTGCGCCATTCTGTTGTGTCCTCGGGAAAAACACTTTACGGCACTTTCCCCTACTTGGTAGTCTTGGCAAGCAGTTATAAATCACAGTTATATCTCTGTTAAATTACTAGCGGACAGTGATGTTGGTTGGCATCTTCGGAAGCAGGTCGGGGTAATTGCTTACCCTATATATAGCGCCTCCGTCGCTTTCCTGCGAGTCAGGAGGATGAATATAGAGATAAAAATAAGTTAACGTACGCCCCAGAAACTTGTAAATTGTAATAACTTCGTACTTAACCAGGCAACAAATTCTGATATGTGTAAAATAATTTAATTAACGTACACCCCAGAATGTAGTAAATTGTAGTAAATTTGTACTTAACCAGGCTAGAAAATCTGATATGTGTAAAATAATTAATTAACGTACGCCCCGGAATGTAGCAGATTGTAGTAAATTTGTACTTAACCAGGCTAGAAAATCTGATATGGGGACATTCCATCGCAACTCTCAAGAGCTAAGATCAAGTGTAGTATAGTAACTCACACCCTTTTCGGCATTTTTTGGCCGACCATCTCCGATTTTGCTGAAATTTGACATGTTTGTAAGTTTAAATGAGAAAATGTCTCACACCAAATTTCAAGTTTCTAAATCAAATAGTTTTTGATATATGAAGGTTGAAATTAGACACAAAATCGCCGCTTGAACGCCCCTGATCCGCAAAAGTGGCTCTCCTGGCTTTATTTTTTGTTCGATTTCAAAGATGTTAATATCATTGGAAAGCTCTTTTCAGCAGCTTTCCAATGATAATCATATCTCAAATGTATGTATATAACTAAAAAAGTTATCATTTGTCGTGACTTTGTGACCTTGACCTCGCATGACACCAAAACCCCCACTCCAGACAAAAAAAATTTTCAATATTTTTGTTCCTCACATAGAGGACTATCAGCATCCCAAAAGTCAAAGTGGAATCTCTATGGGTTTTTTAAGATATTTACATTTTATTGAACATGTGTGCTTAATGATGCAAATTTGTTGATATTTACGCAATAAATATTTTTGCAACTTGTCGATATTTTCAAATAAATCATTTTCGCAAGTTTTTTGTTAATTTTTTTCCAATTAAAAAATATTTCCAAAATCCATAGAGATCTTACTTTGACTTTTGGGATGCTGATAGTCCTCTATGCGAGGAACAAAAATATTGAAAATTTTTTTTGTCTAGAGTGGGGGTTTTGGTGTCATGCGAGGTCAAGGTCACAAAGTCACGACAAATGATAACTTTTTATTTATTTACATACATTTGAGATATGATTATCATTGGAAAGCTGCTGAAAAGAGCTTTCCAATGATATTAACATCTTTGAAATCGAACAAAAAATAAAGCCAAGAGGGCCACTTTTGCTGGATCAGGGGCGTTCGAGCGGCGATTTTGTGTCTAATTTTCAACCTTCATATATCAAAAACTATTTAATTTAGAAACTTGAAATTTGGTGTGAGACATTTTCTCATTCAAACTTATAAACATGCCAAATTTCAGCAAAATCGGAGATGGTTGACAAAATAGGGGTGTGAGTTGACATAGAATGTCCCTATGTATAGAATAATTTAATTAACGTACGCCCCAGAATGTTGTAAATTGTAATAACTTCGTGCTTAACCAGGCTAGAAATTCTGATATGTGTAAAATAATTAATTAACTTAATTAAATTAATTAAAACAGAACTCAAACTCAAACTTGCAATTTTTTTTTGAACTGAAACTCGAACTCGAACTCAAAAATTTGAAATTGAAAGAATTCGAACTCGGACTTGCAATTTCTTTGTAAACTCGAATTCAAACTTGAACTCGATTAAAAATGCTTCGAGTCAGCAGCCCTGGTGTGAACATACAGTATTGTTAAATTATTTACTAAATCATTTCTTCTACTTTGGCTAAATTCTATGTTTTTTTGTTTTTCGTTTTTGTTTCTTTTCTACTCTGTCAGGAAGCATCTTGGATTAAAAAACCTTTGGGTTCGTCGATCTTTCCTGTTTCAGATAGAATTTTTAATTGTTTATTGAATGTGTTTAGCAAGCCCCCATAAAATTATTAGTTCTCAAAAAAAAGCATAGTTGTAACGTGGTTTATTGATGTGACTATTTTGCTGAAGCTCTCTAATTACATGAGGGTGTTCTGATTCTCAAATTCTCACATTGTGTTTGTTTGATTTCCTTGAAACATGACCAGTCGCCTAGTCACTAACACAAAATCGTTTGAGAATGTTTCATCCTCAAAAATTTATTCGTTTGAAGAAAGTCATTTTTGGGAATTTATTAAACACATTCAATAAACATTTTTGAGATATCTCATCAATTGCCTTTGAATTGATTTTTTTAAGTTGTAACAGGATTTTATGACACCCTGTATATGTTAAAAGAAACTCCAAATAAATTCTACACTTAGAGTTTAATATTTTTGACTAGATACTGTTGACAACCTCATTTTTAATTAAAGATCAAATTGTATCAAAAATAAAAAGATAAATATCTACATTTTTGTATTAAAGCAAAGGTGATCACAGTGATTATAAATATTAACTTCACAGACACTACATACATGGGGTTGGGCATTGCTGTTTAAGTATTGGAATTTATACACCTTTTTTAAATTTTTGGAAAATAAAAAGAGATATTGCATATATTATTTGGGTCTCTTCAAGAAAGGACCATAATTGTTTTTTGTTGGTGAAACTCACTCAGAATTCCCATACTGCACCAGGAGACAAAATAGAAATCAAAGGGAAATAACTACTGTAATTCTGGCAGAAAAAATCCTATTTCCAAAAAAAGAAAAAATGCCGTGGCAACACATGATGCATTTGACGCACGAGATAAAAGAAGTATCTAAAGCATACAACAAAGACCTTTAACTGAATTTTAAAAAGCTGTTTAACGCAGTTTCATTGTCAGCAAAAGAATTATTTTAATTAAATTTTCTTGAAGAATTGAAATTTTATTTCAAAAATGAATTAAATGAATTCAATCAAAAATGAATTCAAGAATTAAAATAACAAGTTTACGATTAAATCACCATAAACTTTTTTCACAAGCAGAAACATACAAAAATGCTAAATGAAATCAATATCCCTAGAAAAAACCTTAAATTAAACAAACTTCCGAATCGATATTCATGCAATGTTGGATGCTATTTTGAAGCAAATTTCATACTCATCAAAAATCCATCCTCATTATATGGCAACATCATAATAGATTAACGAGAAAATCGTCTTGAATGACATTTGGTCAAGGGCTGAAATCAACAGCGATTTTCAAACACTAAAAATAGCGCCCGACTTTTACTTGTTCGAATTCAAGCTTAAATTAAACAAATTTCCAGATCGATATTCATGCAATGTTAGATGTCATTTTGAATAAAACTTGTTACATTTTTTTTTTTTTTTTTTTGAAAATATCACAAAGCGGAAATTTTTTTTGTGAGTTTATTTCGCAACCACTTTGGAAATAAGGTTGGTTTTTTTACGTAAAATTTAATTTTTTTACCTAAAATAAAAATAAAAGTTAATTTAGACACTGATTGGATGTTATAACTTTTTTTTAGTAATCGGTGAAAACGGGTGCGGTACAAAGTGGCAACTTTGTAAAACCTTCATTTTGTAAAAAAAAATTTTCTTTTAAAAGATAGAGTGTTTTTTTTAATTTTGGTTCCCCCCCGAAAGAATTGCTTTCCGGCGACCCAGTCGAACATTCGGTAAAATTGACGACCTTGAGAGCAAGAGCAAGAAACAGTTATAAGAATTAATGTAATGAAGAGAAATAATATGAAGGAAATTCTATTTTAACTTCTCTCTTTCCTTTTTTATTCAATGTTTACTAACTTTTTTCCTAATAACTATTGATCACAATAATCTGCCAAAGCTACAAATCGTCGATGCTGCATGAAATCTACACGTCGGTCTCGCCGTACTTGCAACTTTTCTGGAGAATCCGTGTTCAAGTTTGAATGCAGCTATATTGCACGGAATTGACAAGCCCCGAGTCCGAGTCTGAGTCCGCATCCCCAACCGGCTGTATGAAACTCTTGTAATATAAGAACTTTTACATCCTTTTCTTTTAAAACCAATCCGTGCACCACGTGTGGCGACATACATTTTATAGCCGCTGTTATAAAAAATTTAATTAACCCGTTGAAAATTGGGTTTTTGGGTAGATTTCGGCTTTTGACGAGGTGTCATTCAAGACAATTTTCTCGTTAATCTATTATGGCGTTGCCATATAATGAGGATGGATTTTTGATGAGTATGATATTTGCTTCAAAATGACATCTAACATTGCATGAATATCGATCCGGAAGTTTGTTTAATTTAAGCTTGAATTCGAACAAGTAAAAGTCGGGCGCTATTTTTAGTGTTTAAAAATTGCTGTTGATTTTGGCCCTTGACCAAATGTCATTCAAGACGATTTTCTCGTTAATCTATTATGATGTTGCCATATAATGAGGATGGATTTTTGATGAGTATGAAATTTGCTTCAAAATAGCATCCAACATTGCATGAATATCGATTCGGAAGTTTGTTTAATTTAAGGTTTTTTTTAGGGATATTGATTTCATTTAGCATTTTTGTATGTTTCTGCTTGTGAAAAAAGTTTATGGTGATTTAATCGTAAACTTGTTATTTTAATTCTTGAATTCATTTTTGATTGAATTCATTTAATTCATTTTTGAAATAAAATTTCAATTCTTCAAGAAAATTTAATTAAAATAATTCTTTTGCTGACAATGAAACTGCGTTAAACAGCTTTTTAAAATTCAGTTAAAGATCTTCGTTGTGGTACGCGTACCACCAGTAGTACACGAGAGTTTTCTAGGTGGTACGCGAGCAACTTAAATTGATAAGAGTGCAAAGAATTATAAAATTTGAAAAAACGTCCAATTTACGCAAAAAGGCCTTATTCTTTCATAAATACTGTGCGCGTTTATAACTGGCCAATGCTATTTTTCAGTTATTGATTTTTTTGATGTAACCTACTTGAAATGTGAGCAGTAGTGTTCGACTTTGTTGGCCATCAAATCCTAATCCAGAACAGGTTTGCTGCGCCTGGGCATAATTTTCTGGGTATGGGCATGAAACACTCTTAGTGAAGTCGTTCTTCAAATTGACCAATTTATGGAAAAAAACAATTACCTGCGTAGCCTATCATTAAAATTGCTTGTCTTTTTTTTTCACTTTTTTTAACCTTGATATAATACTTGTTTTAAGAGATTGTGTTATACTTTTTTTATATGAAATTTTTTGATATAGGCCAAGGTGGTACGTAAACGCTATATGAAACCTCAGAATGGTACGCATGTAAGAAAAGTTTGGGAATCGCTGCTTTAGATGTTTCTTTTGTCTCGTGCGTCAAATGCGTCATGTGTTGTCGCGGCATTTTTTCTTTTTTTAGGATATAGGATTTTTTTCTGCCAGAATTACAGTAGTGATCAGTTTCACCAAAAATAAAATTGTCTACAGTAACTTTTTGAAACGACTTGATTTGGGTTTGTTTCAAAAACAAAATTTGTTCATGGTCGCTTTTTGAAGAGACCCTATTGTTGTATATGCAATAGTTAAAAATTAATCAAAGTTATTTGGATGAATGATCTATTTTAATTTATTTAGCATGTAGACAATAATCGGATCTCTTTTACTATCGGCCGTCACTTTTATTTTTAAAACTTTTTCTTCTCTCGTTTCTAAAACGCTCTCTCGTTTTCGCTACTCTCACTCACTTTTCTCTTTTCTTTCTCTTTTAAATAAATGATAATCGGTCATAAAACCAAGCCAAACTTTGTAATAAAAACACTTTAAACATTTTGTTTATATTTTTTATCACATTATATTAAATTAGTAAACATTGACAACGTGATTTTAAACCAAAATATTCAATTTAAATGCAGTTTTTGTTTTGATTTGTGCGACGGCTTACAGTAAAACAAATGATAATCGGTGATCTGGGCAAGCTAAGCTTTGTTAAATAAAATACTTCAAACGTCTTTTTTATATTTTTTATCACATTATATTAAATTACTAAACAACAACAACGTGATTTTAGAACAAAATATTCAATTTAAATGCAGTTTTCGTACTGATTTGTGCGACAGCTTACAGTAAAACATGATAATCGGTGATCTGGGCAAGCTAAGCTTTGTTAAATAAAATACTTCAAACGTCTTTTTTATATTTTTTATCACATTATATTAAATTACTAAACATGGACAACGTGATTTTAGAACAAAATATTCAATTTAAATGCAGTTTTCGTTTTGACTTGTACGACGGCTTACAGTAAAACAGATGATAATCGGTGATCTGGGCACGCTAAGCTTTGTTAAATAAAATACTTCAAACGTCTTTTTTATATTTTTATCACATTATTTTAAATTAGTAAACATCGACAACGTGATTTTAGAACAAAATATTCAATTTAAATGCGGTTTTTGTTTGGATTTGTGCGACGGCTTACAGTAAAACAGATGATAATTGGTGATCTGGGCAAGCTAAGCTTTGTTAAATAAAATACTTCAAACGTCTTTTTTGTATTTTTTATTATATTATTTTAAAGTAGTAAACATTGACAACGTGATTTTAGAACAAAATATTCAATTTAAATGCAGTTTTCGTTTTGATTTGTGCGACGGCTTACAGTAAAACAGATGATAATCGGTGATCTGGGCACGCTAAGCTTTGTTAAATGAAATACTTCAAACGTCTTTTTTATATTTTTATCACATTATATTAAATTAGTAAACATCGACAACGTGATTTTAGAACAAAATATTCAATTTAAATGCAGTTTTCGTTTTGATTTGTGCGACGGCTTACAGTAAAACAGATGATAATCGGTGATCTGGCCAAGCTAAGCTTTGTTACATAAAATACTTCAAACGTCTTTTTTATATTTTTTATTACGTTATATTAAATTAGTAAACATCGACAACGTGATTTTAGACCAAAATATTCAATTTAAATGCAGTTTTCGTTTTGATTTGTACGACGGCTTACAGTAAAAGAGATATGTAAACAGTGATACTTGAGCGACGGCTTGGAGTAAAAGATATTAATGAAACATACAACCAAGCCAAACTTTGTAATAAAAACACTTTAAACATTTTGTTTATATTTTTTATCACATTATATTAAATTAGTAAACATTGACAACGTGATTTTAAACCAAAATATTCAATTTAAATGCAGTTTTCGTTTTGATTTGTGCGACGGCTTAACAGTAAAACAGATGATAATCGGTGATCTGGGCAAGCTAAGCTTTGTTAAATAAAATACTCCAAACGTATTTTTTCTAATTTTTATCAGTTTAATTTAAATTACTAAACATTAATAACGTGATTTTGAACCAAAATGGTCACTTTAAATGCAGTTTTCGTTTTGATTTGTTGCAAAACATCAGATACAGCTCTCTTATTTTTAGTTATTCAACAGCTGAGTATTGGAGTCGCATTTGCTGTCGTAGTACTTGGTTTATATACAGTATATGGTCTTAAATGAGGCTTTGCGCGTAGTCACTGATGCCTCCATCTCTCTCAAACGGACCACTTACGACCTTTTTCAAACATCCAGCCATCTGACCTTTGACAACTACATGTAGTAGCGACAATTGCTTTGCCTAAAAGTGGTACTCCAGAGCTGTCCTCCGCTACTTTTTCGATCCTGCGGTACACTTTAAAAAGTTCCAAAAATTAGCAGAACATCTTAAACAGGTAAGAGATAAATTTTCAACGCTTTCTGTTACCCAAAGTTTTATTTAACTGACAAAAAAACCTAAAAATTTCAATGTCAACTCTAATAATAAAGTGACGACTTTCTTTCATCTAAAGTTATCAATTTGCGCATATTGTGCACAATCGATTAATGGTTTAACGCAGGCGTAGATAACCTCTCGAGGATCTTGTAGGGGACACAGAGCAGAGATATCGGTCGATAACTTTTTGGGTTGCCTATAGGCTTTGCCGGTTTTGGGATCGCGACCATAAGCGCTCTTCTCCAGATCTTGGGAATTTTGAGTCGACGCAAACAGGAAGAAAGAAAGTCACATAACCAGGACTTCAAAGCAGCTCCAGAATGCAGTATAAGCTCTGAGCAGATGGAATCAGGTCCCGGAGCTTTACCTGGTGCCAGTGTTCCAGCGGCCGGAATAAAAACTGGCAGCGTCCTTGGCATTATATAAGAGGACAAGACAATTAATACTTGCCCAGCCAGCCAAGCACTCACCGTCCGGACTGTTGTCATCGTAACCCCAGTCACCATGACGACAGTTAAAATCGCCAGTGTAAAGACAGGGGTAAGGAAACACTGGGAGATCCAGGCTTCCCAATCGCGTTGGCGGTGGTTTGTAGACGTTGACTATTTTATAGCCATCAACGTGCACAAACAACCACTCGATCTCCGATGTCGGTGGAGATTGGTCCAAAAGCGTGTATCTCAGTCGCTCGTGGACAAACGTGGCAAGGCCATGCTTCCTGCTTAAAAAAGACCCAGCTAGTTGGTAGTTTGGAAGTACCAACTTCTCTGCATCAGTGCAGTGGGTCTTCTGCAGTAGGATGACGAGTGTCTCAGAATGCATAGCGAGGTGATGAAGAACGTTTATCTTGCTTGCAGTGAGGCCTTCTATGTTCAGCTGAAGAATAGTGAGTCTTCGAAACTTGTTGGCAATGTGCCCTGAAAAGGGCAATTTTATCCTGGCATTGCCCCGTCCTGAAAAGGACGTTTGCCGATTAGCAGACCCACACTGAACATCGGAATGGGTGGATACTCTTTCGTTTTGGTAAATTCGGTTTCGGTCTGTCATCTTTAATACCAACGAACAAACTTACTTATGGCCCAGGCTGCGAGAAAGCACCTATCATCTGGGCACAAGCTGCTGAGACTACTTCCAGATAAGCACATGGTTAGAATGATTATGGAGCTTGTCCGAAATCGAAGTTTTACATTTACCCTTAATATGAAAAGAAACGAACGTATACGGTCTTGATCTGTTTCCATCAAAACAATCCAACCTCTTGCCAGCCCTAATTCAACTACACGTTGAAAGAAGGCCTTTGAGTGGCTTACAGTTTGATGTTCAACAAAAAATTAAATTGATCTTGGGCGAAAGTCATTTCCGTGCGAGTGACTGCAGTGTTGTAACATTTACACCTAGAAATTGCGCTTCAAAGTCTAATTTTAGGAAATGTTGTTATATCTACTATGATAATGAAATTGGACCAGGCCAGAAAATGCAAAAAAAAACAAATGACGATATCAGCGTCAAATATGTGACTCTTCCACGTGTTTGGGGCACTGCTTATAAATTTGTGCTTCATGCTTTGATCGATGCCGAGATATGTTCCACGACTAACAGTAACAATTATATAGAGTAGTATTGTTTTTCTCAAGTGCTTTTTTAATTAAATTATTTTCTTTCCATTGTTCTTTATTTATTATTACATCGCGTAGTTTCATTTCAATAATTGAAAAATTCTTTTTGTGGTAGTGAAATATTTAACAAAGCTTAGCTTGCCCAGATCACCGATTATCATCTGTTTTACTGTTAAGCCGTCGCACAAATCAAAACGAAAACTGCATTTAAATTGAATATTTTGGTTTAAAATCACGTTGTCGATGTTTACTACTTTAAAAAAATGTGATAAAAAATATAAAAAAAGACGTTTGAAGTATTTTATTTAACAAAGCTTAGCTTGCCCAGATCACCGATTATCATCTGTTTTACTGTAAGCCGTCGCACAAATCAAAACGAAAACTGCATTTAAATTGAATATTTTGGTTTAAAATCGTGTTGTCCATGTTTACTAATTTAATATAATGTGATAAAAAATATAAACAATATGTTTGAAGTGTTTCATTTATCAAAGCTTAGCTTGGCCAGATCACCGATTATCATCTGTTTTACTGTAAGCCGTCGCACAAATCAAAACGAAAACTGCATTTAAATTAGATATTTTGTTCTAAAATCACGTTGTCGATGTTTACTAATTTAATATAATGTGATAAAAAATATAAACAAAATGTTTAAAGTGTTTTTATTACAAAGTTTGGCTTGGTTGTATGACCCATTAATATCTCTTTTACTCCAAGCCGTCGCTCAAGTATCACTGTTTAAATATCTCTTTTACTGTAAGCCGTCGCACAAATCAAAACGAAAACTGCATTTAAATTGAATATTTTGGTCTAAAATCACGTTGTCGATGTTTACTAATTTATATTAATGTGATAAAAAATATAAACAATATGTTTGAAGTGTTTTATGTAACAAAGCTTAGCTTGCCCAGATCACCGATTATCATCTGTTTTACTGTAAGCCGTCGCACAAATCAAAACGAAAACTGCATTTAAATTGGATATTTTGTTCTAAAATCACGTTGTCGATGTTTACTAATTTAATATAATGTGATAAAAAATATAAACAAAATGTTTAAAGTGTTTTTATTACAAAGTTTGGCTTGGTTGCATGACCCATTAATATCTCTTTTACTCCAAGCCGTCGCTCAAGTATCACTGTTTAAATATCTCTTTTACTGTAAACCGTCGTACAAATCAAAACGAAAACTGCATTTAAATTGAATATTTTGGTTTAAAATCACGTTGTCGATGTTTACTAATTTAATATAATGTGATAAAAATATAAAAAAGAAGTTTGAAGTATTTTATTTAACAAAGCTTAGCTTGCCCAGATCACCGATTATCATCTATTTTACTGTAAGCCGTTGCACAAATCAAAACAAAAACTGCATTTAAATTAGATATTTTGTTCTAAAATCACGTTGTCAATGTTTACTAATTTAAAGTAATGTGATAAAAAATATAAACAAAATGTTTAAAGTGTTTTTATTACAAAGTTTGGCTTGGTTGTATGACCCATTAATATCTCTTTTACTCCAAGCCGTCGCTCAAGTATCACTGTTTACATATCTCTTTTACTGTAAGCCGTCTCATAAGTCAAAACGAAAACTGCATTTAAATTGAATATTTTGTTCTAAAATCATCTTGTCGATGTTTACTACTTTAAAATAATGTGATAAAAAATATAAAAAAGACGTTTGAAGTATTTTATTTAGCAAAGCTTAGCTTGCCCAGATCACCGATTATCATCTGTTTTACTGTAAGCCGTCGCACAAACCAGTACGAAAACTGCATTTAAATTGGATATTTTGGTTTAAAATCACGTTGTCGATGTTTACTAATTTAAAATAATGTGATAAAAAATACAAAAAAGAAGTTTGAAGTATTTTATTTAACAAAGCTTAGCGTGCCCAGATCACCAATTATCATCTGTTTTACTGTAAGCCGTCGCACAAATCAAAACGAAAACTGCATTTAAATTGAATATTTTGTTCTAAAATCACGTTGTCAATGTTTACTAATTTAAAGTAATGTGATAAAAAATATAAACAAAATGTTTAAAGTGTTTTTATTACAAAGTTTGGCTTGGTTTTATGACCGATTATCATTTAGTTAAAAGAGAAAGAAAAGAGAAAAGTGAGTGAGAGTAGCGAAAACGAGAGAGCATTTTAGAAACGAGAGAAGAAAAAAGTTTTAAAAATGAAGGTGACGGCCGATAGTAAAAGAGATCCCAATAATCTTGCTTGAGAGTATTAGTTGTTTAATTGCTTTAAAATTTTATATATTCACAAAGAAATGATTTAACTGCATGTGTATTGTGTAATTGAAAGTTTATATGTTAATTTGACTTTTACATGGATGAATCTACTCCATTATTGAAAGAGAAAAAGGCTAATTTTTCAAATAAAGTTAAGGTTTGTTATTTTATTTAACAATCTTATTGAACATTAGATTTTTTAAAGATCTGTTTAGTATTAACTGATTTCATTTAGCAAAAAAATTTTTTAAGTGTTTGGTTATATGGATAAAGTTGGTCTTAAAAATTTCATTGATCTATACACATAAAAGAACATGGACAATTTTTATTACATAGATTGATAGTGGATAAAACACTTAATTAAAAATTAGCTTGATGTCCATCTCAAACCCACAATAAATATATCAAAGTTTTTTGTTTTGAAACATATATATTGACCACAAATAGTTGTCCCTTTAGATCATGAATGTAATGTTCAATGCAAGCTATAATTTTTTGTTATTAATTTTCATTAAAATATTAAAAGAAAAATAAGCTGTTGTCAATATTTTTGGATATTCACAAACAATTTATTTCAATTTTTTTACAATAGATTTATTTCAAGCATTTTGTATAATTGTGAATTTTTTAAAAATTTATTGAATCTTATGTTAATCAAGTTTTTAATATAATCACCAAGTCTTTTTCTAATATATTTAGATTAAAGATGAAGTTTCTGTTACTTCCTATTCAATCATAGGTACCAAATCAAATGAAATTCAATGCCAGACATACTGGTATCGCTGGTATATTTGTCTCATTTTTGGTTTTATGGGAATGTTGCAAGGTGCTATTTGGAATACATGGGGTCCTATTGATGATTCTGCAAAAACTGCTTTTGGATTTTCTGCTTGTGTGTCAAGTTTTATTTAATGTTTTATCCTAATTGAATGAAAAGTGATAAAATCTTGCTGAAAACCTTTTTAGTTCTGTTGTTGCTGTGTAAGCTTAGTGCTATTGTTTTTATGCAGTTGAAGTGGAATTGCTTACTAATTGGGGCCCAATTACATTTATAATTTTCATGCCTGGTTTTATGTGGTTATTGGATTATAAAGGCTTGCGCCTACCTACTGTTATAACAGCATTTTTCATTGCATTGGGATCTGGATTACGTTGTTTACCTTTAGATGTATCCATATTACGTTAGTAAGTTTCACCTTTTGATTTTTTATGTAAATACTTGAAAATATCAATTAATGCCAAATATTGTCTTTTTATCTAATAGATCACTTTTTTCACGTATTTATGGTACCTTTTGCACCATTGTGGAGTCAGAGGAAGTTTTCTGACTCTGACTCCATTCATTAAAAATTTTCTGACAATTAAACTCATACTCTGACTTCACCTGTGTGAAATTTTCTGACTTCAAAACATTTGAAAAAATGACTCTGGCTCCTGCAATTCTGAAAAAGTGACTTCAACTCCACTCAAAAATGTATGACGCTGGCAACTCCGACTCCAACTCCACAACCTTGATTAAGTCACACTTTTAAAAAATTGAAGAAAAAGGAAAAAGCCAACCCACTTTCTAAAATCTGTAGCTTAAGCTGTATAATGTTAAGATTTGATATCAGTTCTTCAAAAAAGTGCTCGGATAAAAAGAGGGTATCTGAGCAAAATATTTTGAATTAAAAGTCACAAAATATAGCCAAAAATTTTAATAATTTAAAGCCCAACAGATTGTATTTAAACATAAGAGTACAAAATTGAATGCAGAAACTCAAAGCATGTAAAATAAGAATAACTTGCCTATGTTGAACATTTAAACAGTAATTATCCTAAAAAAAAGTAAACATATTAGTATTAGATTTTTTATTTATCTTCAAAATATTTTGTCTCAACAATGCATATTGTCTATATATGTAGATGTTTCTGTGTAGTTGTGTTCATGTAGGTTGGCCTAGATGGTAGGTGCTTTCTCACAGCCTGGGCTGTAAGTCTGTTCATTGGTTTTAAAAATGACAGACTGCAACCGAACCTAGTCATCGTCTACAAACCACTGCCAATGCGATTACAAACCCTGGATCTCCCAGTGCTTCCTCACCCCTGTCTTTACACTGGCAATTTTAACTGTCGTCATGCTGACTGGGGTTACAATGACAACAGTCCAGATGGTGATTGCTTGGCTGGCTGGGCAGGTATTAATTGTCTTGCCCTCCTATATAATGCCAAGGACGCTGCCATTTTTTTTCTGGCTGCTGGAACACTGGCACCAATCCAGATCTAGCTTTCGCTAGCATATGTTGCTTACTGGATAGATGTGTCCTTGACAAGTTTTCTAGGTCACAACATTGACCTTCACTTATTGCACCACCAAGGTTTGCTATGGCAGTGCCAAGCATGCCTGTAAAGCGATGGAACTTCCACAAGGCCAAATGGAGTCACTACATTGCTTTGACAAATAAATTCACAAAGACTTTGTTGCCGCCTGATTCACTTGATGTGGATGTAACTTACCAGGACTTCTGTAACGCCAGTAAAAAAGCAGCCAAAAAGACTATCCAACATGGGTATCAAAACAACTATATTCCGTGTTGGGATGCAAAGTGTGAATCCCTCTATAAAACCTTTTCTGCAGTCTCCTCAAGGAGACGACTCAAGTTTGGCTGCTACAGCTGTGCTTGCCAAGCTGAACAGAAAGTGGAGGGATCAATAGTCTGCACACTCTAGTAAAAAACCGTGGAGTATTTTGAACAATCTTGCTTGTAGGTCCTGACACTCTACTCGTCACTGTCCCGTTTCAGCCGATCCTATTGCATCTCAGCTGGTTAGAAATGGGAAATACGGGTCTGTTGACTGCAAGTCATCTTGACTTGTCTATCAAGAAGTGCCTGACCTTTGGAGGGCCACAACACCAGATGCAGTAAATATCTCTGACAATTTTTCACAGAGAGAATTTGCTGCTGCCCTAACATTTAAAATCAGGTAAAGCTCTGGGACCTGATTTCATCTGCTCAGAGCTGATACTTCATGCTGGAGCTGCTTTGAAGTCCTGGTTACATGAGTTCCTTTCTTCCTGTTTGCGCCGACTCAAAATTCCCAAGATCTGGAGAAAAGCGGTCGTGGTCACGATCCCAAAACCAACAAAGTCCGTGGAGGACCCAAAAAGTTATCGACTGATATCTCTGCTCTGTGTCCCCTACAAGATTCTCAAGAGGCTTATCTATGCTCGTTGCTTGCGTTGAACCATTAATCGATCCACTGCTCCCTAAAGAGCAGGCTGGGTTCCAACGTAGATCAAGTTGTTCTGCTAACCCAGTACATCGAGGATTCTTTTGAGGCTAAAAAGAAGGCCAGTGCCGTATTTGTCGATCTGACAGCTGCTTATGACACTGTGTGGTACCATGGCCTTCTGAATAAGCTGCAAGCTGCTGGGACTACTTCTGAATAAGCACATGGTCAGAATGATTAAGGAGCTTGTCTGAAATCAAAGTTTAACCCTGGTGACAGCAAGCAAAGCAGGCTATGCCGTCTTAAAAACGATGTTCCTCAGGGATCGGTCTTGGCTCACCTCCTATTTAACATCTATACATACAATTTTCCTTCCATGATTTCCAGAAAGTTTGTTTATGCTGATGATTTAGCATTGTTGCACTCTTCTGGAAACTGGAAGGACTTGGAGGGGACTTTAAGCCAAGACATGTCTACACTCTCAGCATATCTCCAGATTTGGAGGTTGAAGCTCAGTCACACTAAGACAGTGATGGCAGCCTTTCACTTAAATAACCAAGAGCCCAAATGCGAGCTAAAGGTCTGCAACAATGGTAGACTTTTACCGTTCTGTCCAACCCCTACTTATCTTGGTGTAAAACTGGACAGATCACTCATGTTTTGTCACCACTTAGTGGTGACTTTGAAGTCCTGGTTACGTGACTTCCTTTCTTCCTGTTTGCGCCGACTCAAAATTCCCAAGATCTGGAGAAGAGCGCTTGTGGTCGCGATCCCAAAACCAGGAAAGCCCGTGGGGGACCCAAAGAGTTATCGACCGATATCTCTGCTCTGTGTCCCCTACAAGATCCTCGAGAGGCTTATCTACGCCCGCGTTGAACCATTAATCGATCCACTGCTCCCTAAAGAGCAGGCTGGGTTCCGACGCGGGAAGTCAACCGTAGATCAAGTTGTTCTGCTAACCCAGAACATCGAGGATTCTTTCGAGGCTAAAAAGAAGGCCGGTGCCGTATTTATCGATCTGATAGCTGCTTATGACACTGTCTGGCACCGTGGCCTTACCTGCAAGCTGCTGAGACTACTTCCGGATAAGCACATGGTCAAAATGATCATGGAGCTTGTCCGAAATCGAAGTTTCACCCTTACCACCGGTGACAGCAAGCAAAGCAGGCTACGCCGTCTTAAAAACGGCGTTCCTCAGGGATCGGTCTTGGCTCCCCTCCTATTTAACATCTATACGTACGATCTTCCTTCCATGATTTCCAGAAGGTTTGCTTATGCTGATGATTTAGCATTGTTGCACTCTTCTGGAAACTGGAAGGACTTGGAGGGGACATTAAGCCAAGACATGTCCACACTGTCAGCGTATCTCCAGACTTGGAGGTTGAAGCTCAGTCACACTAAGACGGTGACGACAGCCTTTCACTTAAACAACCGAGAGGCCAAACGTGAGCTAAAGGTCTACAACAATAGTAGACTTTTACCGTTCTGTCCAACCCCTACATACCTTGGGGTAAAACTGGACAGATCGCTCACGTTTCGTCACCATTTAGTGGCATTGCGCAAAAAACTATCATCGCGCGTCACACTGTTGAGGCGACTCGTGGGCTCGGGATGGGGTGCTGGTGCTAAAACACTACGCATAGCCACCTTGTCTCTAGTCTACTCAACAGCTGAGTACTGTGCGCCAGTCTGGTGTCGCAGTGCTCACACTCGCCTCATCGACAGTGTCTTGAATGACGCCTTGCGCATAGTTACTGGATGCCTGCGTCCCACTCCAACAGACCACCTACCTGTACTTTCAGGCATCCAGCCAGCTGAGCTTCGCCGACTGGGAGCGACACTCTCCTTGGCTTACCGTGGATCTCTGGACCCCGATCATATTTTGCATGGTCTGTTAAATGGGTCCTCAGATACTGGCCAAGTGAGACTAAAATCCAGACGCCCGTTTGTGCCAGGTGCGCGGAATCTCTTGGACAATCTTGCCAGACTTGGCATCCGCGCCTCTGAATGGACAAATCACAAATGGAACACGGAGTACTGTGAAAGTGCTTCCAGGCTCCGTGCTTTTGTGCCCGGGACCAGTGTCAGGCCTGTTGGGATGGGCTTACCCCGAGCAGCTTGGGTTAGGCTCAACCGCCTGCGGACTGGTGTTGGGCGATTCCATTCGTCCATGCACAAATGGGGTCTCGCTCCTTCACCGAATTGCGAGTGTGGCGCCTCAGAGCAAACCGCAGACCATGTACTAACAGCGTGCCCTGTACATCGGGCACCACATGGAGCACGTGGTCTGACAGTTTTGGATGACGAAACTCGATGCTGGCTTAATAACATCACTGCCAGCATCTGACCCAGGCAGTGCAGCAGTCTGGGGTAGTAAAAGGATAAACCCTCGGCCCCAGTTCTGTTTGTGTCTGGCCTGGAGTGGATGCCCTTCAAACGATAACGAAACGATAACGAACCACTTAGTGGCATTGGACAAAAAACTATCTTTGCGCGTCACACTGCTGAGGCGACTTGTGGGCTTGGGATGGGGTGCTGGTGCTAAAACACTTTGCATAGCTACCTTATTTCTAGTCTACTCAACAGCTGAGTACTGTGCACCAGTCTGGTGTCGCAGTGCTCACACTTGCCTCATCGACAATGTCTTGAACGACGCTTTGTGCATAGTCACTGGATGTTTGCGTTTCACTCCAACAGACCACCTACCTGTACTCTCAGGCATCCAGCCAACTGAGCTTTGCTGAATGGGAGCGACACTCTCCTTGGCTCATCGTGGATCTCTGGACCCCAATTATATCTTGCATGGTCTTTTAAGTGGGTCCCTAGATAGTCACCAAGTGAGACTAAGATCCAGACGCACATTTGTGCCAGCGGCGCAGAATCTTTTGGACAACCTTGCCAAACTTGGCATCTCTGCTTTTGAATGGACAAATCACAAATGGAAAACGGAGTACTGTGAAAAGGCTTCCAAGCTTCTGTGCCCTGGACCAGTGCCAGGCATGTTGAGATGGGCTTACCCCGAGCAGCTTGGGTTAAGCTCAACTGCCTGCAAATTGGTGTTGGGCAATTCCATTCGTCCATGCACAAATGGGTCTTGCTCCTTCACCGAATTGCAAGTGTGGCACCTCTGAACAAACCGCAGACCATGTACTAACAGACTTCCCTATACGTTGGGCACCACATGGAGTACGAGGTCTGACGGTTTTGGATGACGAAACTCAATGCTGGCTTAATAACACCACTGTCAGCATCTGATTCAGGCAATGCAGCAGTCTGGGGTAGTAAAAGGATAAACTCTCAGCCCCAGTCGTGTTTGTGTCTGACCTGTAGTGGATACCCTTCAAACAACGATGACAACGATGTAGATGAACAAGTTTATTGTTTAGACTAGTGGTTCTCCTAGTGTTCAATTGAAATATCTAAGAGGTCAAATGTGGTTTGATAAATAAAAGTTAGGGTTTACCCAAGCAATGGTGACAGTGTCAAAATTTTCAAAAATGCATAGCAGCATATTTAAAAAGGCATACATAAAAAAATGCATGCCTTTTTAAAAAATTTTTCTTAAAGTCAAGCTGTGAAAAATATTACCTAATCAGAAAATTTTAAACAGGTGGAGTCAGAGTCTGAGTTTATATCAGAAAATTTTGAATGGGAGTCAGAGTTAGAAAAATTCCTCTGACTCCACAACCCTGCCTGCAATAGTGCAAAGATACCATAAATACGTAAAAAAAGTAATTTATTAGATAAAAAGACAATTGTATATGCATGCAGCAAGAAAAGCCCTGGAAAATATTATTGCAGGCTTTTTTGGGACTATATTTAGCATGGGACTGGCAAACTCCTTTATAGTCTATGATAAGAAAGTTTCAAAATTTCCCAGTGGAAGAAAGCAAAGATAATTTTGCCAAAAAACAAAAAGATTTCAGAAAAATGGTTGCAATTGAGCTAATTGGTCACTTCATCTCAAGAAAAAAACATCTTTCAACAAAGTGATATTTTATTTTTATTTTTTATTTTAATCTCTATATTTATCCTCCTGACTCGCAGAAAAGCGACGGAGGCGCTATACATAGGGTAAGCAATTACCCCGACCTGCTTTCGGAGATGCCAAGATATTGCTGTCCGCTTGTAATTTAGTAGAGATATTACTGTAATTTAGAACTGCTTGTCAAGACCACCAAGCAGGGGAAAGTGCTGTAAAGTGTTTTTCCCAAGGACACAACAGAATGGCGCAAGTGGGTTTTGAACCGAGACCATGTTGATCATCAGTCCAGTCATTAACCACTCGACCATGCTCCCGACTGGTACCACAGCCAACCTTGATAAATTGAATATCTCAAAAAGCACAGGAATGTGAAAACTGCTTCAGCAAGAAGAGACAGAAACAGCTTCATAAAATGCAGTGACTGCAATGTTTACCTATAACTAAACAAACGCAGGAACTGCTGGGAGCAGTTCCATCACAAACAATGAATGCAGTTATTTTTGTTGTTTGTTATTTGGCAAAGTGGTATTATCTAGGTCAGAGATTCTCAAAGGTGGCCATGGGGTCTTTACCTGGGGGCCATGACAAGAATCCTCATTTTGGACTACTATGTACTTTTGGGATGAAATTGACAAAATCAGAGATGGTTTTGAAGTGATGACTTTTTTTTTGTTTTCACTTAAATTTTGGGAGAAAATTGAAGAAATCAGAGACAGGTAACTTTTTTTTTGATCGTTAAAGTGATTACTTTTTTTGATCTTTTAAAGTGATTACTTTTTTTTGGTCTTCATCTAACCTTTGGGATGATGTTGTAACCAGGACCATGGATGTTTAAAAATTTCTGAAGGGGGGTCATGGACCACCAAAGTTTAAGAACCACTGGCCTAGGTCTTTTTATTTTTTATGAGTAATTTTAAAGTGTTAAAATATTTCTCTTGCTTTGTGGCATTCATTTTGATTTAGTTTTTGCTTGTATGTTAACCTTTAACGGGTAGAAATATTTTTCCCGCATTAAAAGTCGAAGTGGGTCTTTTTGACCCAAGCCTTAAATTTTTCAAAATATTCAACATATGAATGTGCTTGCAATAGTGCTTTGGCTTAAAAAGTTTTTCGAAGTATTAAATGAATGAGAATCTTTCAAAATTTATTGAAATAAAAGTTTTGTTAGCAAAAGAACGAAAAAACAAACAAACAGAAAAGGAAAGGGAAAAATCTTATCCAGCAAGAGTTGTTTCAAAGGTTCATAAGTTGAAAGTTTTATTCTACGCAGTCTTTGCAGGTTGGAGGTGCTTGGTGCTCCTTACAGATTGGTTTGGTGCATTTGTAGCAATAAGTTGAGGTCTTTCGATCGTTTCCTTTGCAATATGCACACCGAATTCTTCGTGCTTTTGTACGTACATCTTCTTGATTTGCCATAGAAACTGATGGAATATCGATACCCATGCTCGAAGCACAACGTTCAATGGTGTTTTGAAGAGCTCTTTGTATTCCAGTTCTGCTTTGCAAACGTAATTCAAGTTGTTCCCTCAAAAGTTCTTTTCCAAGACGCCTCAAAAATTCTCGCTGTGAACGGAGGCCATCTTCATCATTGTTCCACACGTATATTACGAAGGAATTTAGGCAAACTTTATTTGACCAGGGAATAAAACAATAAAACAAAGACATCGGCCAACGATTTGTTCTTCTAGAACAAGATGTAGCAGCACATTTTTTATCTGCAGTGTCTATTCCACCTTTTGTCTCATTGTAGAAAGTCACTACCGATGGTTTCTGCTTGTCTCTTGTAGTTTCATCAATGCTCGCATCCGAATGCATCGTGGACAGCAAGATAACTGCCTTTTTTGGTTTTGGCACATAGGAAACCATCATCATTTCTTTTTGGAATCCAAATTGAGAGGAGAGCAACTTACGGTTTTTGTTAGGCATCATTTCTGGTGGAATGTCCGGTTTATTTTTCCTCATTGTTCCGACCAGTGTTACTTTCTTTTTCAGTAGATCTTCAGCTAGTGGAACACTTGTATACCAATTATCTGTTGTCAAGTTTCTGCCTGTGCCAATGATTGGGGAAACCATACGAAGCGTAATATCATGTGGTTTATTGGAAAGCTGAAATGGACCTTCAGGTTGTTTTCCGACATACACTTCCATGTTGCATATGTAATTGGTCTTCGCGTCACATAAGCACTGCAGTTTTATTCCATACTTGGCTGGTTTCTTTGGCATGTATTGCACAAAACAACACCTGCCTCTAAAAGCTTCTAGTGCTTCATCAAGTGTCAAATGCTCTGTAGGACTGTACATCTGACGGAAAGCTCCAACCACACTTTCAAAAATGTTGCGAATCGGGGCCAGACGGTTGGTTAAACGGCGTTCTTCTCTTGTGTTACTATCATCAAATCACATATGACATAAAAGAAACTTGAAGCGTTTGTAGGTCATTACAGATCGCAGTAAGTCCATTCCTGTTCCATCAGATTTCCATAGGTCCGCAATATCATGGCGAGAAGCTTGCTGTGCACCAGAGATTACTAAAATTCCCAACATTGCCAAAATTTCCGAAGTTGTTGTTGCAGTAACATCGTACTTGGACGAATATTGATCCTTTATTTTCTCAATTTTCTGGTTTGTATGATCAGTAATTTTGGCAATCACTGCTGGAGTCATAAAAAAACTAAATATGTCCAAAGGAGTTTTAGCATTTTTTGCAGCACCAATTGGTCCAGGCTGTGTTGTTATTATGTTATTTGCACTACGCCTAACATTTGAACGAAAAGGAGTTTCTTGCCACGTAGCTCCAGTTTTGGCAAGTAGAATTCGTTTTACTGGAATTTTATCATCGTCGCTTTCGCCATTGTCATCAGAAAGTTCTTGCTCAGAGTCAGAATTGTGTTCTGTTTCTTCAATAATCTCCTCCTCGTAATCAGAATCACTGAATTCTTCTTCAAAATCACATGAGTCCGGATCATTTTCTAGCAATTCCAATACATGTATTGTATCTAGTACACGTTTAGACGCCATTATAGCTCTAAATAATCTAAAAATGCAAGCATAACTTTAGTAACTTAAAGAGTCGAAGCGGGTCAAAATGACCCAACAGATAAATAAATCACTGCTCATTAGAAAAATATCAACTGCAAAAAACTTTCAAATGTGCCACATGTCCGGCCCACTAATAGAGGCAGCTATAGAAAACAACAGCCAATTTAGGGCAGCAGGAACAGAATTAACAATCAATATGTAGCCTTATGGGTCAAAAAGACCCATTTCGACTTGTTAAAGGTTAAATTAAATGTTTAAAAAAAAATACATGTTTCAGTTATTGAAATATTTCCTATTTGAGGACCAAGTGTAGCATTTTCTTCTGCATTTGTTGGATCCCACCCAAAATTATTTTGATCCAGTATTCAGAGAACAAAAATACTACCTAAACCAGGGGTGGAAAACCTTTTGAAAGTAAGGGTCATTTACCCACTTACCAAGAAGGCTGCAAAAAAACAATTTTGCATATGCCTATACAAGAGTTATATTGCAACTATTGGTGCCCCAGCTAATGGCATAGTGGTATTGACTCTAACTACCATCTGATAGCCCTGGGTTTGATCCCAGACTGGGGCATCAAGTGTTATATACTTTCAAGGCAAGCTTTAAAAGGGTGACAAAAATACAATTATTGATGACATTTGTATGTATTATTTGCAGGAAAATGAATAGATTACAAAGCACAAATGAGAAAATTTAGTACTCATTGACATGTTTAACTATTTAATAACTTTCTTGAGATTGCTTCTGTTGAACCAGCATTGGTGTCACAAACTTTATTTGGGAATCCAAGAAGACCAGTTGAACAAGGTAACCAGATTATCTGTGCTGAAGTAAAGCTGTGTTTTCTTTTATCTATTCTGGCTCAAAAATAGTTTGCTGCAAGACTGAAGCTTTTTATACAGTTAATTCTAACTAAGTTTGAATTGATTCTTTTAAAAATCTCTCTCCACAGACAGACAGAGATTACTATCTCTAACTTTAAAGAATATATTTACAAAGTTTACAAAGCTTGATTGGTTCAAAAACTTGGCTCCCACGTTTTACCAACTTTAAAATAATTCTATCTCTCTACAGAATTAATCTCCGAAAACACATCTACGAAAACACGAATGACATAACTGCAGTGCAACAAATAAAATCATTAACTAGAATTTACACTGGAAGAAAATGAAAACAAAGGGCTTACTTATGTAAGATCATGACATGTGATGCCAGTTTACAGTAGAACATACTCGAATGTTACATTTAAGAATTAAAATAAAGTTCTTACTTGTTTATTGTTTGCATTTGATAAAGGACAGCCAATCAGAAAATCAGAACATGACATATTGAACACGTAATTAGAAGTCTTGATCAATCATACCTGAACAATTAAAAAACATCTAGGTGCTAAAGTCATGTGCTCTTAATCTGATTGACACATGCTTATGATTACAATTGATAAAACAAACAAAACAATAATAAAGCAGCTTGCAAATAAGTGTAAACAAATTAAACAGGGGTTTTACCAACTGGAATTACTACTTCACCATGAAAATATTATATACGTTATAATAAAAATTTTAAATACCGAAAAAGATGGAGAATTAACACTAGATTTATGAAATTAAAATTATTGCAAATAAAGTGTGACAATTGGGATACTTGTTTCTATTGAGGATCTTTTGAGATTCAGGCTGCACTTTGTGGCTTGGAAGGCCACAGGTTTTCCACCCCTGATCTAAACCAAGGGTTTGCAAACTTATTCCAACTATGTATCCCTTTTCTCAAACTATGTACACCTTTGCTGAACCTAAATGTGTGGCATACCCCTTAAAGTATTTAACAAAAAATGAATGCAATTGAATATACAAAACACAAAAAAGTATTTTTAACTGCTTTAATCATGTCATCATGAATTGAATGTGATGGATGAGCATGGCTTTGCTTTACTAGTAAATCAATTCTTGGAAGTGTTTTAGAAAAACACGTGTGTAAGTCATGTTTGACTGAAAACATTGCATAAAACTTGTTTTTGCCACATATAGTTAAGAAACCTGGCTCACAACAGTAAGCTGATTAAAAGAACAAAAGACTTTCACACATTTTTTTGACACCAATGGATATGACTTTACCATTGACGACTAAAATTTCTGCAGGGATGAGCATTCAAAAATATCTTTGGCTGTTGGTTCATTCAAAAGTTCAACAAATTCATCTTGCTAATTGTATGGAAGAAATCTAGAATCAACCTTAAAGAGATTGCGTATCAGCTTAAGTATCAGTATCATTTAAATTCTGGAAATAATTTCCCAACAGATCACATAATGACTGAAAGTGGTTTTGCACCAACTCACTAATATCAGTAATTTTTGTCTTTCTGCACAGGACAAAGTTTTCATTCATGTTCTTGTAGATGTCATATTGACCACATATTATTTTTTTCCACAAAATTAGTTTTGTAATGCTTTTAATTAGTCTGTAAAGTCTCTGATGCAAGCTGAGTTACCTTGTGATGATATGTCAATTTGTAAGGGAAAGAAGACCTAAAAAGTGATGATGATGATGAGATTGCTGTCTAAATGCAGTTGTTGAAGTATGAATGTAAGAAACTTGCTTGCGTAAATGTGTACCCTCAAAATTTCGCTTTTGTATCCCAGTTTGAGAACTCCTGACCTAAACTAACATGCCAATTGCCAAGTCCAAATTTTTGCAAATTTAGAAAAAGATTTTTTTTGGGAGGAAAGAATTTAAGTGTTAGACCTTGATCTTTACTTTTGCAAATGTAAAACTTGCTAATCTGCAAGGTTAAGTGTTGACTAATCAATAGCAAGAAATTAAACAATTAAAGGTAGTTTTTATTTTTTCAATTGTTCAAAGATTACTGTCCTATTGTTTAAATTTTTTATTGGATAATTTGGTTGCAATTACTGTAAGTTATTTGTAAATACCACCAAGCAGAAAAAAGTAAGGTAATAGGTCTTGAAAAAGACATCAACAAAATCATTAAAGCAATAGGTTAAAAAAGGCACTTTTGAACATCCAATTGATGCCTCATCAAATTAGCCTGGTGTTTTTCTAGAAAATCCCTTTGAATAACATGTTGAAATAATGGAGCTGTAAATTATTTTTCTTGAGTAAATATATGCATCATAGGTGTTCAGTTACTTTTATTTGCATTAAATATCAATAAATGTATTGTTATTGTGGTTATCTGTTTAAAGTGTTTGATTCTCATGTATTTCTGTGTTCTACCCTTTTGCTTTGTCACTAGTTGGGCATTACAGTCCTATTTATAATTTTTCTCTGGTTTATTATGTGTTAAATTTGTTGTAAAGATATATACAATTTATTTCAGCTTTATTCATGCTGGACAATTTCTTAATGGTATAGGTGGTTGTGTTGCTATGGCAGCACCTCCTTTGTTGTCAAACGTTTGGTTTCCACCTCATGAAAGAATCACAGCAACTGGAATCACAGCACTATTTAACTATTTGGGTATGGTAACAATAATTGTTATCTTTTTTGAAGCCAAACAGCAAGCAACTTTGTGATTTGACAGTTTGTTAAAATTGCTTAAATGCAGTATATACCACTACAACTTCTCACAGTTGTCCTTTGATGTTAAAGAATCTTATTTAGCATAATAAAAAATGTTTTAATCATAGAAACTGTTGTTTGATAAACTTTCGTTTGATAAATTGTCATGTACTGAGAAAATTAACTTTGCTAAATGTCATTTGTAAATCTGGGCTATGTGAAATGTTACATTTTTTTGTAAAGCTATGATGTTATGCACTGCAATTATTGGTATTGATATTTCATCAATTATTCTAACCACTCATTTGCCTAAACCATGTATTTGCCACATATAAATTCTTCTGATTGCAGAATTCCAACAGCATTCTATCTTTCAAATTTTGCTTACCAATTTTATTTCCCCATGACCTTTCAAATTTCAAAACTCTCAAATTCATCCACCATTTTTCCAACATGACCATTAAAGTCTCCAATCCTCAAAGTCAATTTTTTTGTACCTTTCTTATCCCATTCATCAACAAGTTCACCATATTATTTATCCTTCTGTATATCTGACTTTCCACATTGGGGTGCATAGACACATATCACCTGTATCATTTCCTCCCCAAATATAAGGCACATTTTCGTCATTCTATCACTCTTTTTTTTTTCTCAACAACACTCTCACATAACTCCTTGACCATTGTTCCCACACCACCTTTAACAACATTATTTCTCGACCACCATTACTTGTATATTCTGCCTTCAACTCCAAAAGAGTGAGTCCTTGGCCCCTCCATTGTACTTCTTTGTATACCATAAATATTCTCCTTCCTCTTCCTCAATTCCTCTGCCACCTCTGTCCCTCTACCATGAAGGCTACTGGTGTTCAGGGTTCCAAGTCTAATTCCAATCTAAATGCTTTTAAATTTATACCCAGAGATTCTTTGCACACCCTGCCCATTTAAGGGCTGCTGAGGACTGGAGATCATTTAATTGCATTTTCATGTGAATTTGGAGCAAGTTTTTGCTGGTTGCATGCCCTTGCTGACACCAACCACAGTTGTCTGCTGCAAACATAGTCTTTGCCTAAAGAAACAATACCTGCAAGGCAAAAGTTGATCTATTTAATCCATAGCAGGTGCTCCCACTCCGAGTCGGAGCAATTCTGGGAGTAATGGGAATTAAAGGGTCACTACACTTTTCTTATAACTGCAGAATTCTCATACTGAAGCCTTCCTATCGAATGTAGTTCAATGTAGTACATATAAAACACTGATTACAAAGGGCAACATAAGCCAATTTTTAGTTGAATAAAAAAACCAAAAACCAGAAATTTCAGTTTTAAAAAGCTTAGAAATCATAAATTGATATAGCCAGTCTTTATCAAGCAATATTATTGATGTTAATACAGTCAACTTTGGATATAAGGTATGCAGATATAAGGGTTTTTGCTCACAAGGGACTATTTCAAATAGTCCCAATGATTTTCAATGTAAAATAATTCTGAAATACGAGGGTCAGTCAAAAAATAATGAGCCCAAGTCTCTCCTGGCCATATTTGTTGCAATAAAATCAAAAGTCATACATCAAAAGAAAGCCCAGGGATAGGAGATCTCAGTTCTACTTTTCAATGTTATCTCCGCACTTTTCAATTCCAACTGTCCATCGATGAACAAGGGACACTATGCCAGCCTTGTAAAAGTCAGCAGGCTGCATTTTTAACCAGTTTCTTACAGCGTGCTTGACTTCTTGATCACTAGTGAAGTGCTGCCCCCTAACTCCTTCTTTCAATGGTCCAAAAAGATGATAGTCAGATGGTGCCAGGTCGGGTGAGTATGGGGAATGGGTTACCGTCGTCCATCCAAAAGAAGCAATCACTTCACGAGTTTTGAGACTGGTATGGGGCTTGGCGTTATCGTGTTGCAGCAAGACCTTAGACATGTCCAGGTGAGGTCGTACTCTTCTCAGTTTCGCTTTCAGTTTGCGTAAAGTGTCAATGTAAGCATCTGAGTTGATGGTAGTACCTTTAGGCATAAAATCTACCAATATCACTCCTTCAATGTCCCAAAACACAGTCGCCATAATTTTTCCAGCTGAACGTTGACTTTTGAATTTCTTGGCTCTTGGGGACGTGGGGTGACGCCATTCCATGGATGATCTTTTCGACAGAGGTTCATAGTGATGAACCCAGGTTTCATCTCCTGTCACTATACGGCTGAGAAAAGTTTTGTCACTTCTGTGACACTCAATAAGCTCCGAACAAGCTTCAAAACGGGCTTGCTTGTGAAAATCCAAAAGTTGCCTCGGAACCCATCTGGCGCAAACCTTTGCAAAGCCTAGCTCATTAACAATATTCACAGCACTTCCATGGCTAACTCCAACACGTTCAGCAATGTCATCAATAGTGATTCTGCGATCATCTCTAATCAATTTCTCAACCTTATCATTGTTTCCAGGATTGACTGCAGAAGATGGTCTTCCACTTCTTGGTCTGTCCTGGAGGCTACTCAAACTTGGATCATCTTCTTCGTGTTTAATCCTGGATACCCACTTTTTCATAGTGCTATAGGCTAATGAAGCATCTCCATAAACATTTACCAATCTTTCGAAAATTTGTTTTGGTGGCTCCCCTTCCGAAACAAGAAATTCAATCACAGCTCTCTGCTTCTGACGGACATCCAGTGATGACGTCATTTCCAAAACACAATACCAAAAGTGGACACGTTGAAACAATTTTTTTTTACAATTTACCTTTAAAGCAGTAAATTTACTAAACACCCTTAAAATTTCTAGAAAAAATATGAAGGTTAAAGCGGTTAAAGTTAACAGGGCTCATTACTTTTTGACTGACCCTCGTATTTGCTTACAAGGGATCCAGATATAAAGGATTTTTGCTTAAAAGGGATTAAATTTCTAAGTCTCAATGATAATTTTTTAGTAATTTCATTTGGTTATAAGAGATCAATTTTTTGTTCTGATGATGCGTCAAAATAATGAAAAGCACGCATTCTGACTTCAATTTCACAGGCTTTTCTGAGGGTGCGCTTTCTTTGCAGGCTTTTTGGAGGTTCATTGCTTTTTGGAGGGGAAAATGTGTAAAAAGCTTCAAAAAAGGTGTTTCGAGCATTTAAAACTTGTGTTCTTAAGGTATTGGATCAAACTTTGCATCAGTCAGTTATAAGAGATATTTAGATGTAAGGGATTAATTGAGCTGGTCCTGGCGGATCTCTTATATCTGAAGTTGATTGTATTGACAAGCCATGTTATAAAAGTCAAGATTTTAAAAGTCAAAAAATATAATAGAATTTTTCAAGCAATCTTGTAATAAATGCATTGCAATGAAATATTGCATTATTAAAATAAGTTCAATGAAAGCTATAATCAACTAATTAAAGTGGCTTCACACTTGTAATATTACATAGCAAAGGTAAAAAACATGTAAAAGAAAACTAATAAAGAAAAACCATTGAAGTTATGCACAATCACCACTTGATTGCACACAGATTGGTCAGCAGCAGGAGTGATGGGGAGTGATTCAGGGTGCAACTGCATGAACCAGACACTTTTACATCCATATATTTTTCAAAAAAAGAGGAAGCAAGCACAACAGCATGATGATGCTCTCGATTATGAAAGAATAGAAAACCCAGTCTCATCCAGCCCAGGCTTGGATGAACATGACAAAAAATTGACTAATTTCGACACTGATGCTGTCTGTGTTCTCAATGATACTAGTCACAATGGACAATGCATTCGTATTTGCACCAATCACTGGTTGTTTCCTAAATCTGCTGTCACTGCAGTCCCAATCAGGTTGCTGGTACCCTCAACCGAGAAACCTAGCAACATTATCAACACACCATTAATCACTTTGTTTGGGGGACAAGCCTAGTATTCCCATATTGAAAAGGAACCACCAGCATCATCAGGAATAAAACAGGAGACCTCTTCTCCAGCCAGTTACTTATAAGGCCAAACAAAATTCCACCAAAAATATTTACTACAGTTTAGAACATGGACAATTAGTCAGAGGAAGAATCAGTCCAACCAAAGTTATTAGTAAGATAATAGGGAAGCCAGAAAATAAAAGATAGTTGATCAATTTTACTGTAGCAGAAACGACGGGATATGAAATAACACCAGGAAGCAATAGTGCACTACAAAAACTGATGGGACATGACTCCACACTATCAGTTAAAAGTATAACATCATCATCTTTCAAAAGATTATCATCTCCTTTGCTATTAGATTTATTACTTGGACTTGCATCAGCATTTTAGTCTGAAACAGCTTGTATCTTAGGATCACTGGAATCTAAGTCCTAGATCAGTGGGGTTGTTAATAATGCTGAAATATGCAAGAAATCCGCCACCAAATAAACTCAAAGAATAAACTCATAATCAATCAGAAACCCTGCAAATAATGAACTCCAAACTTCAAATATTACACCACGGCCACGTTTTCCAAACCAATATCCAACAATAGCCACAACACACGGCCAACCAGAAATTTGAAAAAATCGATTCAAACTCCAAATAATCATATTATAATAATATGGCTTGTAAAAATGCAACCGCTCAATTAAAGTTAAAAAAAAAAAGATTAATAAACCTGACAGCCACATTCCAATTGCTAAAAAATTTTCAGTTTAAATCAGAGCATAAGAAAATAAAAAAGCACTATCTAAATTTTGTAAATAAAAAAGCACTATCTAAAGTATCTAAATTTGCTCAATAACTACTTCGCAATGCACACTTATTTTTAAAACTCTTCTTATCTTGATTGCATGCCATAACGTTTATCGTTTTGTTGCCACTTACTTTTTCTGTTTTGCTTTCTACTACTTACAAATTTTCTACTTCACTATATTTTTTTATGGCGGAACTAAAATAAAAGATACCGATACTGAAATGGCTCAACTGCTTCGTGGGACTCAAAAAGTATATGTGAATTTTATGTCAAACAAAGGATCGAATACAATGAACTAATAATCCAAACAGTATTAAGTGTTTTTGGGTAGGGCACACACGTAAATTTGTTGTAAAAACAACCCAGGAAAAGTTATTTCAGGAAATTGGCTCCCAAGTATAACTGCTAAAGTGGCGTTGATGCATGATTTTCCAAATATAGATAGCTATCTCTGTGTTTTCAATTCATTCTTTGTTCATCCATTTTGATCTACTTGTGGGAACAGCAAAACAAAAGGAAATCATTGACATTCTGTATTGTGAGGCAGATAAATTAAGCATAAAGAATGCTCATCTATCAATTTTTGGTTAACGATGGCCTCTACTTACTTAACTCTAATTCAGTGCAATTACTTGTATTTCCTAGCACAAGAAGTGTGAGCAGGGTTTTTCTGTAATTATGAGTATTGAAACTGATATTGCCTTGCATTGCTCTTTCATGGCTTCCAATGTGTCGGCTTAGTTCCTTTATTCTCTTATTGTGCGCGTATTTGTAGTTAACTTGAAAGCAAAAAGCACACAGCACACATTTAAACCAGAGGCGATGCAGAAATAGACATGATTGGAAATGCACAGAGTTAATTACAAAAGACACAATTAGCACGTTCTACTACATCCCCCTTTACAGAAAACGTTGAAATTGTAATTACAACAAGCAAATAAGCATATTAAAATTTGTCGTAATTCAAACGCTGAGGTGGTTTCGACACACAGTCAGAAAGAGTAACATAGGTTTGATGCTTCATTCTTATTATTTTCTGCATTACCATTTTTGACGCTTACCATCTTTGATTCTTTCTGGCCTGGCTAGATATTTCAGCTGTCTGATTTTGTGAGCTGCATGAAGCAATAATGGACGATTTTTCTTCTCTGTAGCTTCAACTCAATGCAATACCAAGCTCTAGAAAACCTTCTCCTGTGGCTTTGTTTTTGATGATGATTTAGAAATACATCTGAGTACAAGACAAAAGCATTATAGCATGTCAAATCAAGGATATTGCACCAAACAGGAACATACCACCTTTTACTTGTGTATTTCACACTATACGTATGTACCGACTCGCTCGCTTCGATAAGTATAATGTCAAATAATGTGGCTGTTTGACAAGTTAGTATGTTTAGGAACAAGTAGTTAAAAAAGTTTTCATTTGATGCCATTAAACTCTGCAGACAATTTGTTTATTTTATTAAGACCTTGAATTGCATTTTATGGTAATGATGCTTTGGATAGCTGCGGGAAAGGTAAAAAGTAGTAAATAGGTAATGATTTCTACAGGCGGTGGTCTTGGATTTACTCTCAGTCTAATCGTTGATGATCCAACGAATTCTACTAGAAACTTATCTTGCTTACATTCTAAGTCTCATGAATTAAATTCTACTTCCCATGAAGTTGATGTCATTCGGTAAGTTTCATATGTCAGTATAGATTTAATTGAGATGTTATTCTGATATTATAAAGTTTGTGATTAATATCGTCGCTTTTTTTATTTCGTCGGGTATATTCATCGAATAACAGTTGGTTTTGCTGTGTTAATTTCTCTGATTACACTATTTCTTGGTTATTTTAAACTAGATTTATGAAGATCGGGAAACAGTTGTAAGAAGCCAAGTTATTTTTCATTATTTAAATTTTGTCATAGCTTTGTTTTATAAATGTCAAAAAAAAAAAAAAAAAATAGATAGAAATTAATTTGGTCAAAACCAGAGCAGTAGACTCGAGTTTGCTTTTGTTGGACAATTAAAACTCGTTTCGCTTTTTAGAATGACTCTTTTTTTTGCAAAGCCAACTGTCGCAAAATCACTCTTTAATTCCATAATGCGCTTAACGAAGTCATTATCGCTTAAGCTTTTATTTCAAGTAAGCCTATTAACGCATTGCTGGTCAGTTGAAATTTGTGAATTTATGTTAACTAATACACTCTAGACCATTGGTTGGTTGTTCCCGAGCATTTATTGATTAACAAAAATAATTGTTTCAATGTTTGCCATTTTCGTAATATGAAATTAACAAAACAATGGCAAAGACTATGTTTGCAGCAGACAATTGTGGTTGGTGTCAGCAAGGGCATGCAACCAGCAAAAACTTGCTCCAAATTCACATGAAAATGCAATTAAATAAAATAATCTCCAGTCCTCAGCAGCCCTTAAATGGGCAGGGTGTGCAAAGAATCTGCACAATTGGTTGTTCCCGAGCATTTATTGACTAACAAAAATTATTGTTTCAATGTTTGCCATTTTAGTAATATGAAATTAACAAAACAATGTTTCGATAGCATTTTCTATTAAGACTGACAAATATAAAAAATTCAATTTATTACAAAGCAAAAATTACCAGAAATTGATATGTATCTAATTTATATGCTTTTAACTTGGTTTTTGGCAAACCGACTTTATGCAAAAAATAAAACGTGTCGTAAATGTAATAAAAACTTGTTTTTATCAATTGCAAGGCCATCCGATTTTTTTAATGGCAAAAATCATTTCTGCTTGTCAAAAAAATTTCTTGTCGGTGCTACTTTGGCTTGTTATTTACAAGTTAAAATATCTGCAACGTATGATTAATCGTAACTCGCAAGGGGCTGTTAAAAAATATTCTTCCAATTGTTTAAGCGTTTAAAAAAATTACCATTATGTACAAGTTGACCCTCCTAACACAACAAGATTATGCAGAATGTAGATTAGGAACCGGTGTAGATATGATAACAAACTAGGTTAGTGACATGTAGATAACCAGCAAAGCAGCACCCTCTGGTCAAAATTAAAAACTTTTTTTTTGTTACCCCATTTGTTCGTTTAGTTTCGTCCTTTGGAAGATACCCCACAGGCACTCAAGACCTTTATGCGGCCACGGGTTGGACGCTCTTGATCTATTGCAATCTGTTTCTAATCTTCTGCTAGTATTCACAGTAGATTGCTACGTCATACAGTTCTTACAGGCTTAACCTAGATTAATTTTGATGAGAAATTTTTACGCTAGAAAAATTATCTGTCTTTGTCTTACCCAAAGAGCGAGTTAAGATAAATTTTACGACAAACTCAAGTTTCTGACTTCTATTTCCAGACTCATATTTGCAATATTATTTCACCGTCCGTGCGTTTATGGTCTACAAGTCCGCCTTGTATCGTAAAAAATTCTTATAAGATTGTTATGTTCAATGCACAATGCACTGAACATAACAATATGATGAACAACTCAAAATAGCCAAATTTAAATGCAAATTTTTTCCAACCTCTGATCTTTGAAACCGTTGAGTGAATAATAGCAGGTTTGTTTAAACCAATGTTTCTCAGACTGTGTGCTGCAGCACACTACTGTGCCGTGAGAGATTTCTAAGTGTGCCGCAAAACTTTTTAAAAAACATTAATCCATGCACCGCAACGGCAACAAGTTTTTGTAAGTCCAAAAATTTCAAATTTAATTCCCATTGCGTAAAGCTGGGGTGGGCAAACTATTTAGCTTGCGGGCCGCGTTTGGAAGTTGAATTTGCTTGCAGGCCGCACCATAGTGACCTTTAAAAAAAGTCTTCACTTTAAATCTATCTCGGATTCCTTAATTTTCGATCCAAAATAAGGTGATCTCTAAAAAAAAAAGTCTGTCCTTGATTCTGCTTCGGATTTCTTAATTTTCTTTGCTAATAATCGGTGATCGCTAAAAGCTATGACTAAGAATTTGGTTGAAGACAAACAACAATTAAAAATTTTTTAAACTATTTGTTTTCGTGGGCCGTAGTGTGCCTTCCCCTGTCAAACATGTCAAACTCGCGGCCCGCGAAGTCCTTCAAAGAATTTTTTAATCAGATGCTCAATACGAAATCAAATTAATATTAAATTTAGAACTAAATTTAAATAATTGAAATGACCAGGTTGATTTTTTAGTTTGTTTTAAAATTAGCAAGAGCTTGACTTTCCAGCCGAAATTAACCAAATTAAGTGAAGAACTTTTTTTTGGTCTGCATCTTGATTTTCAAGGCTAGGGAGTAGGAGTAAGGAGTAAGAGGAATCAGGGTTTTTCCAAGGAGTAGGAGTAACTAAAAGTATTTATTATTCCTTACTCCTTCAATTATATTCCATATACAAACAAAAAAGTTATTATACTGCACTATTTATAAATTGTTATATTGCACTATCTAGTTAATATCATTAATTCTTTTCTTTTTGTTTCAGACTTTTAGCAAATAACAAGAGTTTTAACAAATAAGAGTAGGAATAGGAAAAGGAAAAACATTAAAAAAAAATTTTACTCCAGAGTAGGAGTACCATTAAGAAACATCTTACTCCGGAATAGGAATAACTTCAAAATCATCACCACTTTCCAGCTCTGTTGATTTCAACCTAAAAGTTTGAAAAAATAACCAGGATCAACCAAATGATTTAACTAAAGACTTTTTTTTTGGCCTTCATTTTCTTTCGTAACCAGATTGCGGACGGCAGAAACTTTTCAAGCTAAAATTTCACCGATACGGCCCACGCAGACGCCCGAGTTTGACATGCCAATCGTACGCGATATGTGGAACTTAAATGGTTCATATGTTAACAAACTATTCAAAATCTAGTGAAGAACAATAAAAGAAAGTTTTTACTTTATTTATAGAAAGTTACATAAAAATTCGAGGCTTTTATGTAATACGCTATAATGCCTCAGGTAAAGGAAAACGTTGAAAACTCAATGAAGACCGAAAAAAGATCTGCACTCTGGTCCAAATGTGCCGCAAAATTTGGAAAGGTAGCAAAAAAGTTACATAAAAATTCGAGGCTTTTATGTAATACGCTATAATGCCTCAGGTAAAGGAAAACGTTAAAAACTCAATGAAGACCGAAAAAAGATCTCACTCTGGTCCAAATGTGCCGCAAAATTTGGAAAGGTAGCAAAGTGTGCCGTGGGCGCGAAAAGTTTGAGAACCATTGGTTTTGACTCAAAATTGTAACGGAAAAATTCCGCTACCTTTTTTTCGTGACCGCTTTTAGTCAACCAAACTAAAAATTGAATTATTTTTCAACTTCAATCTTTTTCCGCCTAGCACTAAAAATTGTGCGTGTTTTTTTTACACTTTCCGCTTTTAGTCTGCATTGTCTTCGGTTTTTTTTTGCGCTTTCCGCCACAAGCTTTACTTTTTGGCGATCGCTTTCAGTCTGAACCTATCTTTTAGAAACTTTTAACCGTTGAGTGAGCATGAAGTAGATTTAGAGTTTAACTTGTAATTGTATAGACCAGTGTTTCTCAACCTTTTTTGGGCCATGCCCCACCTAATTATTTCTAAAATTCTGATATCCTTCATTTGGTGATATATAGCTGTAACAGCCGAAAAAATATTCGGGTGTATGGGCAATACAGTTTGCCCAAAAGACTAGTGAAGACTAAAAAAAGTCATCATTTTGAAACTGTCTCTAATTCCTCATTTTCGCTCCAAAAGGCTTCATTGGCCCTTCTTTTTTTGACCAAAATTGGTTCGTAATGTCTTAAATCTTTATGCCTCATCAAAATTTTGCCAGACCCCACCGGTGGGACACACGTCTCACGTTGAGAACCATTGGTGTAGACCAGGGGTGGCCAACCTTTTTCCTCATGCGCCAATTTTATTCAAGTCCAGTTCAGATCCGCCACACAAACGAAAGACTTTAAAAAAAAAAGGTCATCGCTGAAAATCAGGGTGCAATCCGCCACAGGTTGGCCACCTCTGGTGTAGACAGTATAATGCCATAGTTTAGTTGGTTTAGTTTTGCTATTTTTGTCTTTTTTTATTTACCAAGTAAGATTTTATCTTTTTCTATTTGATTACTATCAATTATATGTTTAGATAATAAAGTAAGGAAACTGATGTTTTGATAAGTGTTGAAGTAGTGTACATTGACTTATAGAACTGCTGCAATAATCATGAAATATGTGAAATACGCCGTAAATTGAACCCTAAACAACACGCTAAAGCATGATTATAATCTTTTTGTAATAAATCAACCTTTAGCCATATCTTTACCCAAGTGTTGATGATTTCAGAAAGGAAATAAATGATGTTCTCTACGTTGAGTTTGGATTGATGTTGGTTGTGTTTGTTCTTATCTTTGTTTTTTTCCCCAATCGCCCACCTCGTCCTCCCAGTGTATCAGCCAGCTTAGCTCGAAGAAATCTCAAGGTTTGCTTAGATTTGTTTCTACTAGAAAAAACAAAATTTTGATAATTACAGTATGAAACTTATGGGACATTGCTCTAATTTTCATAAAGATTTTTTACAAAGTTTAAACGATATACGAGTATATGTTGACGCAATCAAACTATTTAACTTTTCATTCATAAAGTACTGTAAAAGATAACTTAATGTATTATTACTTACTGTTACATTGTTTACTTTTTAGACTGGTTTGTTGGAACTGAGGAGTCACCGACAGTTTTGGGTCGTTGCCGTAATATTGTCATTAGTTAATGGGACTTATAGTAGTTGGACTGGAGTTATGCCAATTATTTTAAAACCTCTAAACATAAGTCAAGTGAGCAGTTATGGCTTGTCGACTCAAGCTCTGAATTTTTCTGTTTTGTCAAGGTGTTATTTCTATTTTAATTCTGCAGAAAGGCTCCGGTATGCTTGGCTTAATCATGGTTGGCGCAGGTTGCATAGCCGGAATCTTAATTGGATGGCAAGTAACGTTTAACGTTAATTTTGTGTTTTGTTAGTGTTAAAATTTGTTGGATTTTTTTTATATAAAGTACTTGTAAGCAAGCCAAAGTACTTGTGCATTGCGCCAAAGAAGCACTCATGACATTTGAAAATGGCACGAGACCTTTTGTTAATTCATGTGATAAGCGTAGAAATTCCTAAATTTTTTGTTAATAATACTTTTGTATACTCTTCCAATTAATATTGAGTTTTTTTTAAGATAAAATGAATAATAAATCTCATTTCACGTTTTCATTATGACAATCAAGAAATTGCATTCGATGCAATTTCATTGAAATATGAAAAAATGTACTTTAATCAAGTTGGATGCCTGGACTACACCTGCGTATAGGCACGACGTACATTCGTTTATTAAATTTGAGAAGGCATATCGTAAATTCAAGATAAACCAGCTCATGGCGTAAACAAAAAGCTGCTTTGTTTGTGTTGTTTTTACTGCTACGTCATTTTAGCAGTTTTGTAGGATAACAGATGTAAAGAGTAATTGAATAAATGTAAAGAATAAACAAGAGAAAATGATAGGCCCCTTAAATAAAAAATGTTCCAAAGGTTTGGAAACCGAGTAGCAATTTTAAACCATTTTGGAAAAAGTAAATACAAGTTATAAGGATGTGATTTACGACAAAATACATTGATGGAGTTAGTTACTCATATGTTTTTTCGCTCTTTTAAAAGAACGACGAAAATTTGAGCAAAAAGAAATTAACAGTAGCGATCAGCAATAATTAAAATTATTTAATTGCTTTCATCACATCTTTCCTAGTTGTAAGACTTAATGTTTTTTATTGACATAAGATAACATTTAAATTTTTTTGCATCCCATTGCAAGGATGTGAACATCTGGTTTTAAATTTTTAAGAGTCTTCGTCTTATCGTCTGCTCATGCTTGTGGCTTCCAAGACAACGTCGGAGTTGTTTAAATCAGGGCAGCCGTCAAGTGATTACCCCGACCGATTTTTGAAAATGTCAAGATAGTGAAGATATTGCTTCCAGTTAAAAATTTTTTATTTGACTTTATTTTGAGCTCTTCGGCGAACCGCTGTGTTAAGAAAAATACCTTTCCTCAAGATGAAACATCAGTACTAGGCGAGGAGTTGAATGAAAGTCAAATCGATCGTAGTCGTCATCAAAACGTGACTTTTGACCTTTGGCCACACTGCCGACGATTTAATGAAAAGTTTTAGCCAAGCATTTTTCAGTTAAATAACAAGAAACACATTTTATTGTTTCAACAATTATTTACTTTGATGGCAAAAGAAATCGAAAACGCAGAGCTTTAGTTCTAACTTTTAGATTCGAAGTTTTGTGAGATAGATCTTAGATAAAAATCTATTGGTAATTTTATTCCCGATTAAAGAAAGAAATCTTTCGATTTTGTTAAGCGTCAGATCGTTTTTTAATTGCTTAAGTTGAGTAAACATAAACTGGCGTGGACAAGCATTTTGAATTCATTGACATTGCCAGCTAATTTGACTGACTACAGTATTAGACTTCTCAATAATGCACTATCCTGTTAAAGACTCTTCAGATTAAAACTTAAGCAATAAAAGCAACAGTTAAAAACAAATCGATTTTTATGATTTCATAAACAAAGATTAATTTTAATAATAAATTATTATAATATAAAGTAATTTTTCAAACGTTGGCACGATACAAAACAACACTAGTCTCAGTTTATTTACTCAACTAGCGTATTTTAGTTAGACACCAATGTTCATAAAAAAAAAGAAGCCATAGTCATTGTAAAAAAAATGTAATAGATTTTTTAACTAATTTTAATGTTATGAAATATGTTATTTGAAATAGGTTTACAGACCGATTGAAAGGAAAAATGAAGCTGGTCATGACTATTCTTTACGTTCTTTGCCTCGTTATATTTTTTTACTTCATTATTGTTTCCAATCATTGGATTAAAGTCGTTCCGTTTGTTGCGCAACCACGTATGTTGAGTCAATTTTAACATTTTGTTTTGGTTTCATAGCTCGGCACTATACTGTGTATTTTGTACAGGTGCTGTGCTATTACGAACCGGCTGTTACCAGTTATTAATCATTTTTTACTTTTAAAAATTTGGTGAAGTATAGTACAATTTTAATTTCTTTTTATAAAAAAATTATATACTCTTTGGAAAGCTTTCAAGTATTTTTTAGCATTAAAATTGTACAACTAGTTAATAAAGGCTTTTTTGATATGTCCGATTATGATAAACTCGCTGAGAGTAGCAAAAAACAATTTTTTTAAACAATTTAGGCAAAATAAACTAAGAATGTATTTTTGACTTATCAAACTATTAAAATTTTTATCATTGATTGGTTAATGCAGGGATTCTCAATGGGGCCACGGGGTATTAACCGGCGGGCCGTTAGCAGAATCCTTTTTTAAGTCTTTGATTCTTGAGACGAAAAGGAAAAAATTAGAGACAGTTTTAAAGTGATAACTATTTTTTATGCCTTCACTTGACTTTTGGGACTATATTTTAAGCAGGGGGCCAACGGGTGTTTGAGAGTTTCTGAAAAGGGGCCATTAACCGCCAAAGTTTGAGAACCACTGAGTTAGTGATTAATCCCATGTAGCTGTTCATTCTTTGAAAATACTTGACCAAGTCAAATCAATGAGTTTAAAATGACGTGAAATTGTGCTACTTTACTTTAATGATTACGTTGCTTTGAATAAAAACTACCCACTAGGTCTGTATTTGAAGAGAAACATTTATTTGTGAAGACTTCGTTACTACTTTATTTCTACAAAAGTTTTAAAACCTTGATTTAAGATTGCTAGTTTGCATTGATTATAAATGAGTTTCTATTTTCTTGTTTGCATTTTTTATTAAGTAATTTTTACTCATAATTCCGCTACATAAATTTTAAATACAGTGATTATAAAAGGTTTGATTTATTCCAGCTGAAATCTGGTCGGCATGCATTATAGTTGGAATCGCCTTAAACGCTTCTGTACCTCTTGGAATGGAAATGGTAGCTGACGCTGGTTATCCTGTCTCTGAAGGAACCTCAACATCCATCGTAGTGTGGATGTTTAATATTCTCTCCTTTGTGTTTCTATTTATTCTTGGGTTTGCACCAAGTAAGTGATTCTTTGACACGTGCATGCCGATGTTGGTTCTGTTGTTGGGATTATGATAAGTGATGAGTTGTTTCAGCTTCTTTCAACTTTTAGTTGACTTGGGGAATTTTTGCTATAACGCTGTTAGAAATCGATTTTTTACTAGGGTTTATGCCCGGGATCCACGACAATTATTAAGTTTTAATTACCTGGATTCTGGACAGATTTGCCGAGAAATCGACTTGTAGGTTCAGGTTGGGGTGCTGGTGCCAAAACACTGCTCCCAGATGACCTATCCCTGGTCTACTGAACAGCTGAGTACTGCACACCAATCTGGTGTCGCAATGCTCAAACTCTCCTTATAAATAGTGTTTTGATCAAGGCCTTGCACATGGTCACTGTATGCCTGCATCCACTCCAACGGCCCACCTATCCATTCTTTCCAGCATCTAGCCAGCTGAGCTTCGCCGATTAGGAGCAACACTTTCTTCGGCTTATGGTAGATCCCTGGACCATGAACATACGCTGCGTGGTCTGTTACGTGGGTCCTCAGATGTTTGCCAAGAGAGACTAAGATCTAGACGCCCGTTTACGCAAGCTGCCCAAAATTTATTAAATAGCCTTGCTAGACTAGCCTAGGCATCCGCACTTCAGTCACCGAATTACAGATGGAGTACTGTGAGAGTACATCCAGGTTCCGTCTTTCCTATGAACTACTACCTTATCGTGGTAGGAAAGTTTGCGTGTCTCAATGACCTGTAAAGCTGCGTTGGCCGGAGATTTTACTTTTCCTGTAAGGAATATCCAAGCCAAAGAGGTTTGCAGATGGAGACCAGACGAAATGTAGCTCACAAGACGGCAACCCCACACTTGGCAGTCTAGGAGAAGGAAATATCAAATGTAAAAAACCCTTTGCAGCAGGGATACTCTACAAAATTATGATATATCACCTAGAACGTATTTTCATGCTGCCTCGGGTGTCGCGTAGATTTAAATGTATGCGTTCAGATACTTGGAAGAGGTATCCGTTTGATAAGTACTTTCCTAAATAAGTTAGTTAGGACGCTAATAGTTGATTTTCAATCATTACAACTTGACGCATTTCTGCTTCCTTTCTGATCTCTATTGGGTGGAGCTTTTGCTTTATCCGGTGAGAAAAGACTCGTCTCTGACTTCTTGGGACAGTCAATTTTTCAGTTTACTCACAAAGTAGATATTTAAATTGCTGCTTCTTGGGGGCGACATACATCCAAACCCTGGACCACAAATGGGTTTCTGACATTGGTTTCAAACCTATTACTAAACATCAAACATCTACGAGGGTCAGTCAATAAGTAATGAGACTTTCTCAATTACTTTGGTGTTCTTGGAGTTATGCAACTGAAATTTTATGTGATGATTATGAATGGAGTTGTCATCTTATTTACAACAAAACTTGTTTATTTTCAGATTACTGTAGGTGTGACGATAAATTGAAATGACTACTAGGCTAGGAAACAGCTCATGCTTGGAACAAAGAGGAGTCATCAGATTTCTGTTGGCAGAGAGTGTAAAATCATGTGAGATTCTGTCTAGAATGCAAAGACAATATGGTCCTTCCTGTATGTCTAGAGCAAACTTCTACAAATGGGTGCAAGCATTCAAAGATGGACGCGAAAGCATTACTGATGATCTGAGAAGTGGAAGACCTGTGGATGTCTCTACCCCAGAAGCAGTACAGGCAGTTGAAGACCTGATCAAATCTGATAGAAGGGTCACTTTAGATGAAATTGCTACAAACTTGGACATCTCCCATGGCACAGTGTACGCAATTGTGCGTGAGAAGCTGCGTTTTTCAAAAGTCAGCTGTCGCTGGGTTCCAAAGATGTTAACGGATGATCACAAAATGCAGCGCCTGATGGCTTCCAGAGCATCACTACGCAGATACAGAAAGGAGGGAGATGTATTTCTATCGAGAATAGTGACAACTGATGAGACCTGGGTCTTTCATTATGAACCTGAATCGAAACGACGATCAATGGAGTGGAAGCATGTTTCTTCCCCAGTGAAGAAAAAATTCAAATCTCAGAAAAGTTTAAGGAAAGTCATGCTCACTGTGTTCTGGGACAGAAATGGGCCGATCACTATCAATTTCTTGGAAAGGGGCAATACTGTGAACTCAGAGAACTACTGTGAGCTGCTAACTCAAGTGAAAAAAGACATTAAGAACAAACGGAGAGGACTTCAATCAAGAGGTGTGATTCTCCTTCAGGATAATGCAAGGCCCCACACAGCAGCAAGAACCCTAGCCAAAATTGAAGATTTAGGCTGGAAACTTCTAACACACCCACCCTACAGCCCAGACCTTGCACCATCTGATTTTCACCTCTTCGGCCCACTCAAAGAGAGTATGAGGGGAATTCACTTCCAGACTGATGAAGAAGTGAAGGCTGCTGTGAGCAACTGGCTAAGGACCCAGTCCACGGAATTCTATGCCAAAGGAATAGACAATCTAATATCAAGATGGAACAAGTGTGTTGCAAAGGAGGGAGACTATGTTGAAAAATAAAAAAGCATTTTTTGATTACCAGTCATTGCAAACTTGAGTTATTAAAAAAGTCTCATTACTTATTGACTGACCCTCGTATTTTATGTAACTACACAAAAGTACTGGGTGCATTTAAAATGCTCTTCAATCACAAAAGACTACAACAACTCATGGTACTGCACACTTACCGCACTTTTAAGCACAGAACACAAACTAACTCAACATCACCAAAGAACTGTCCTAAAGTGCTGCAACTTAATGCAAATAAAATTCGCAACAAAACAGATGATTAAAAATACACAAGCAGATGTCATAACAATACAAGAGACAAAACTTAATCAATCCCACAAAACACCAGACATTCAAGAACATACCACACTTACAAACAAGGAGGAGGCCTCCTAACTTACATTCATCAAACATCTTTCTAATTGAACTACAAATCGTCAAAATCCACCTTTCTATATCACAGCAAATACATATCACAAACATGTACATTCCACCCAGCTATGACAAACAGAAAAAGACTTAATTTGCCAACTAAAACGATAGAGGAGAACTGATGAAAGACCTGATGTCTTTCTAAACTCCTATCACATCACACTAAACACAAGCACTCCAACACGTTTACCACCCAATCACATACAAGACCTACTTCATCAGATATCACTACTGCTTCAGCAGACTTGCATGCCTGCACTAGCTGGCAGACCATCCATGGCAGACCATCCACTCCCTTACGTCAGATCACTTACCTTTACGCACCACACTCAGTGTAACGGTAAACAGCGCTGAAGTTGCCGATTGCCGCAAAGTGAAATGTCGATTAACGCGCTTCCGGCTTCGACGAAATAAAAGGACAATACAGGTAATAATTAAGGGATATTTTAATGGAAAATAAGTAATAATTGAAAGGTTGAAAGCAAAAGCGAAAGCGGTAATCTGTAAATAATAAAAACAAACTAAAAATTGAACACAAAAAGAAAACGCATAGATGTCTTACCGAGCAGTTCACGTCGGTACTGAACTCACGGGGAAACGGGAATTACCAAAAAATCACTAAGTCTACTCAGACTTCAACCAGTTGCCCACAAACACTGCAGCTGGTCGCCTCACAAATTGAGAAGTGACAAAACAAACACGGTACGTCAAATACACTAAGTCTACTTAGACTTCGGCCAGCCGCCACCAATTGCTGCTGGTCGCCTCACAAATTGAGAAGAATGTAACAAGAACTCACAAAGCCAGCTCTAAAAATGAACGCGCTGCAGACAAACTATGCTCCGAGATGAAATTAACTAAAAATAAAGCATAAAACGAAAAAGGAGCTGGCAGCGAGTGCACGCGCAAATTATGATTAGAAACTCAAAGGAAATAAAGCAAACACGTGCGTTGGTAATTTTCTACACTCAGTATACGTCACAAGACCAAAACAACCCGCTCTCACTTCACTAAAACAGTAACTAACTACCATAAGGCTGATTGGACATCATTTAAACCACATGTTGAGAAACTCATCTCCTGCAGACCGACCCCACAGCACAAATGCTCATGAGGCAAACATGAGGCACCTTATCAAGGCAATTTTGGATGCTGACAGACTTTTCATCCTTAAAGAAAATCACAATAGCACCAATTACACTCACTTACCCATGCATATCCGCAAGCTTATCCATCATCGTAACCATATTTGCAAACAAAACAGATCAGACCCACAAATCATTACTCTTAACAATCACATAAACAAACAAATTCATGATGACAAAACAAACACCTGGAAACAACATCTTGACAAAATTGATCGCAAACACAATCCACACTCCCTGTGGGCCACCATAACAAAGCTATTCAACAAAAAACACGCAACAGAACAGAAGCATTCGTTCAGAACTAAAACAGCCATCACTGACATAGACAAATCAAAAGCATTTAATAAATAATTCGCAAACGTCGCTCCATATAGCACAAAACAAAAACAGGCACATAGACTGCAGAATCAAGAATCTTCCCACAGAGGAAATACGACTTACCACTACACAAGTGCAATTAGCCATCTCAAGCAGTACAAACAACAACTCTACTGGACCTGATGGCATAAACATCAATTACCTAGTGCCACTTGCCATCTGATACCTCACAAGCCTATTGGATTGAGTTTGCCCCGAACAGCTTGGGTTAAGCTCATTCGCCTGCGGACTGGTGTTGGGTGATTCCATGCACAAAATTTGGTCTCTCTCCATCGAATTGTGAGTGTGACGCCTCTGAATAAACCGCAGACTACGTTCTACCTGTAATAACGTGTCCCATACATCGGGCACCACATGGAGCACGAGATCTACGGTTATGGATGATAAAGCCTGATGCTGGTTCAACACCGTCATTGCCAGCATCTGTCTGGGCAATACAGCAGCCGGGGGTACAAAAAGAATAAACCCTCGGGCCCCAGTCCGGTTTGTGACTGACCTGGAGTGGATGTCCTTCCAATCGACTGCGACGACGAGTGATGAAATATCTTGGCTTTTTGTTTTCTTGGTGGATTTAATGTTCATTAAGATTATGTAAAGGGTATGTTTGTGTCAGTCTTTGAGTAACATGAAGCTCAAGATCGCTATCGATTCGAAGCGCACACTGGTCGTATAATGTAGATGTTGATTGTTTTTGCTTCGCGTCGCACAGATATGTTCTGAATGGTTTGTTCGAGCTTCTTAAGGGCGTTTGTATATTTCAAAATAGGACAAGTGAAAGCTTTAAACTTAAAAAATGATTAGTTCCTTTTGTTTAACATTTTAATTTGAAGTAAGTGCTTTGAAACTGTAGTGCGTGCTTAACAGAAAAACTCGAATACTTTTTCTATTAAAGCAATAACAACATAATAGCGCAATTACATTTATGATTGAATTATTGAAAAAGATCAGCCTTAAAAGTAATGTAATGGCATATCAAGTGATAAGACGGCATCTTAAACAACTTTTTGTTCAATGTAAAACTGCTTGAAGCAAATCTCGTTTTAGCTTTAAGCAGAATACGGAAAACTTTATTTGACTCTCTAATTTCAAGAGTTGTACATAGAGTTGTACAAGTTGTACATAAAATTAATGAACTGTCAAAAACTTTTAATTCGGTATTTGCAAAGCGTTTGCAATTAACCTATCTGTTTTAAAGGTTGCACAGTTGTTTTAAGGAGATAAAAACATGTTTTCATTCGGAAGAAAAAAGAGAAATAAATTTAAAAAATTAAGTTTTGGCAAAAAAGTTGTTTTTTTGTAGCCATGTAATAGCAAACAGTACATGGTCTGTGGCGCCTCTGAGCAAACCGCAGACCATGTACTAACAGTGTGCCCTATACATCGGGCACCACATGGAGCACGAGGTCTGACGGTATTGGATGACGAAACTCGATGCTGGCTTAATGACATCACTGCCAGCATCTGATCCAGGCAGTGCAGCAGTCTGGGGTAGTAAAAGGATAAACCCTCGGCCACAGTCCTGTTTGTATCTGGCCTGGAGTGGATGCCCTTCAAACGACGACGACGACGACGAGCAAACAGTAATCGGACCGATTTTAATTCAAAATATTACGTATTTCTATTGTGTGTTTCGTGCAAACTGTGCATTAATTCTATCTTCTATACACTGCTAGATCCCTTATTTGCAAACTACATAATGCTGGCCTGCCTCGTTTTTTCTGTACCCGCTTTGATCATCTTTGTGAAAGAAGAAAACCGACGTTTGGAATTGGACACTCATTCCACGATCAGTCAACCAAGCTCTGAAAGGAATCACGCAATGATAAGCTCAAATCATCAATATACAGCTTAATTTTTTAGGAGCTTTTACTATTAAATTATATTACTAATCCTTTTATAAACGTATTTTTGTTTTTGCCATGCAAGTAATTACCTGTGGGAAGAGATTATTTTGATTAGATAAAATGCGTGTGACAAAATGGTTTGTGCATTTTTTTAGTCAAGTATTTCTCTAATTCTATATCTTTATTTTGAAGATGTATTTTAAAATCCTTTTAAGCAAATGTGATTTTTCTAATTGCTACAAAGCGACTAAAGGTTCTCCGTTACTGACTAAGGATTGTGTTCGTGCTTTTCGGATTTTTAAAGCTATAGTTTAAATGTATATACTTTTTTGTCCAATTAGAAGCGCAATTTCGATTTATTTTAAACAAAGTTTCCTAAGATTAAGTAAATTTTAATATTGTGTCATTTTGTTTTTGGTAATCATTTGTTTTATTTAAATGATTTTATGTCTTCTTGTTTTAATGTTTCTTTTACTAGTTTGCAGTATTATGTTATCGAGCAGATTGACGAAAACTTAAGTTTATCAGATTTTTTTCATCACTTAACATGTGTTTGCAATTTGCTCCGCTTTGTTCTTTCTCTAGTTTCTTCGATAACGCTTAATGATTTTAAGTAATTTTTGACGCTATCGATCACTGTGTCATGCGTGTTATTAGATATCTTAGCTATTGACCTTTGGTATTTATGCCGTTTTACCTCTGCTTGTTTTAGAATGGGTAAAAATTTAACTGTTGGATTAGTTGCAAAAAAATTTGATTGTACTGTATTAGTGAATGGCTCATCAGTTTAATCTAGCAAAACCCGCCATTTACAGTACGAAAGCATAAAGATAGGATCAAGAGAAAGGTCAGAAGAGCGATATAGTAGAATGGAATGGTGAGAGGTAGTAGATCCGAGGAGAGGCGCCAGCAAACAATTTTTGCCTAATGAGTCCTCGGTGCCAGAAGATAAAATTGCCGAAAATGAAAATCGTATAGAACGAAGTTAAGATGAAAGGTAAAAAGACTTAAGATGGAGATCGGAAAAAGAGCGTATAGGTGGAACATAAAAATCAAAGAAATGAATAGGAGAGGCTCCTTCCGCAATAACTACACGCGGGGCAGGATTCGAGTGAGGAAAGCTGTTGGGTAGAAAGAGGATAACAAGTTGGACCGTTCTTGTTCAGTATGAGAACACTACCTCCTAGGTTTCCTGTAGAGTTGATGGTTTTCCTTTCAGTCACAAACTGGTCCTTGTAATAGCTTTATATCCAGGGATGTGAAAAGTGGAGTCGACAGAGATGTAACTCCTACATAAAAACAAGGTCGTTCTGATTTTGAGATAGACATCGGATTAGTTTGTTACGCCGCGGTCGTGCTTGTATGCCATTCGCATTTCGCTAGAGAATTCGCAGACAACTTTGGGAGGATGAAAATGGTAAAAGTTAGCTTTGGGACGGGGTGAAGTAGAGGTTTGCGGTTGGATAGAGGGTGGACATGTAAAAGTCAGTTGAGGGTGGTTAGGAAAATTAGAAGGTGGGGTAGAGTGATTTTAGAAGTGCTCTTTTTTTTGAAGATGACTCATAGTTGGATATAGGAAGAGTTAAACTTTGCTTCTCCAAAAATCCGTCCCAGCAAAGTTTTCTCTTTACTCGCTCTATCCGCACACTTAGTAATTAGCATCTCCCTTTTTTATAAACAGGTAAAACTTTAGCAATGAGCATCTTCCGTTTTTTATAAAAGGGTAAAACTTTACTCATTCTCCGGCTTGTTCCATTTTTTCCCCATCGAAGAAACCATTTGTCACCCATTTTACTGTTTTCACCCTTTTTTGTGCACATAATTTAAGAAAATCCAAAGTAACTCCCCTTGGACCTCCTGCCTTTCCTGTTTTCATACCGCACAGTTCTTCCAGCTCATCATTCATGGCGTCATTGATTTTTGTCTGCTCTTAAAGTTTTCCACTCCACTCGTTTTCTTCATTAAGTAATTCTTGCGCGTACTCTTTACACACTCGCATCTTACCTTTCAAAGCTATCTTTAAATTTTAGTAGACTTAAGTGAAAACATTTATCTTTTCAATACTTTTGAGTTAAACAAAGACAATTGTTTTGAAAAATTTAACAAAATGTTTAATTCAGTATTAAATAAACATGCCCCACTGCAAAAACTGTCTCGTAAACAAAAACAATTACAATAGCAAACCATGGTTATCAAAAGGCATTTTAATATCAATAAAAACTAAACATAAATTACTTCAAAACATGATAAAGACTAAGATACAAAAAACACAAAAAACAATATCAAAAATATAGAAATAAACTTACACATATTATAGAACTGGCCAAAAAAAAAACACTTTACTAACCAAGTTGAACAATCACAACATAATAGTAGACTTTTATGGAAGACTGTAAATGATATAACAAAACTGAAAAAAACTAAATCATCACACCATATTAGATTAAAAGATGAAAACAAAAATTTAATTGAAAATCTTGTTCATGTCAGCAACATATTTAACAAATATTTTTCATCAATTGGAACAAATATGGAAAACAAAATAAACCCAACAAAAAACACTACAACTACACCCACTTCACTAATTTGCACAACAATAAATTCTTTCTTCTTGCAACTGTAATATTCTGTCGTTTCTCTTTTATAAAGCACAAGTCAGTTTTATATGTTTTGCTCTTCTTTATTATACATCGTTATCTTTTCTAGTACATAATAGTTACTAAGAAATACAAGTTGTGTGTTGCGTGATGCCAAATCAAAATTACCGATATATTACATCCCCCCATATATTGAAAGTTTTTTGTATCAAGGCTTATAGATGATCGAGAGTTAATATAGTTTTAACGTAAAAATTAATTTCATGAATGATAAACTCGTTATAGCAATAAAGGATTAAGACAGCACATAAATAAGCAATAAACAAATAAGAAAACATACAAATAAGTAAGCAAAGGTTGTGTGATAAAAAAATAAAAGTTTAATTGGGCAAGGTTGTTTCGAGGCAAATGTTTGAATTATTCCATCATATAATCATCAAAGCGACGAGGTCTCCGATGTTCACGGTCAGATCGTCTAGGTTCATCACATGAACTTTCAGTCTCGGTTACTGCTCAGTTGAAGTTGTTTCCGACTTCGTCATCAGAATCATCATTCGGTTCATTGTTTTTAACGTCACCATCATCAAGGTAATTGCTTGGTTCAGTGGAATTAGTGTCATTCTTGGGATGAGAATATCTCTTTCGAAAATGAATTCTATTTCGTCGAATCATTAATCCTGACTCGAGCTTATAATCAAGTACTGGCGTGATTGGTGGTAGCATTCCATTATTCGTAGTGCGATTATTTTGTATGCAGACTGGAGCATTAACTTTAAGCTATTCTAGGTTTCTTGTATCTGTGTTATAGTATTTTCCAATTTTTTTCCTTTTTGCTGCTTCCCTGTCAACTCGAAGTTTTTGGTCATGCAACTTCGTGATAAAGAACTTTTTGACAGGGGAAAGCGTCCTGTACGGAATGACCATACAACATGATGGCTGGAGATAGACCTGTGGATTTGTGAGGTGTATTTTTTCACTGCAGAATTCCTTTGATCCATTCTTCATTCGTTCTCAAAGGCTGTCCTCTGCCACGCCAACATTTTCGAAGAAAACGTTTTGCCCACTTAACAACTGATTTAGCCACAGAGTTGCTTTGAGGGTACCGTGGGGACAACGGACGCCACTCAACTCCCCAACTTTTTAAAAAGTCGTTAACAGCTGATGAGCCAAAAGGAGGGCCACCATCACTCCAAAATACATTACAAACTGCAGTGTTTATACACCATTCTCGCAAACTGCTCATTACCGCAGCTGCATCAGGGTTGATAAATGGATCTTTTACGTCAAAGTATCCAGAATACCAATCTACTATTACTAAAAATTTATTTCCATTTAGGTCGAACCAATCAGCTGAAATAATCTGAAAGGGATATTTAGCAACTGGCAGATGTTGTAAAGGCTCTTTGATGTTACTCGGTCTATCAAATTCGCATTTGGGACAGCTTCTGCATTTAATAGCAATGTCGTTATCCATACCGCGCCATTACATTATTAAGCGGGCTCTTGCTTTTGTGCCTTCAATCCTCCGGTGACTAGCATGCAAATCTGACAATATGCTTTTTCGTAATTCATGAGGAATAAGTAAGCGTGTCCCTCTAACAACAAAGCCATCATCACTTACTAATAAGTCTTCACGAACGTTCCAATAAGGGTGCAGCAAATTGGAGGTCGTGTTTGTTTTGGGGAAAACCTTGGTTAATTTGGGCTTTTAAAAGTTGATACTCCACGTCGTTGTCAGCAATCTTTTTAAGCTTTTCTAATGGAAACGAACAATCTGCCATTTCAGCTTGGGATAAACGGCAAATTCGAAGAAAGAATGCCTGTGAATCTGCATGCTGTTGGTCAGTTTCGTCAGGGTTATCAACAAGGTTGCGAGAAAATGAATCCGCAAATTTATTTTGAGAACCTGGAATGTAATATACTGTAAAATTATAATCCATCAATTTTAAAACGCTTTGTAAAATTCTGGAGTTGTTTATGTTATCCAGCCTTCGCTTATTACAAATACTTACAAGGGGACGATGGTCAGTGAATAAATTAAATTTGGTCCCGGCTAAGAAATTGTGGCATTTTTTGGTGGCATAAACAATTGCTTGCAGTTTAAGTTCTATAGGAGCATATCTTGTTTCAGCTGGTGTAAGAGTTCTTGACCCTGTTTGGATCGTTTTCCAATCGTTGTCGGTTTGTTGCTGGTTTAGGTAAAAACCGAGACCATGTTTTAAACTAGCATCAGTGAACAATCGCAATGGCGCTCCGGGGCTATAATATGCAATCACATTGTCACTGGTTAGAATTGCTTTAGCATTTTCAAAGACTAATGTTTGTTCATCATTCAGTTCAGTTCAGTTCAGTTTTTTTTTTATTTCTGCTCCGCCACATGAACAAAATAACAAAATGTTGAAAAGTTTGTATGTTGTTAAAGACGGGGTTAGAAAAAGGAAGAAGCAACAAAACGAGTTGACGTTGTGTCTTGCTAATTAGCGATGAAAGGTGTGACTTGTTGTTTAATATAGAAGCAAGGTTGCTTCACCTCATTATAAAATTGTTTAAACAGAAAGAGAAAAAGAAAAAAAAAAAAAAATGTATAGGACCGAGGTTATTTGCTTAATAAAACACTGCTATATAAAACACTGCTATGGGGGCGGTGCAATGGTGGGACCATAGCAGAGTTCGGCTGGATGAATATGATCAGTCCTTAAAAATATGTAAAAGCATGAACACATTCTACCAGCCTAACAGGCAAACAAACCCACCGAAAGAAATCCTGTTGCGGATCATAAGATCATTTCTCGAACAAAAACCTCAGTAAGAAAAATACAAAAACAAAAACATTACACCATTAGTAAAAAAAAAAAACAAACAAAAAGAACACAAAAACAACATAAGAAAACATACTAAAAAAAAATAAAAATAAAAATAAAAAAAATAAAAAAAAATCTACAAAAACCGATGCAAAGTAGTAACAATAAATAGTAAAATAAAATTTATGCAATAGCTAAAAAAATTGTTCAGGTAGAAACAGGAGTGATCCTGAAGAACTTTTCTTGAGTCTTTTCTTGACCGTTGTAGAGTTGAAGATTTTCAAATTGTTCAGTTGTTTTCCTGAAACACAAGAAAAGGAAGACCAGCAAAAGATATTAAATGATGACCTACGTAACAGTTTATTAGTTTGATTGTTGTTCAAGGAAGAATGCTTTAGATTTTTTAACAAATGTACTTAAGGATTTACATATTTTTATTTTTTCAGGTAATTCATTCCAAATTTTTGGGCCAATGTATCTTATTGATTGTTTTGTTACTGTGTTTTTGCATGATATAGGTATGATTTGAGAGTTACTTCTAGTAATTACAGTGGACGTTTTTCTTTGAAATATATTGTTAAATGCTGATGGTAATTGCTTGTGGAATGATTTGTACATGAAAATTGAAATATTTAATTTATAGAGTTGTTGTATATTAAGAATATTATCTTTTGTTATTTCTTTGTTGCGTTTTTTTGCGGGATTAGTGCAGATTATCATATTAATAAACTTGTTGCAGATTTTTTGTAATTTATTAAGTAACACAGAGTGTCCATAGCACTAAGTTGTAATGCAATACCTTATATGACTCAGAATTAGTGAATGAAAAAGTGTAAGTAGAGCTTCTTGAGTTAGAAAAGGCTTTACTCTCATTATTGCGTATAGCGATGATTTTAGTTTGCTGATTAGCATTGCCATGTGGTCTTTCCATGTTAGGCGTTCATTGAATATAACACCTAGCAATTTGACTGAAGTGACTCTTTCAATTTGATTTTTTCTAATAGTTAAAACTGAATCTTTTGACAATGTTTTTGTGGTACGAGAGCTAAATAAAATGTATTTTGTTTTTTTGACATTAAGGGAAAGCTTATTTGCTATTAGCCAGTTGTCAATGTTTTCAAGTTCTTTATTTCCTTTTTGAAATAATAAATTATTGTTTTTTGCACTAAGGATGATCGTTGTATCATCAGCAAAAGACAGGTTGTTGCTATATTTGAGACATTTTGAGAAGTCATTAATGTAAATTATAAACAAGAGTGGACCGAGTATTGAGCCTTGAGGTACCGAGGAAGAAATAGGTTCTATATTTAAAATACTTGAATTATAATCAACTTGTTGGGTTCTTCCAAATAAATAACTTTTAAACCAATCATGAACTGTGCCTCTTACACCATAATGATACAATTTATTTAGTAATATTTCATGATTAATAGTGTCAAAAGCTTTAGACAGGTCAAGAAAAATTCCAAGGCTATTCATTTTTTCTTCAAATGATGTTGCTATTTGATCAGTAAGCAGGGAAGTAAGATGACAAGTCGAGTGTCCTCGTCTAAAACCGAATTGATTTTCACTAATCAAGTTAAACTTATTTAAAAAAGAATATAAACGAATATAGACAAGTTTTTCAATTATTTTAGAAAAACAAGAAAGTAAGCTGATAGGCCTGTAGTTAGAAACATCTTTGGGACAACCTTTTTTAAAGAGGGGAATTACTTTGGTGTGTTTAAAGCAAGAGATAAATTTTCCTTGTGATAAAGATTGATTAAAGATGTAGCTAAGAATTCATGTGAAAGGGTTGCGTATTTTTTTGCAGTAAAGGTCTTAAGGGTTGCAAAGCGGTGGCCAAATCTCGGTTAAAGGGAGCCAGTTAGTTAGTCATGCCTTGAAACGATTGCAAATCGGTCAAGCTTTCTGGCTTTTTAAAGTCGCGAATAGCTTTGATCACTTTGTTTTGCATTCTATAACCGTAGTGATTAAGTACTATGCCAGCGAAAGTAACTTCTGGTTGAGCAAGGATGAATTTATTGCGCTGTAAGCGAATACCTGCTTTTCGACATCGGGTTAGAAATTTTTTTACAAGGCCAGTATGCTGTGCTAAACTATTTGAAGAATATACGATATTATCATCAACAATTTTTTTAGTATTTGGCAGATCATGTAACTCTTCAGACATTCTTCTGTTATAATGCTCACTGATCGAATTAATGCCAAAGGAGGCGCGTTCGTACCGAAAACGTCCAAAAGGTGTCAAAAAAGTAGTTAAATGCTTACTCTCTTCAGCGAGTTCTATTTGGTGGTACCCCTTCCATGCATCAAAACTAGAAAATAAATGTGCATCATTTGCTTGAATACTTTGAACTACGTCAAGCACACTAGGACTGAAGTAGTGCTCACGTAAGCAGTATTTGTTTAAGTGTCGAAAATCAACGCATAGCCTAACTTTTCCATTAAACTCCCCGTTTTAGTCGCGTTTTGGCTATACAACAATCGGATTAACCCATTCTGTTGCCTCTGTGACAGATGTTATTATGCCTTCTGCTAAGAGCTCGTCGAGTTCGTTTTTTAGCGCTTGTTGAAATGCAACAGGAATTTGTTGTGCTTTAGAAATGCAACACGGTATAGCGTCATCGCGCAAAACAATTTTAAATTTCTCACCGTTCATTGGTGGTTGAGATTCGAATACATCGTCGTACTCTCGAAGGATTTTCTCTTTCAATAGTTTGGTATAACCGCTCTCTGGGTCAATTGTGCTCGAGGAACAACGGGTTTTACAGTTTAAAAAGACTTTACCTTTATTAAACGGAGTTAAAATTGACTTGGGATTCTGAGTAGCACCCGCCGCATATTTCTTTGCTTCGAACTCAGGGTGTTTTGGGGACCTTTTGGTGTTAATATGAACAATGTTCAACTTTTTAGCAACATCGATGGAAGGCAATGGGGTTTTAATGTCTCTAAAAACAACTAATTTTGAATCAACATATGACTGGCCAAAATAAAATCTAGCGTAAACATAGCCTTCCGGAGTAATTTTTTCTCCTGTGGCTGTAACAGTGGCTTTCATTTCTGTTGTAGGCTTTTTTAATTGGCTCGGCAGTAGATGCAATGGAGTTAAATAATGAAGTCCGATTACTGTTCAACTAGACCCTGTATCGATTATAAAGCGCAAAATACCGGAACAATCGTTGTCAATGGCTACATGTACCTGAACTGTTTCAGTCCTACTGCCGACTTGCGATACTATTGCTCCCGATTGGCCTTCTGCTTCACTGATTTTTGATGAAAATGTGTTATCTGTCAGCCGCCGATTCTTTTTGAAGCACATTTTCTCAAAATGACCAACACGACGGCAAAAATTACAACGTTTTCCTTTCGCAGGACATTTACGCAAGGAATCATGCATGTAACCGCAGCGTGTACATATTCGACCCTAATTTAATAAAGTTGATCGATAACCACTTGAAATTTGTGTTACCGGTTGTTTTGCGATTCGTCCAATTGCGTTAAAATCATTTTCAGTTAAAGCGTTGGTAGTTTTTTGTAGTGAGTCATAGGTGTCTACTATTCGCACGGCGGCTGGTAAATCTAAATCCGGCACTTCCATTAATTTGCTTTGGGCAATTGAATTGCTTGTGTGAAGCACAAGCTTCATCAATAAACATTGATCAACTGCACGAATTTTATCGTCTTTACAAAAATCTTTACCAAATTCACACATAGACGCAAGTTACACAATTTCAGCATAAAATTGTTTGAAGGTTTGGTCAGTTTGTTGCTTATAGTTTGTTGCTTATACGTATCAAAGACTTTTCAGTAAACCCAAACATTATCTTTCGCCTTGGCAACGGTGGCAATGACATCTAGCACGACATCGATGTTTTGCCGTTGTTCGCGCGGCAACTGCAGTTGAGCGGCAGTGATTTTCTCGAAAGTTGCGCTCGTGACGCACGCTTCAATGGCTGCCATTTTGGTCTCCCAAGGGATTTCGTCAGCTTTAATGCCAGATTCTCTGATAAAATTGTTAGATTGTCTTTTCCATGACAAAAAGAATTATCCGGAGTGTGTGAATAAGTCTAAATCTTCTCCAATAAAAACTTTCTTTAAAGACCAGTCAATTGACCGCGCCATTTTTCAACAGTTACTTTTATATGATTTTTTAATGAAATTGAACGAAATATAACTGATAAACTGAGACTGGCTTTGTAGATTTGATAATTCTACTTGAAATTCTTTAGACTATTTTTCGGCTTATTCATGGCTAACTGCCGACGACGCCATGTAATATTCTGTCGTTTCTCTTTTATAAAGCACAAGTCAGTCTTACATGCTTTGCTCTTTTTTATTATACATCGTCATCTTTTTTTAGTCCGTGATAGTTACTAAGAAATACAAGTTGTGTGTTGCGTGTTGCCAAATCAAAATTACCAATATATTACAGCCACCAATTACAGTAGTATAGAAGAAGTAGCCACGAACCAAGAAATTTAGATCCATCAAAGAGTACACGATCTGACAATCCCCCCGTAAAATACATAAAATTGGCTGCTGGTATAATTGCACCAACTTTAACCAACTTATTCCATCATTGCATTACAATCTCTACTTTTCCCAAATCACTTAAAATGTCAGAAATTATATCTTTATTTAAACAAGGAGACATATACAGTTGTAATAATTATAGACCAATATCTCTAATTTCAATATTTTCAAAAATTTTTGAAAAGTGCATTTACAAACAACTAGTTTCTTATTTTAATAAAAATAATGTGTTTTATAAATCTCAGTTTGGTTTTAGGGAAAACTACTCAACAGAACTTGCTGTAGCACAGATATGCAATGAAATAATTGAAAATTTAGAAAATAATGATATTACTTAATTTTTCTAGAATTGGCCAAAGCATTTGATACTGTTGATCACAAAATACTATTGGATAAATTACACAAATATGGCATTCGTGGTGAACCTCATAACTACTTGCAAGTTATTTAAAAAACAGACAACAGTGCACTATTATTAACAAAATAAAGTCAGACCAATGTGAAAATAATTATGGAGCACCCCAAGGTTCAACCCTAGGGCCTCTTTTATTCCTTATTTATATCAATGATTTGCCAAATGCATCAAACCTGAAAGTGAACCTATTTGCTGATCGTCGTCGTCGTCGTCATCGTTTGAAGGGCATCCACTCCAGGCCAGACACAAACAGAACTGGGGCCGAGGGTTTATCCTTTTACTACCCCAGACTGCTGCACTGCCTGAATCAGATGCTGGCAGTGATGTTATTAAGCCAGCATCGAGTTTCGTCATCCAAAACCGTCAGACCGCGTGCTCCATGTGGTGCCCGATGTATGGGGCACATTGTTAGTACATGGTCTGCGGTTTGCTCTGAGGCGCCACACTCGCAATTCGGTGAAGGAGCGAGACCCCATTTGTGCATGGACGAATGGAATCGCCCAACACCAGTCTGCAGGCGGTTGAGCTTAACCCAAGCTGCTCGGGGTAAGCCCATCCCAACAGGCCTGACACTGATCCCGGGCACAAAAGCACGGAGCCTGGAAGCACTTTCACAGTACTCCGCGTTCCATTTATGATTTGTCCATTCAGAGGCGCGGATGCCAAGTCTGGCAAGATTGTCCAAGAGATTCCGCGCACCTGGCACAAACGGGCGTCTGGATCTTAGTCTCACTTGGCGAGTATCTGAGGACCCACTTAAAAGACCATGCAAAATATGATCGGGGTCCAGAGATCCACGGTAAGCCAAGGAGAGTGTCGCTCCCAGTCGGCGAAGCTCAGCTGGCTGGATGCCTGAAAGTACAGGTAGGTGGTCCGTTGGAGTGGGACGCAGGCATCCAGTAACTATGCGCAAGGCGTCATTCAAGACACTGTCAATGAGGCAAGTGTGAGCACTGCGACACCAGACTGGCGCACAGTACTCAGCTGTTGAGTAGACTAGAGACAAGGTGGCTATGCGTAGTGTTTTAGCACCAGCACCCCATCCCGAGCCCACGAGTCGCCTCAACAGTGTGACGCGCGATGATAGTTTTTTGCGCAATGCCACTAAATGGTGACGAAACGTGAGCGATCTGTCCAGTTTTACCCCAAGGTATGTAGGGGTTGGACAGAACGGTAAAAGTCTACTATTGTTGTAGACCTTTAACTCACGTTTGGCCTCTCGGTTGTTTAAGTGAAAGGCTGTCGTCACCGTCTTAGTGTGACTGAGCTTCAACCTCCAAGTCTGGAGATACGCTGACAGTGTGGACATGTCTTGGCTTAATGTCCCCTCCAAGTCCTTCCAGTTTCCAGAAGAGTGCAACAATGCTAAATCATCAGCATAAGCAAACTTTCTGGAAATCGTGGAAGGAAGATCGTACGTATAGATGTTAAATAGGAGGGGAGCCAAGACCGATCCCTGAGGAACGCCGTTTTTAAGACGGCGTAGCCTGCTTTGCTTGCTGTCACCGGTGGTAAGGGTGAAACTTTGATTTCGGACAAGCTCCATGATCATTTTGACCATGTGCTTATCCGGAAGTAGTCTCAGCAGCTTGCAGGTAAGGCCACGGTGCCAGACAGTGTCATAAGCAGCTGTCAGATCGATAAATACGGCACCGGCCTTCTTTTTAGCCTCGAAAGAATCCTTGATGTTCTGGGTTAGCAGAACAACTTGATCTACGGTTGACTTCCCGCGTCGGAACCCAGCCTGCTCTTTAGGGAGCAGTGGATCGATTAATGGTTCAACGCGGGCGTAGATAAGCCTCTCGAGGATCTTGTAGGGGACACAGAGCAGAGATATCGGTCGATAACTTTTTGGGTCCCCCACGGGCTTTCCTGGTTTTGGGATCGCGACCACAAGCGCTCTTCTCCAGATCTTGGGAATTTTGAGTCGGCGCAAACAGGAAGAAAGGAAGTTACGTAACCAGGACTTCAAAGCAGCTCCAGCATGGAGTATAAGCTTGTTGTAATATGTTTGGATTTTTATCAATGCATGTTAGAATTGCATCATCAGCAAATATTATCGAAATATTTGCTGATGATGCAATTCTAACATGCATTGATAAAAATCCAAACATATTACAACATAAAACTAATGCAGAACTAAAAAAATTGAAGATTAAACGAAAACAAATATATTGACAATAAACTACAAAAAAACAAATTAGCCTACATGATAATTACAAAACGAAAAATAAACAAATCCTTGTTTAAAATCAAAATTGGCCAAAATGAAATTATCCAAAAAGATAGTGTTGAATACTTGGGCATAATAATTGATAACAAAGTGAATTGATAACAAAATGAATTGGACACAACACATCAAATATCTAAAAGCCAAACTTTGTAAAGGTTCATGGGTGATCTTGAAGCTAAAGAAATATGTTAATATTCACACATTAAAAATCATTTATTATAGATAATATATTCCTATCTAAAATACTGTGTAACTAGTTGGGGAAAAGCTGCTAAAACTATTATCCAACCTATTATAAATACACAAAAACGCATTATTATGATAATGAGAGGGAGTACTTGCCAAACTAATTCAAGTCCCCTATTTACACAATTACAAATTCTAAAACTATGTGACATATACAAATTACAGATGGGCATCACAATTCATAACCTTAAAAAAATATATATGGCAAATTAACAACACAAATTAATTAACAACTTTCAAATTTAAACACAATACATAAATATAACACTAGAATCTCGAAGAACTCCAATGTTCACTCGATTCGGACAAATTTAGGAAAATCTTCAATCATGTTTGCAGGGCCACAAGTGTGGCAAGATGTTCCAAATCCAATTAAGAACTATCCAAAACATACATTTAAAAAAGCTTATACAAAATTTTTACTTCAATCTTAGTAAAAAAAAGAATAAGAAAAAAGGAATACTAGCATGTTTGGATTCAGTTATACTTGACTATTGCTTTGTAAAAATAAAAATAAAAAAATCTAACCGTTAGTTGTTAATTATGTGTTGTTGAATTAACATACTTGTTGTTTCTATTGTTTTTTCTTGTGTATTTCTTTTTGTACTCTTATTTCTTTTTTTGTTTTTGTTTTGCATATTTATTGTTAATTTTTTATTTTATTTTTTATTTTTATTATTATTATTTTTTTTTATCTGCGAATTCTTGTTCATCTGTACTTAATAATTTTTCAGTGAAATCTTAAATCGTTTCTAGTAATAATTCTTTTCTTTTTAATTTTTTTATGGGGTGGCAGCTGACTTAGATGACCTGATGGTCTTTCGCTGTCTCCTCGTCAAGTGACTGGTTGCTCAATTACTAAGCTACGCGTATTTCTTAAAAAAAGTGCTCTGCAAAGTATCTTGTCATTCATATAGATTTATTTGTATTTCATTTTTAATTTTGAGTGATGTACCAGTATTACAGTTATGAACAAAAGTTTAAAACCACTTGAAATTATTACGAGTTTCTAAGCACAAGGTTGTATAACACTTTATTAACATTTGGCAAATTGTTTTATTTCGCACCTAATCAATCATAAACACATGGAAGACAGTACGATACAGTCTAAACAATCGTATAAAAAACAAATGTTCCGATTCTCAATATTTTGTGTGGCCTCCTCTGTTTTTGATCACAGCTTTGATTCTTCTAGGCATACTTTCGATCAAACTTTGGCAGCACTCCTTGGATATTTCTTTTACCCAGACTTCCTTTATCGCTTTTACCAACTCTGCGCCACTTAATGGTTGCTTTTCCGACACTTTATTTTTCATGTTGGTCCACAAATTCTCGATGGGATTTAAATCCGGACTGTTTCCTGGTCACTGGAGAAGGTCGATGTTGTTGCTATCCAGAAAATTTTTTGCAACTTTGGAAGGGTGGCAAGAGACGCCATCCTGCATGAATATTTGACAATTGTGAACTTGAAGGTGAAGTTTTAGCTTCTCTGAGAGCATTTGCTCGTACTTTGGCCCATTTATAGTGGCTCCTGGAAGCAGGAAACTGAGAGCAGCGACACCATTTCTAGACATAGCCCCCCAAACCATCTGACTAGGAGGGTGTTTCACTGTTGGTATGGTGTATCTCTCATCAAAACGTTTTCCAGTTGGTCTACGGACGTGCCTCTTTCGAACCACAAATTTTTTGGAAGGTTGATTCATCGGAAAAAAGCACTTTTTCCCATTGCTCGGCGGTCCAATGTTGATGATTATTAGCAAACTGTAGACGCTTGGCTTTCATAGCCGCAGTAAACCTTGGTTTTTTGGCCGGTTTGTATGACTTCAGATTAAATTCTTTGGATAAACGCCTGGAAACGGTCATATGACTAATTCGACGACCTCTGCGCAACATTCGGCTCTAATTTTCTTCATTGAACTCGTGGGTGACCTCACAACTATCCTCCTGATCACATTGTCTTCTTGTGCAGCAGTGACACGCGGTCTTCCAGTCCTTTTCTTATCGGTAAAGGAGGCATCATGTTGATACGTACTTCGCAATCGCTTGATGCACTGCTGTCTTGCTGCACCCAATTTGAGCAGATATTTGCCTTTCAGATAGATTTTGGCCGTGTAATCTGAGCTCTGAACCTTGCTTAGAGATTGATCTTGCCCATTTTAGGCACCACAAAAAATCAGTAAATAGCAAAAAAATCAACCAGGAAATGTCGACAGAAGTAAGAATTGGCGCGAAATGAAACACAACGAAGAAAAAATCTTATGATGTAACAATAAAATATGGCTGATGCAATCACATGTTAAATGTTAAAAATCGTCACTTTTGCATAGTGGTCTTAAACTTTTGTTCATGACTGTACTTGACAAATAATAAACTGAAATGAACTGAACTAAATTGCCACTTTTTCTACGAATGCATAGTATTGGTATCCCAACAATGCCTCTACTATTTCTCTTGCGTTGTTTAGTCATCTTGCACATCTGCCGTAGGCCATGCCCATTTCTATTCGTTATTTTTTCACCGCTTCCTTATTTTTCTTTTCTTTGGCTGCTGCCACAACTCTTTTAGCTTTATTTTTCTGGCCACAAATTGTTACTTGATTAATTACTTTTATGTCTGAATGGTTGATCTATGTGTCACAAAGGGGAAAGTATCCATAGTTGATCCAGTTCCATATTTGATCAATTATTCTTTTTTTCCGCCTTGTTTAAATTTTTTTAAGGATAACAACTTTAATATTTGTGTATCAAAATGGTGATTCTTTATTATTGTTGTTACGCAGCTGTGATGAAAACGCCACGTGCTAGATTAGTTTGTGGAATTTTTTAATACAATTGTTGTTGTTTTTTTTAAAGTAAGCTCGATTATCCCTGAAGTTACTGTAGCTAAGAAAGCAAAAGTTTTTATGAGTATAACTAAAGCTTTACATTTTGAATAGGGTTAGATTTATAATTACTAGATTAAAAGCAGTAATAAAATCTTGAGACATGTTTGTATTGAGCGCTGTTTTATAGTTGAGCCACTACACCCATCTTTAGTTGAGCCAACTGGCTCTGGAAGCCTTAAAATAATGGAAAAGCGAAAAACTGATCGCGGAAAAATACATCAGTGGCGTGCGGTCAGGGCATGCAAGTCATGCGTTGCATGACCAAATTTTTAGGAATTACATGACGAACTTTTGCGCGATGAGGTAGATATCGTTGAATTCGGTGAGAAACATTACTTGTTTCGGATGAAATCTGAGGCCGATCGGAGACAAAGACCTATTTTTTTGTGTTATTTTAGAGAATAGGCCTATCGTGAATTTAGGGCAAAAAGTAAGAAATCGTAGACTGGTTAGAAGTGATGACTTTTTTTTTAGAGATCACTGCATTTCTAGGACGAAAAGTGCATTATTCGAAACAATTTCAGGCGATGAGATCACTTCATTTCTGGGACGAAAACTGCATTGCCAACGAATGACTTCAAGTGATAATCTTTTTTTTAGAGATTACCTTGAATCTAAGACGAAAATTCGTCTTGAGTATATCAAATTTTATGACCTGGTTTTGGCATGCCAATTGCATGACTAGTCTCAGAGGTCACTGCATGCCATTGATAGGCATATTATAGTTTCAAAGGGGCAAACTGGGACGCTTGTTAATTAAAAAAAAATATTCTCTAAAAAAATGGTCCTCACTTCGAATCAGTCCCAGATTCCCTAATTTTTGTTGCAAAAACAACTGTCTCTGAATTCCTGATTTTCGTCTCTGATAACTAGTGATCTCGAAAAAAAAAAAACAAAAAAGGGGGCTTGACATAGAATCTGTCTCAATTTTTGTTGCAGCAGGCTGGACAAAATCCCAAAAATCGGGACTGTCCCGCCAAAATCGAAACTTATAGTAAGCCTAGGCATACAATTCATGTATTTTGAAAGTAATTAAGTCTTTCATCGTTTTTCTTTATATGTATATACATATATACTTTTTTTTTTCTGTAGTCATGTTAAAGCTGTTTGCCAATTCCAGAATCATCTCACCCTCTTGATTTTGTTGACCCAACCTTCACAACCATGAAATCCTTCAAAGCCATTTACTAAGCTTTCTGCATGTCCCATGAAAATCTTACATGATTATATTCAGTGGCGGCTCGTGGCTTTCATTAATTGTGGAGCCAGCAGAACAATAATTGTATGTCAAAAAGTTCCATTCATAGACTACCTAAATTTCTCGTTGTTTTTCGGTTAACTGTTATCTTGGCATGCATGTAAACATTTTGATATTTAATGGAGTTTCTCTTTAGAAATTCACATATTATTTGTCAAATTTTTAGTGGGGGACAGCCCCTGTGGCCCCTATGTACGAGTCGCTACTAATTATATCCTCCTATTCTTGCCATTACTTTTGCACTTAATTTGTTAAAAACTGTTGCTTATCATTTTCACTCTTTTTACTCTGTTGGCAGTGCACAGAAATAATCGAAAAAATAATTCAATTTTGGCTTTTTTATTCATTGTAGATTAACCATTGGGGTCGGTGGCAAGAAATAATAACTTGTTTTTTTACTTTAATTTGCTGCATGCATTACATTGCCGCGATCGTTTTACGGCCGGATGCTCTATCTGAGATTAAGTCTCTTCCTTTCGCGGACAGTCCAAAAAAGACCATCCAAAGGAGTTTTAATTAAGATTTGTTTAATTTTAGAACTATTTGCATAGCATGGGCAAATAAAAAATTTTATAATGAATTTGATGATTACAAAACTGACGAAACTCTTAGGCTAAATTAGCGACACTGGCTGGTGTTATTGAAGTTATCTAGCTGTTTTAAGCTTGACAACGAAATCATTTCTCTTCCTTTTTCAACAATGACCTGTTGTCCGTAAATTAGAACATTAGTAAATTAGTTCACCGAATCAATAAACAAATCAAGCCCTTCATCACACTTATTTCATATCCCAAATCGTGCCTGACAACAGTAACTTTTACTTCATTTCTGATTGCCATTGAACTAGTTGAACAAGAAAAAAAGATCTTGCACTAATCAACACTAGTATACTACTTGTTGTTCGCTAATCACCACTGTTTCATAGTGAGACATCAATTTATTTATAATTACAATAACAGTCATTGTGAAAGACGAATACTGGACAAATAAACGCAAAAATTATCACCAAAACAATAAAAGTGAGTGAGTTTTGTTGAGTAACAAATAGAACTTGATGTTAAAATCATTTTTCTCAGCTATATAAGTCATTGCTAGACTACTACTTGACAACAAACGACTTAGGTATTTGAACTGTGATTAAACAATGATAACTACTTGGTTTTTATTGTTGAATAATAATTGTCTAAGATATTTATAGCACAGGGCAAATAACCATTTGCTTCATGAAGAGCGGCAACATTCTTTTTGCAGTTAGTATAGCCCATTTTTGTCAGCCTCTTCAGCTTTGAATCCAAATGTTTGATGTGTCGTTGAGTCCTGGCGGGACATTTTTTTTCTCGCTGCAACTCTTGATAAGAAGGTGGATTGATAGGCTTGTTGCATTGCTTCATCAAATTAAGTAAGCAGCCAGCGTATTTTTGGAAGCTTTCTGAATCGCAAAAGGAAGTTCTGTCGCGGTACCCATCAAAAGCACAATTGAAATTCCGGCTCAAGTCGCGCATCATTTCTTGGACTTGGGGAGAACTCATAAAATCTTGTAGCAAAGTTGGGTTTTCGCTCATTTGCTGTATGAGGTCTTGCATTGCTTTTTCATTCAAAACTTCTTTTATTACATTAGCTCCAAAGCTGCATGTTGAACCAGTTAGTGACTTTGTTCTTGGATGATTGGTTTTACAGCGTGGATAAATCTCATCCAAATGATTAAGCTGTTCACTAAAAGCACGAATCAAATTTGTCATAGGAGATTTATCTTGCAATAGACATTTATTCTTCGCAGTAGATTGTATAGTATCGAGCATGCGTTCTGTCGGGCAAGATTTTGAAAATATTTTGCAGAGCAAGTTTAAAAATTCTTTAATTAAATGAGGATTGCATGTAAACTGGTCGCATATGTATTTTTGCATTTGAACGTAATCTTCTATGGGCATACAAGAGTTAGTTTTTTTGAAATATTTTTGGACAGATTTTGCTTGAGGTTTTTCACACATTGATAAGTAAACATTGTGACCATTCATAACATTTTCCTGTCTTAAAGTTTGGCAATCCTTTAACACTCTACCACAAAACGTAAGCACAGCATCTCCACCGCAGCAACAATTGCTTTTGTACAATGCTTCCTCCTTTAAATCTTGTACAAGCGTATTTGGATTAGCAGCAAACACTAATTTTGCATTTGGTGTTATGACTCCAACAGTAAAAGCATCCATGTTTAAGCATTTCCTTTCACACTAAAATTACAACGTAGCAACTTATAGGAAAATATCTTAACTATATGTTGACATGTTGTTTATTTCCCTTTCTTTTTTCTTCTTTTAATTCAATAACACAAAAATAACAAACAATTTTTTTATCAAATTTTTTGGTTGTTAGCGATTGCAGTCGAACGAAAAACTTTTACGTTTTAAACTGATTTATTCCCATTAGCTACTTGTTACGTCATAATTACTCTAAATGAATTAAATTATTTTTGGAGCATAAAATTTGGAACGCTCAACTAATTTCAGAATAAAAAGTAAACCCAATTATCACGGTGCCACGTTTTGTGTTCTTGTGTGTTTTTTGTTTTTTTTTTTGGTGAAATCTTGTACTTTTTTTCAATCAAAACAATATTTAGATCAGTTTTTGAGAAAGGTTCCCTAAAAACAATGCTGCAGGCAAAATAAATGTATATAGAAGACGAAAATCGAGAAATCAGAGACAGATTCAAAGTAAAAACTTTTTTTAGAGAATTTATTGGTCAGCAACTAAGCATTTTTTCCTTTGTGGCAAAAATTTTGTGAGGAAGTTTTTAATAATGCTGTACAATAAGCAAACAATTTAGACCAACAACTTTAAGTTGAAGTTTTTGTCTAATTTGGTCCATTTTTAGTGATGAAGCACTGAAAAGACCATAGACGTTATGTATTATGCAGAGTTATCATTTCGTGGTTATTTTTAAGATTTGTGCTTATATTCATGAACATTGTCTTAGAAAATTTTAATATGCTTATTTTAAAATTATGTGCTTATTTTTTGCTAATTTTGTTTTAGTTTTTTATAAAATTTCTAGAAAATGCGTTTATTTCATGGTTTTCACTCCATGTCCAAAGAAAAGAAGACTTTTTTGGCTAAACCAAGTCAAGCTTTTTTATAGAGATCACTACTTTTTAGGGATAAACATTAAGAAGTGTGAGACAGATTTAAGTTTGAATGTTGATTTTTGAACTTCCTTGGATAACCGGAATTCGGATCACATGTTTCGGATGAGTTGCCAAATCTTTGCTCTCTATTTCCGTTTAGCATTTGGGTCGCCATAAAACAACGTTGAGAAGCAGTGCTTAAATTAAATGCATGAATCATTCGAAAGCTAGCAGAGAACAAAAAAAAGACCTTTACTGCGCACAAAGGCAAAACAATTGACATTTTCAGTTTCATTTTGTTAGCCGTGCTTATTTTTTTGTCAGTTCGGATGGCAACCCTGGTTATACCACACCTGCGAGATTTTTCATCATGAGCTTTCATTGTTTAAAAAAATGATCTTTAGCATAATTATTGATTTCACTGAATACAATTTCTACAAGGCATGTTTCGTGAAAATTATTGTTTATTATAAATTTTTTGAGGCTAGTGATTTTAATCAGTTCAACAAGCAATTCAAGATAAAAACTTTCATGAGTTGTTCCAATCATTTGACTAGTTCCTATCTCCACTCACTTGGTTCGTTTTTACTTCAAATTCATTATCTTCATTGTCTTTATCCAGAATTTTTTCGGAGTAGAAATGAAAAATTGAATAAGGCTTTTTATTTCGAGTTTGACTAGCACAAAATCACCAATATTCGGTAACGGTTTTTCGTTTTGATCATCATCTTCTGAAATAAGGTCACAATCGCTCTCATCACATAAACTAATATTGTCTTCCGATTCAGTATCATTATGATTTTTATTAAGTTTTAACAAGTTATTAGAAACTGTTCCATACAATTTTTTTGGATTTGATTTAAACGATCGAATATCTTTTTTACAAATTTTTGCGGCAATTATTGGTTCTGCTGATTTTTTTTTTGTAAAGTTGAAAACTTACTTTTGCCGCCGGATACGTTCTGACTAATTCAGGGGAAAAAGAAAATTGGGTTGTAGTGATTGAAAAACAAGTCGAGTTGGTGCTTACGAGGCAATGTTGTTGCTAAAACTTTTATTTAGAGATTTAGAAAGACTTTCATTCCGGTTTTCGACTTCATTTAGGTTTTGCTTCAATTGAAGTTGTTGGCAGTTTGTTTCTTTTTTTACAATAGACCTATATGCTACTGATGAAAGAAAATCAACTTCTTTAAAAATATCATCATTAAGAGGATATATTCCAATTTTTTGAAAGTCTGCAATAGCATTTTCTAAAGTAAAGGCTTTAGCATATAATTTATCCATAATTTTAGAAACTTTATACAATAATATTTTTCTTCTATGATCATTCAATTTCCACACTCGGCGTTATAGTATGTTTTCAAAGGTCCATATGCAGAAACGTCTAGTGGTGGCAATTTATACCTACAGTGTAGGGGAAATGTAAGAAGAACAATTCCATTTTTTTTGGAAAATTCCAAAGATTGAACAGTTCTATGAGTTTTGTAATTATCCATTAAGAGCAAAACTTGATTTTTCATAGAAGCTCTAGCATGTTTTTTGAAGTGTTGTAACCAATTCAAAGATTTCAGAGTTCGACCATCCACTTGTATGAGCACAACCAATTGATCCAACTGGTGCATTATTTAGCATATGATTTTTATAATATTTTTAAGGAAACATCAAAAAAGCGAAGGGATGAAATTTCTTATTGCACTGACAGCACCAACCATGGTAATTAGAACTTTGCGCTCTGTTGACGTAATTTGTCCGACTTGCTTTGATCCAGTTTTTGCAATTATTTTTGCAGGAGCTTGAACTGTAATTAAGGCTGTCTCATCTGCATTATAAATATGTGCTGGGTCAATCTTTAATTTGCTACAGGTTTTTTTCAAGTTTTTATGAAATTACGTCACTGCTTCTTTATCAAAACCAGAATATCTAGAGAAATTAGTAGCTTCGGGTTTTCGGAGAGATATATTTTTATTTCTTTTCATAAAGTATCTTCTGTCACCTAGTTCTTCTGGCAACTCCATAATCCCGTGACGCTTTTCTCACTGACGCGCCCTCCTCTACAACAGCTTTGCAAGCTTTAATCATTGTACTACAAGAAGCTGTTCGGCCAATTTTGCGATTCATTTTACAATAAATAGACTATCTATTAAACATGGAAGAATTAATTAAAAGAAACCAAAAAAAAGCTGGATAAAATTTAACTTTCTATCTTTGTTTGCTCTTTATAGACTAGCATTGCTTTATTTATTAAATGTGATTTTATTTTTATAAAGTAAAAAACTTTTTTCTTATAAGTTTAATATTAGGCTACCTAATGAAGCAATTTTGTAGAAATGATAAATAGAAAATCCGCAAATGCAGAGCTATATTAGGTTAGTATATACAGGGTGGTCACTAGAAATGCGGAAAATTTGTCAAACAGCTATTTATTTTTACAAAAAATAACTTTTACAAAGTTTTTCAAAGATTTATGTTATATTAAACTTATAGATGCTCAATAGGGTGGAGTGAAAATTTTTTTTTTTTTGAAATTGAAAAAAGTGTAGTTCTAAAAACCTGCCAAACAGGTAAAATCTACGAAAAAAAATTGGTTTTGGCGAGTTGCTACCTTTTGGGGGCTAGCAACCCCCAAAATGTGTTTTGAGGGGTAAAATTTCCTAAAAATGTCGTAACTCAGTAACCGCTTATCGTAGAGGCATGATTTATGGCTCAAAATTTGCAGAATCATCATGTTTTTATATGTGCTAAGAGAAAGTTTTTGTCTATTTCCACTAGAAAAAAGTTATGATAGAAAAACTGTTTAATAAGTTTGTTTGTTTGTACTTAACTAATAGTTATCTGAAAAGTTATTATTATTTTTTGCAGGTATATTGTTAAGTAATTGTGTAAATCAAAGCTTTGGCCAAACTGCGAAGTAGTAAAACATGAAAAGACGGAGTTCAACTTCTGTAAAGAAAATTTTACATAGTGGACACACTTTCTCTACCCGTGATAGTTTTCCACCAGGAGTATTGCCTACCAAGCGACATGTAATAGAACGCATTCTTCATTTGAAAAACTTTCGAACCTTCAATGCTGCAAATGACATTGCCAGAGAAATTTATGACAGATGGGTATGGTGCAACGTATATCCCATTCATCTGTACACCATTTCGAAAAAAGTTCAAAGTTTTGTGAATTGTTTCAGTGCACTTGATCGTTGGTCAAAGAAAAAACGAGGAGAAGCATTTTTACAAAAGGAAAAAGAGTTTATGTCAACTATTGATGAAATATTTGATGTTTTTCGTGCTGACGATAAGCAGCGCAGAATTTTGGAGAAACAACATGGTTTGAAAATGACAGATGATGATTATGCTTTTTATAAAGATCAAACTAGTAAGCGAGTTGGAAAATGTGTGGATGCTGTGGTTCCTTCAACGTCAGCTGACATACAGTTTTTGAGGCGCTCTCGACCCTTACAACCTCATCCAGAACCACCAACATGTTCTTCCGTTACATCAGTTACATCAGTGCCTGAGTCAGCTTTGGATTATCTGTCAGATTCTAGTTCAACCAACACAGACCAAACGCAATCTTCTGCTGCTTCTGAATTTGTTTCTCAATCAATGCCATATGAAAATCAGAATCGAATGATTTGGTCAAACCTTGCAAGGATGAGTGAGCGTTTTCAGATATCCGACAAAGCTGCTGCTGCGATCGCTAATAGTGTGATGCAAGATTTGGGTCTAATTACTGATGATGACAAGACATACGTTATTGATCGTAGCAAGCTTCGAAGAGAGCGAGAACGATGCCGTGCTGAAATTAGGAAAAAGGAGCAAGAAAATTTCAAGTTAGTGAATGCCATATACTTTGATGGGCGCAAAGATGCAACACAGGTCACTATGCAAGGGCCAAATGACAAGTTTTACAGGTCTGTGCAACTTGAAGACCACTATACAATGGTTGGGCAGCCTGGTAAATACTATCTTTCTCATTTTTCCACAGAGGATGGCAAAGGAAGAACCATAGCATAAAAGATCTTCAACACTATTGCCAACACCGAATTATATGACAAGCTTACAGTAGTTGGTGGTAGAAACGCAATTTCATTTTTATATAATGGCAACATTGATCACTTGATCCATGTGCATCTAACTGTGTTAAATTTTTTCTTTCTGGTTTTTAAGTTTTTGGTTTAAGTTTGTAATGCACGTGGTCGGTAGCGTAGTCATTGAATATTTTTAAAATTGGTTTTATTTAGCTGTGCTTGTTCTAATTGCCTTCACTTAGACCTTGCCAATAAATTTTTTCTCATATTTTTAAAGATTAAGTAAGATATAGGTTTAACTAAGGTAAGTTAATAACGACAGCCATAGACTGATAAGAAAATAGACCGCGGCTACTGACGATACACGTAGCAAACTTAACAGTTGGCACTGATGGAACTGCAGCAATGACAGGCAAGTTCAATGGTTGCATTCGTAAGTTGGAAGAACTATTGAACAAGCCACTACAATGGGTAATTTGCCTACTACATACCAATGAACTACCCTTGCGCCATGTCTTTACTATGCTTGATGGAACCACCAATAGTCCTGACACATTTGCAGGACCAATTGGGAAGTGTTTAACTGGAGATGTTTCAAGTTGGCCGGTTGCTGCTAATTTTAAGTCAATTACAAACCCTCAGTTTGTACAGTTGCCAGAATCAGTTGTTAATGACCTGAGTACTGATCAACACTATGCTTACAAGATATGTTCAGCAATAATCATGAGAGTTGTCAACAGCGACTTGCAATATTTAAAAGTAGGTCCCATTGTGCATTCACGCTGGCTAACTCTGGGCTGTCGAATCCTCAGATATTATGTTTCGGTGGATGAACCCTCCTCAAACTTGGAAACTCTGACGAAGTTTTGTCTTCAAGTTTACTTTCCAAGTTGGTTTGAAATTAAGTTAAATAGTCAACTAACTTGCGGATCTAGAAATTTTTTGTTGTGCAACGAAATGCATTTTTCGCACACCAGGAAAATGTCTTGATCGCCATGTTGGGTGACAACGATGAGGAGATACGAATGCGAGTAGTGAACAAAGTGCTTTCGATTCGTGGAAACTTGCCATCAACGTTTTCATTTGATAATCATGACTTGGTTGACAGTCGCAGTGAAGAATATTCTTTGGAAGGAGCAAAATATTATGATACCGCCTCAACTGTACGGCTGTTTGAACCGCCCACACTGGATCTAACAGTGAACTCGTACTACAAGATGGTGAATTTAACATCTTGCCATCAGCAGCCTTCGGTAATTGAACATTTAACTGATTTAGATATTGAACAATGCCGGATAAGACCACTGCAGCTCGACCACCCATGTCACAACCAATGTGTAGAGCGCCATGTCAAAATGGTAACAGAGGCCGCAGTACAAGTTGAAGGATTTGAGCGAAGAGATGGGTTGATTCGGCAGAAGATAAAATCTCGAAAACTTTTGAAAAAATTTGACACTAAAGTGCAATTCTGATGCGCTTCATTTTGCGGTAGGGTATTTGGTGTACTCTAACTTGCTTTCTTATTTTTCTCTCACTCCTTAGGCAAAACAACCCAATATCAGCATCAACAGTTTGAAAGTAATGAGATGTAACAGATTTTCTTTAAATTACATTGCTCAAAATGTCGTCCGTGCACTCCAGAGCAGCGTCTTAACTTAGAAACCCAAGCTCGTGTAGCGTTTTGAAGGGTAACTTGTGGGATATCATTCCAAGCTCTTCCCAAGCACGTTTTCCAATCATCAATAGAGTTTATGTCACGTCGACAGTTTTGAGTCTCTGTTAATGACAAGCTCCAAACCCTTCAGAATTTTCTCGTTTCAAAGTTGCAACAACATTATCAAACTGATTCCTTGTAATTGTTGAAAAAAAATTCGGTAACACAGCTAGACATTTTGTCAGCCCCCAAGTCGGATTTTCACTTTTAAAAAGAATAATCACTTGCATTTGAAATTCTGAAAGCTGTTTCCTGCCTCCTTCCATGATGTGGGTATCAAAATAAAAACGAGTAAGCAAAACACTTCTTCAAACACTTCAAAGAACCAATCAAGGAACTTCAAAGAACAAACAGAACAATCAAAGACACTTCAAAGAACCAATCAGAGGCCAGCATCGTCGTCGTCGTTTGAAGAGGTATCCACTCCAGGTCAGACACAAACAGGACTGGGGTCGAGGGTTTATCCTTTACTACTCCAGGCTGCTGCACTGCCTGAATCAGATACTGACAGTGGTGTTATTAAGCCAGCATCGAGTTTCGTCGTCCAAAACCGTCAGACCTCGTGGTCCATGTGGTGCCCGATGTATAGGACACGCTGTTAGTACATGGTCTGCGGTTTGCTCTGAGGCGCCACACTCGCAATTCGGTGAAGGAGCGAAACCCAATTTGTGCATGGACAAATGGAATCGCCCAACACCAATCCGCAGGCGATTGAGCTTAACCCAAGCTGCTCGGGGTAAGCTCATCCCAACAGCCCTGGCACCGGTGTCGGGCACAAAAGCACGGAGCCTGAAAGCACATTCACAGTAGGGGAGAGCCTCCAACAGTGCGCCACTTTTCGGGTTTTTTCAAAATTTCGGAAACTGAAAAGCTATGAATGAAAAATTTTTATGACATTTTAATCTCATTTAATTGGTATTTAAAGTGCATAATGTTTCTTTGTTAAAATCTTCATCTTCCCAAAAAATTGATTTTAAAATGAAGTAAAAAAATGGCGCACTGTTGGAGCATAGGTTTTAAGTTCACTCTTCATTGAGAGAATGCTGACGTGTCCGACCATTTACGTAATTCAATAGTTATATCCGTCTTGTGCTGAACTTGTTTAAATAAAATCAGCGAAATCCCTCCCAGTTACAAGCTACCCTTATTTAATATGCGTAACTCTATGACGCCCGATTCAGGAAAACATAGCTGTAACTTGAATATGAAGGAGAGGAGTTCATTTATTTTTTATCTGCGATTTCATACGCGCAGCTACTGAACGCAATACAGCTAAAACAACATAATAATTACCGTTCTCAGACCGAAATTCTGGTTACTGTGCGATAAGTGCGATCTCTCTCTATTTAGAATAAACGCCAATTGGGCCACGTGGCTCAGACGTCAAATTTAACAATAAAAATCAAATTTATGCCCTTATAGAGATCACTGCCAAAACGAGGTCACATTGAGATTATTTAATTAGGACGATGCATTTAGGTTATTTAGAACGGATACAGGTTATTGCAGTTAATTAAAAAAATCTAATTTTCTCCGAAAAAGCGATTTAAGTTATGTAACACCTCCTGACTTGCAGGAAAGCGGCGGAGGCGCTAGTACATAGGGTAGGCAATTACCCCAACCTGCTTCCGGAGATGCCAAAATATTGCTCTCTGCTAATAATTTAATAGAGATATGATTGTGATTTAGAACTGCTTGCCAAGACCACCAAGCAGGGGAAAGTGCCGTAAAGTGTCTTTCCGAAGGACACAACAAAATGGCTCGAGTGGGTTTTGAACCGAGACCGTGTTGGCACGATCCCGGCGCTTTAACCACTCGACCACGTTACCGACTACCACAAAATTATCTATATTCGGTAAGTATTTTTCGTTTAGATCATCTTCTTCTAAACTAAGGTCACAATCGTTCTCACACGTACCGTTTTAATAAAATTTTCTTTGAAAGAGAAAGTTCTCTTGCTGTGAATAGCAATACAAGCACAAAAAAAGCTCATTTGTAAGGCCGAATATATGAAGATTCTGTTGTGTATGTTTCTTTAGTAATAGAATAATATGTAAAATGTTTGTTCCAACGGTGCGCCCCCTGGCGCACTGTTTGAACAAACATCCAGTGACTATGCGCAAAGCTTCTTCAAGACATTGTCGATGAGACGAGTGTGAGCACTGCGACACCAGACTGGCGCACAGTACTCAGCTGTTGAGTAGACTAGAGATAAGGTGGCTATGCGTAGTGTTTTAGCACCAGCACCCCATCCCGAGCCCACGAGTCCCCTCAGCATTGTGACGCGCGAGCATAGTTTTTTGCGCAATGCCACTAAATGGTTACGAAACGTGAGCAATCTGTCCGGTTTTACCCCAACATAAGTAGGGGTTGGACAGAACGGTAAAAGTCTATCGTTGTTGCAGACCTTTAGCTCACGTTTGGAGGCCAGCAATCACGCATATTATTCATGATCTCATCCAGGGTTGCCAGGTTTGGCTTATTTTAGCCATTTTGACTAATTTTAGAGGTAAGCTGATGTTGCTGGCTAAGAAACAAATATTCTTTCTAGCCATTGCATTTTTGGCTAATTCTGGCTTATTATGACTTCACTAAATAACTAGATATTTAAATATTTATCCATATTTTCCGAAAATTTGAGTCTTAGCTCAAAATACAACGTTATTTCTTGTCTTTAACTGATTTTGTTTAAACAAGCATGATTTGAGACAAACAGTACAAATTCAATATCTATTTATAACCAGTTCAAGACAAGACACTTCGACCTTTTGAACGGGCTTGGCTACCATGCATTAACAGAGCAGAAATCCATTCATGTAATCTTTATTAACTATTGTTAGTGAATGAAGGTGCTGTCGAGCTTATTGCGCTTGAATTTATGAAAGGCCAATTTGTCGGGGTTTTAAGTGTAGTGTTGCAGTATCATGAGCTATATTTGTAATGTTGCATTAACATGAGCATTAAACTCTGTTTTAAGAATAAAATCATATTTATTATCAAGGAAAATATCTTGCAAAGATTTCCAAGTTACAAAAAATGCTAAGTCTTTTCACTACTGTAGTAATATATATTCATCAACTATTGAATTTTGAGAGAAAAATCAACCTGGAAGTAGTAAAGTTATAGTTCTGAAAAAGAAGTTGAAGGTTAATTCGATTACATAATGTTTTTTGTCATATAGTAATACTCTTAATCAATAAAATAAATGGGGTAAAAATTTAGCACTTATGTAGCATGTTTTACCACAAAATTGGCTAATTTTGGCTAATTTTTTACTGATGCATGGCTAAAAGTGCTTTAAAGTGTTTGGCAATCTGATCTCATCTTACCTTTAAATTTTTCGCTTTTCCAGCAACCACCCTGTGGTTTTTACACTTAGTTTTGTTTTTTTTTTACAAAAAAATAAAATTTTATTTAAAAAAAAATTTTCTTCGAAAGAAAAGTCCTCTTGCTGTGATAGCAGTACAAATACAAAAGAAAAAGTTCATTTGTGAAGCCGAATATATGAAGATTCTGTCGTGAACATTTTTTTTAGTAATAAAAAAATATGTAAATTATCACAGTTAGGTGCTGAGTAGCGCACTGTAAGAACATTTGCCATTTTGACTTTAACTTTTGATTTTAGAGAAAAGCTACAATTATCCATTATAATCTTTTACCAGACTTTACGTCACGCTATAGAGAATAATCTTTTACCAGACTTTACGTCACGCTATAGAGAAACTGTTGTCATTTTCACTTAATTTCTAGTGCTTTTATGCAATTGAAAAAAATAATTTTTTTCATCAGCAAAAAATAACTTTGCTTCCATAAAAATTGAAAGACCTTTCAAAAAACTTTTCTGTTATTAAATACAAAGAGAAATTGATATTTTAATACAGTTTTTAATAATGCAATTATGATGTCATTTTACCAACAATAAAAAATAAAACAAAAAGGTGCACTGTTGAAAGCTCTCCCCCATTAATATAAGTTGACAAGACTTATCATAATTCAAGAATTTATTGTTGTCATATCAAAGTATCCCCTTGAAGTTGTTTCGGCAGGACTGTTTTTTTGTCGCCAATCAGTGCAATTGTATTGATAACTGTCATTCAGAGCGATGCGGGTTCTCATCCTTTGTTCAGAGATAGCATTTGTCATCACAAGTAGTAGATGTTGGTCATTGTGTGATTATTACGCTTATATAATACATCACAAAACTTCAACTTGTGGTTAGTAAATAACGTTTATTTTTCATTAAAACAAAACTTTTGATCAACTTATACAGTAAAGTACGAAAAAATGACAAAAATTTTCCAAAACTTTCAAATGATAAATTTATTTTTGCTAATGTACACGCAGAGGAAAATCTTTGAATCTTTAAGGCTTTACCGAACAAAACGTAGCCTACTTTTGCCGCTGTCCCAAACATCTTTTGAATGAAAATCACTGCCGGTTCTTGTTAACCTCTTAAAATAGTACTGATGTTTCTTTGCAGTGGTGGATATTGGGTGAGGCGAATGAGGCAGTTGCCTCAAGCCCCCCTTTTTTTAGGGACCCTCCCTCGAAAATAGCACATACAGTTTTGAATCCGCTGCAGATGTTTGTTCAGAGAACGATTCTGAGTAAAGACCTTTTTTTTTTTTTAGAGAACACCCTGATTTTGGGAAAAAATAGGGAAATCAGAGATGAAATCGAAGTGAAAACCTTTTTTTTTAGAGAACACCCTGATTTTGGGAGAAAAATAGGGAAATCAGAGATGAAATCGAAGTGAAGACCTTTTTTTTTTTAAAGAACACCCTGATTTCGGGAGAAAAATATGCAAGCCAAAATCAGACCTCTTTTTTTCTCAGACAACATCAATTTTTGAAAATTCTTGCCTCGGGCCCCTAAATTGGAATATCCACCACTGTTTCTTTGCATCTAGGTTTGATACTTTTTTCATTGTTTCTATAGTATTCACATAACTGTATTTTCTAATACCCTAGCTCACCTCCCTACTGCTAACTCAACTTTGTTGCGCATACTAAAGCCTGAGCTGAGCATTACATCAAACATTTTAAAGATTTACCATGCACTCGTTTATTTTGAAGCCTGTATTATAGTAAAATTTTGTAATCGCGTTTCTTTGTGATCGTGAATTGACCGTATTAAACAAATTTTTCCATACGAATTTGTAACTTCAAGACAGCAACTCATGGTGACTGAGGCGCGTAATACAAATCAGTTTGTCTTGCGGCCAATAATCCTGTGATTTCTATTTTTCTGAATGGTATGCTTGAAAAAACACTTTTTGTAATTATGATAGAAACTTTTAATATTAAACTAACATAACTGTAGTAAAAACCTTCAGGAAATTTGCTTCAACCAATTTTTTTAAGAGATAGGCTATTTACAACAGGGCCTCAATCGGGCTCTCGTTCACTATTTGCCGAGTTTGCTTGAGAAACTTATAAATTTTAGGGGAATCCCAAAGCCTGCAAAGTAACGGCGAACAGGAAGCCTGACCTCTAAATTGTTTACGGTAGTTTTGCAAATGCTAATTATTGCTGTTGTTAAGTAAACTCTTGATGAGCAATCTCTTTTTGTTTAGTGATATTTGTTATGTCGCAAAGTTCTGATACTTCAATTCAAGCTACTTGTGATGATGCATCAACCAGCAAAAAGTAATTATTTTTATGTTATTACCCTTATATTTACCTTACTTGAGGAATGAAAAATTTATTACCTTAACTTGGTGACATTTAAAAAAAGATCACCAAATTTATGGGTATATACAAAATTACGTTTAAATGAACAGGGTTTCTTTCTTTTTCGTAATATACAGATTTGGTTTTAAATACTGTAATGAGCAGCATTTGGGGGTCTCTTTAAGAGATTACCATAAGCGATTTTTTTGGTGAAAATAACCTGGAATCTCCCTTCAGCACCAGGATAAAATAAAAAAGAATTGCTTCAAGGCCATATCACAATGGGGGACAACCACAGGGGCAACCACAGAGGTGATCAGGTCTCTTCAAGAAGTCACCACAAGCAATTTTTGTTTGTGAAACTGACCCGGATCCCCTGTTGTTGCTATCGATTCTTGAGAGATATTTTTTCTCTTAGTTTCTTCTTTATTCCATCTTGATATCAAAAGAGGGATTCTGGGTTAGTTTTACAAACAAAAAATGCTTAAGGTGATTTCTTGAAGAGACCCAGGTGATTTGGGTTAGTTTTACTGGAAAAAAATCACTTACAGTGACTTCTTGAAGAAACTCACATTTGGATCATAAGTATTGATATTGTTGCTGAAAATCAATCTGTATTTAAGTGTAGAAAGTTTGCATTTTTTAAACAAATTTCTTATCAGTACTGAGTTTTGATGCTCCAAGTGGTTAAAACTTAAGTTAGCTTGACAATCACCTGAAGATGCTCATGTTTTACAATGACCTAACAACTCATTTTTTAGTTTTATAAAAATGTTATCTAAACTTTTAAATTTCTAACCTAGTTGTTTAAATGAGTATGAGATTTTTAACAGTTTTTGTCCAAGAAATAATTGTTTTTCAAGCAGTTGTTCAATGTATTTTTGTTTGATTTATAATGAGTGTATCTGGTTTAAAGCAATTATGCACAATATAAATTAGTCCCTAAATGAATTATATTGTCATTATTCTTTTTTTGATTTACTAAAGTGATTTGGTTTAAAACAGTCTATTGTTTTATTAATATAAACATTTTTTTAAATAATAGTTTAAAAAACTATTTTTTGTTTAATCAGTTATTTACCAAAAGCTTGATTGTAATCTGGACATAGTTGCATTTGAACTAGATTTTGTTTTGGTGTTTATAAATTTTGCAAATTTCAAATGGGCTTGATAATATAATTTGATGTAACTCATCCATTTAAATATCATTATATTGTATAATGGCATTAATATCTATTAATGCTTTTACATTTGGTAAACCAAGAACAGAACAACACATTAGCATTAACAACTAATGTGTAGGGTTGATGAAAAATGATGGTTCTCGTTCACTATTCAGTAAACTTTTAAATTTGGCCAATCCTTAAAGCAAGGTTAGTAACAGCAAACAGTGAATGACACCCAAATTGATAATAGAGCTTGTGCCACATAAACTTATTGCTTTACAATTAAACAGTATAATCAGGAAAAATTGTATTTTAAAAATTAAAGCTTTACCATTTTAGAAATTAATTGCTTTGTATAAAAAAATAACCATAAATCGATGTCTTAAGATATTTTAAAACTATAAAAATTGCATTACCATTAATGGTGAGTGCAGTTGGCTATCTATATTTATTCTCTGATCACCCTATTTTGTCCTTGAAAAAGACATTTTACTTTTTCTACTTGGAAGATTAAAGCAGGCATGTCAAACTTGTGACCCACAAAGTCTTTTGAAAAATTTTTTAATCACATGCAAAATATGAAATCAAAATATTAATCAATTCAAAACCAAGTTTCATGTACAAGGATGACCTTAATCTTTTTTTTGGTCTTCACTTTAATTTTAATTTCACTTTACTAAAATTTAAAAATAGGTTTAGGCAAATCCTTGTGTGGCCAAGGTTTGCCACCCAATTAAAGTAGACTTTTTTGTCTTCACCTTGATTTTAAAGTAAAAATTTAAAAAAAGTTAAACCTCAGGTAAAAATATTTTGAACCTAGTAAGAGAAGTTTTAAGATTTTACATTAAATTCCTCATGAAAATTTAAAAAAATCATCACCTTGTTTGCCAACCAGATTGCACCATGCAGCAAATTTTTGGGGATAAGATTTTAGTGATATAGCTTGCATACATCATGAGTTTAACATATCTGGGTTAAAGTAACAATTAGAATATCAATATGCAAGAGAAATGAATTTAGTTTATCATGTAGCAATCACTTAAGAAATAATTTTTTAAATGTTATTTAGTAAAAACAATTAGCTAATTAAAAAATACAAATCTAGTGCACATGTTGATAGCTGCTTTTTAAATGCAATTCTTATTATGATTTTGAAAGACAAATGGTTACTATTCAGTTTGACTTTATTTTTTTTGTATTATAGTAAGGGACGTCGGTGCTTTATCAATAGTAACTTTGTACCTGCCACAAACCAAAACACTAATGTATTGCAATCAATATGCACGAATATAAACAATTCACACCATTGCTGTTGTTGTTTCAGATATGCTGTGCAAAAAGGTTATTGGAAGGATCCATTTATATCACCCATGGTTACTGGTATGATGCAAAGAAAACAACCTGAAATCAGTAGAGGTATTTTTAAGTTGACTTAAATATGTAATCAAAATTACACTTCAAGGTTTCAGTTTGATTTACCTGTTTATAACATGCATCTAATTTTAAAAGAATCTTACTATGACGTAGGTTATTATGCCAGAACAGAAGCAATATGGCAAACCTTGCGCAATTTTATTCGAATTACTCAAAACAATTGCCAAATTATTAGCCTTGGTGCTGGTCTTGATACAACATTTTGGCGTCTTCATGAAGCATCAATGTTACCCAAACAATATGTTGAAGTTGATTTTTTGGATATTGTTACCAAGAAAATTCGTTGCATAAGGTTTGTAGTATATTTGTATGCGGTTTCCACATTATGAGCTGTAACTATATAGAGATGTCCACTTTAAAAGGACAAATCTTTCAAAGCTTGTTTCAAATATGAATCAATTCAGCGTGGTCAAGTGGTTAGAGCGCCATGCTAATGATCAACATGGCCTCGGTTCAAAACCCATTCGTGCCATTCTGTTGTGTCCTTGGGAAAGACATTTTACGGCGCTTTCCCTGCTTGGTGGTTTTGGCAAGCAGTTCTAAATTACAGTCATATCTCTATTAAATTACAAGCGGAAAGCAATATTTTGGCATCTCCACAAGCAGGTCGTGGTAATAATTGTTTGTATTAGAGCCTCCGCTGCTTTCCTGCGAGTCAAGAGGATAAACATAGAAATAAAAAAATATAAAAAAAAAGATCTAAATTATACAACCAGAATAGAAATTTCACCAATTCTTTGCTGTTGCAAGGCTGTGTTCTGGATCAATCGTCTACAACATTCTTTTTTTGATTTAGTCAGGGATTTTTGCAACCAATGTTCTAATTTTTAGCTGTGTGTGTATACAGAAATTTGTTTTTGTGCAAACTTTAGTCTTTTTTGCAAAGGGTGTGCACTCTTTGCGAAGTGCGCAAATCTTCTATTCTTGCCTCATGATGTTATATGTAACCTAACATGAATACCTATGCATTTAATAGTGATCTGATGAAAAATAAAATTATTAGTATTTTTTTAATGTGCTGTTTTTTATCACAATGTTGTAAATTTGGTCACTCCATGAATAAAGCAAGTTAAAAGTAAAAATCAAAACTTGAAGACGTCTTCGTATCCATGTAAAAAATATCCGTCTAGCTTTCGGTCCACTGAACAATTCTAGTCTGGATCAAAGTTAATGAAAAAAAGTTTGCCATCTCTGGAATTGACTTTCTGTGATATTAGTTTGTTTAAAAAGTATTTTCTTTTTCACTACTATCTGTTCTATCTTTACAGATAAATGATGCCATTTGATTTTGTTTAATGCAATTTTGTTTTTAGTTCAAAAGAACCTCTTCGTTCACGTTTAGACGATTTTTCTCCAGGTAAAGGTTATTCTATTACTAATTGTTTGTTATCAAACTTAAACAAGACAACAATTGAAAAGAGCAATGGACTATAATGGATAGTCCATAAATGCTGAATCCCTTATGGCTGCTATTTTCAATTGTTGTCTGGTTGAAAAAAACAACCTCTTTGCCGAAACCAAACTTAAACAACTTCACAAAACTTTTTATCATTTAATGCTTAATTTAGTTTTTTAATTATAAAATTTTTATTTTACTGTAGATGGGGCTTGTTTGCACAGCAAACTTTACCATCTGATCCCGGCAGATTTACGAAATATACCAGAGTTGGACGAAAAAATTCTGACATGTAATTTAGATTTCAGGTAAAGCTTTGTATGATCAGAATCCCGTATTTTCAGTTGCACTATTTGTCCGTCTGATGTGCTCGATGCTGGTTTAGTAAGCTTTTTTTTTTATCCCGATTCGCAGAACGGCTTTGAAAAATTACAGCGATCAACATACGATTCGAGATAGATATTATGGTCGGATTGATTTCCTTTACTTGCTTTTTACTTTTAGCGGCTTCAATTAGAAACTTCGCTAATCGTCGAAAAAAAATAAACCAATGTGTTCTTTAAACCTGCGTGGATTTTGTTCCGACTTTTGTAAATATACGACAAACTTTCGCCGAAAATTTTTAGTCTTCACCTGTTTTTAAAGTAAAATTGGTGATAGTAAATTTTTTTCGGTCCCCCGGACAAATGAGAAGGCTTCTAGAGGGTGTTCACGCTGGCCCTTACGTCGTTCTTATAGTTTTAAAATGACGCAACAATTTGGAACCGCTTACAATTTTTAGCGATTACAATTTTTTTTGCAATATGACAAGCGCTTGCCTTTTTTGGCCATTTTTCTTGTATTACATATACTTGAAGGTGTCACATCGGGCTATATAAACTTTCTGTTGCGGCGGTTTTTGGCTATTAATGTTTGTAGTTAAGAGAAACAATGTTTTATCACTGGCTTATGCATCCGACTGCATATCAATATAAGTCCCACCAACGATGGATCGCCTCCCGTGGTGGTGGTGGGTGAGCCCTGTATTTTCACAGGGATCGGAATAATCATCAACTTCCCGGATCATCCTATGTTAGTGGTATTTTGCCAAGCATGATTCTTACTTTACCTCTGGGTGTGTCCGGACGTGACCCGACACTTGATCGAAGCTACACTTGATCGAAACGACATTTGATCGAATAATAAAAGAAAAAATTTACAACTCTAAGTCTGCCCCAATTTTGTCAATTTTTTTGTCCCAAAATCATAGTGATCTCTAAAAAAAAGGTCTTTACTTTGAATCTGTCTCGGTTTTGTCGATTTTTTGTCCCAAAAATACTATAATCGCTAAAAAAATAGGTATTGCTTTTGAATCTGTGTCTGATTTCTGCAAAGGGTCTGCAAGGGTGGGGCCATGGCACAATGTCCCCTCCCTAAATAACTGGCTACAATGTAAAAAGAGTGCAAAATAATGGCAGCAATAGGCATCTAACGAAACATAATTATGACAAGAAATCTATTTGCTGCCCCCTAAAAATCCTTTGCCCAGGCACTTTGACATTGACAAAAAATTATAAAAAAATTGTCTTCTTACTGCCTCTGCTTTTTATAAATCTAATTTACAGTAACAAAGAGATTGTTTAATCGCAGAATCATTCAAAAGTAAATCTTTTTTTTATCAGCTTTCATTTCGATCAAGTGTCGTTTTGATTAAATGTTGTTTCGATCAAGTGCCGTTTCAATCAAATGTCATTTCGATTAAGTGTCGTTCGATCTCCTGTCGTAGCACCGTGTCCGGGCATTGGCATTTCGTTCAAGAAATTGGAGGAGATATTTCTGCTTGGCTATTAATTGTTACAACGAGGTCTTGCTTAGTGCTCATGTATCAAGAATCATTTTTTTTATTCCGTTGAAATAATGCACGAGGCTCCGAATCCCTACGTGTGAGCCGGGTAAGCACTACAACAACATATGACAAGCGTCAAAACCTGTTACGAGAAGAGAACTTAGGATTTCGATTGTATCAAATAGTGTGAAAAAGGAGAATAGGTTGGTACTATCGAACCGATACTTTGGAGTTACGGCTCTCCAAAACCTCTTTGTTTGCCGTTTTCTCTTGTTTTCGGCCAAAAATTATATTTTCATCATGTTAATATTGTTTTTCTTTTTCTTCAAGCAAACAATATTTTTTTAATAAATGAAAAATAGTATTTGGTGATATTATCAAATTTTGTGCTTTCAATCAAATGTATGACATGTTTTTTGCAGCTTGCCAACTTTGATATTTGCCGAATGCGTTTTAATTTACATGGAACCTGACCAGTCGTCCAGGTTAATACGATGGGTTTCCGAAAAGTTCAGTGATTCCGTTTTCGTTAATTACGAACAATTAAATATGGATGATTCATTTGGAAAAGTTATGGTTGCCAATTTAAAGGCAAGAAAATTGCGAGAATTTTGTTTTAATAACCTTTTTCCATAATCTTTTTGTAGTTACAAAAATTGTTCAAATATAACTAATTAAAACTGCTATTAATGTCAGTTGTAATTTTTTGGTTAATTATAAATGCTTCTGTTCGTCAAGCGAAATATCGATTGAAGTTCCTCCATGATTTACTATTATAATATCCTCTTTTTGGTCCAGCTACGCGACAAGTACTTTATTACTGAGGGATACGGAATTTTAGGTCTAAAAAATAATGTAAAATGTAACCCCACTCTGGTTACCTATTACTGCAGAACAATCGTAAGCTAACGGCTTTTTTTGAGAGGCATTTATTTTCGCCAGATAATTACGCACATTAGCAATCAAAAAATAAATTGTATTTTATTAAAGCCTTTTCTGAAAAAATTTCTAAGAAACCTCGAATTTTTGTCGCTTTTTAGGCGCGACAATGTTGGCTGGCCGGTGCTTCAGCGTGCACGAGCAAGAGAAACCAAGAAGATCGTTTTCTGCAGAGCGGATTTTCTCAAGCTTGGTGCAGGGACATTTGGAGCATATACCATCGAATACCTGATAGAAAGGTCTTCTTGTATTTTTTAAGATCTTGTTCTATAACAGTTGCACCAATAAGGAAATTGGCAGATTAATCTGTCGGTCAAGAAAGAGTGGCCAGCAATGAGTGAAAAATTGGGCAGGTCTGCATTATTTAATACAACCCTAGTTTTTAGTAAAAAATGTATTTTTTCTAAACATTTTTAAGGGCCGGCAGCATTACCTTTTTGGGGCTTTGTTGTCCGTCGCGAGATGATGAGCAAACTTGCGATACGTTTTGGCGTAAAAAATAAAACGTTTGCCCGTGCGAGTGTTTATGGAGCTACTGAGTTATAGTAAAATCATAACATCTATTCGGCTGAAACAATTATTATTGTAATCAATTAAATATATGAGAATTGATGTTTAAGATTGGAACTTTTTCTTATTCGTTTGAGATAAAGTACTGCAATTAAAAGTTGGATTTTTTAAATTAAACAAAATAGAAATTGTTTGGAAAATTATTCGCCTCGACGGAACAAGGATAGGATTGGGGGCACAGAGTTTATCTCTGGCTTTACGTGGTGCACTATGTATAGGGATTGTCTAGGTGTATGGTTTGTTCAGTGGTGCCGCATTTGCTGTTCAACTTAAGGAGTGGGACTCATAGGATCCTGTTATGCGACGAATATTGTATTTTTATAGAGCCTTTATTCCAGTAATTAAATAGAAATGTAGAAAAAGTCAATCACATTTTTAAAAATTCATCAAAAAATTGATACAGATCATACGTTCTAAAAAAACATTGATTTTATTTATTATTTCGGGTCGTGTTTTTTGCCCTCTTCTTCCACCCCAAAAAAGTTTTAGCAGACGCTCAAGTGCCAGCGCAAATATATGTGAATCCAGCATAACGCTATACAAACTTTGGTGCGTTAATTTAATTGGTAATTTCTCATAGCGAATCGAAGCGATCGAGATGCTGGATGAGGTCGAGTTGTTACAGCAGTTGCTCGAACATTATTGCCTCGTTATCGCTGTGAAGAACCCATCTACATTCGGTATGGTTTCATAAAAAAAAAAAGTTGCTTTTATGCTGAAAATAAAAGAATATTATGTTAATGTGCTAAATGTCATTTTAATGGAAACGACATTGGTTTGCAAATTGTTGCAAACGGTCAAATACTGTAAGTCTTTCTGCACGTTTATCGATACTTAGGGCCCTGGAGTATCTAAAGAAAAACAAAGAGCTGCCGCTTTAGAGCATCTGAAGCAGTTCGTTTTTTGTTTAATATGAGCAGTAGCTAACTATTGGAAAAAGTTTTTATACTTGAACTGGCAAAATTTGTAAAATTGACGTTAGTTTTTTGCCTGTTTTGCTGATTTGTATTGTTGGTAGTTCGTATTTACCACGACCCGCTACCAATTTTTCGATTTTGGTTTGAAGCAACCGAAACATTGCAATCGATTATGTTTCAGATTTGAATGAACTTAGTGCTATGCGTTAAGATGACGTCACGCTACTCATCATCCGGGAGAGCTGATTTATTTTCCTTCTATGTGGATTGTGTAGTTTTGAAAAGTTTTTCTCTATTTTATTTTTTATTTTGTTATCTTTTCAGCAGCAAAACGATATTTTTATGAAACAGTGTTTGCGATACGAATAAAAGCTACTTCAAAAAGCCTTGCTTATTGGCCTTACACGTAAGCGCTTGTAAAGGAATATAAAAACGATAGTTTTTTTACCAAACTTCCGAAGCTTTTGCAAACACAGTTCCAAAATTAGTTTTGCATAAAGCAGGCATGTGAAACCCTTTTTACCGGCGGTCCAAATGTGAAATATTGCATTGAAATTTTGCTGCGGGCCGCTTCATTTTTCAAAAGTACACAGTAATGTAGGATTATAATTTAATGAAGGCAGCCAATTTTGTATTTTGTAGTAAAGAAACAGATTTAAATCGATTCACGTCACATATGCGTAATACAATTTAATAAAAACACTGAATTAGTCGATGAAAGCAAAGAAAAATAAAATCAGTCAAACACACTTAATCAAGTTTGATGTGATTTTGTTGCTGCATATCTTTATCAGCTTTTGTAATATTCATTTTTAAAAAACTACAAGCAATTTTAAGTTGACTTTTGAATGTTTATTTGATAAATGGCCTCTTTGCTATGTTTTATTTTTGAAAAAAATTGTTTGCAGTAAAGGCTGCTTTCAAAAAGTAAAATGGCAAATTAGACAAATGGGCATTTCAATTGTCGAAGATCGAAATACTGTACGAACCATTTGTCATTGAAGACTCGCTCTTTATTGTTAAGTTTTCGTTTTTATCCATCAAAAATTTGTTTTGAATTAAGACCAAAAATAATTAATATAGATTTTAGCTTTTTGCAAAAAATAAAAATAACATTTGTAACTTACAATAAAAAAAAGTAAAACACCCCGCCATCGGGGGCACATTCCAGTGTTTTCTGATGCCGGTCCCCAGCCCCAAAAAATGGGGAGGGCTGCAGTAGGAAGGGCATCCGGGGTAAAACTTCTTTGCCAAAACATTATAATGCGTTATGATGATGAATCTATACCGGATTGGTCGAGGCCCGGGTCACCAACAATTTTTTAAATTTTTAAATTTTTTTCTCAATATTTATCCTCCTGACTCGCAGGAAAGCGACGGAGGCGCTATACATAGGGTAGGCAATTACCCCAACCTGCTTCCGCAGATGCCAAGATATTGCTGTCCGCTAGTAATTTAGTAGAGATATGACTGCAATTTAGAACTGCTTGTCAAGACCACCAAGCAGGGGAAAGTGCCGTAAAGTGTCAATCCCAAGGACACAACAGAATGGCGCAAGTGGGTTTTGAACCGAGACCATGCTGATCATCAGTCCGGTGCTTTAACCACTCGACCACGCTTCCGACAATTGCTTCGGGTGTTGCACGGAGGACATCTGGAAATTATGCTACCACAGCTGCTGGGTTTAGTGAAAACAAGAGGAGAAAGGCGAGAGAAAAGACAGCCGGAACTGTAAGAGGGAAGACGCACACTTATAAGGGCGGGTACCTTAAATATAGGAACAATGACTGAAAGGGGGAGAAGCTAGCAGACATGATAGAGCGAAGGAATGTAGATATACTGTGCCTACAGGAAACAAAGTGGAAAGGAAGTACAGCGAGAAACATTGAAGATGATTGCAAACTATTCTACAATGGAACTGATGGAAGAAATATGGGATAGTGATGAGGGAGGAGCTGGCTGGAAGTGCCTTGGAGGTAAAAAGGGTGTCAGACAGACTAATGGCCATAAAACTGGAGGTAAAAGGGTTGATATTAAACATAGTAAGCGCGTATGCTCCACAGGTTAATAACAGCATGGAGGAGAAAAATTAGTTTTGGGAAGACCTGGATGGGTTGATACAGAGTGTATCAAAACAGAAGAGGATACTTTTAGATGCAAACCTAAATAGACATGTGAGCGAAGGAAACATAGGGGATGAGGAAATTATGGGGAGGTACGGCGCTAGAACGAGAAATAAGAAGGATCAATAGTTGTGAATTTTACGAAGAGGATAGATTTAACGGTTGTCAACACTTATTGAAGAAGAAAGATGAACAAAGGGCGACGTATAAAAGTGGCGGACAAAGTATCCAGGTAGATTATGTGATGTGCAGAAGGAGGGACCTGAAGGAAATGTACGATTGCAAGGCAATGGTGAAAGAGTGCGTCGCAAAGCAGCACCGTATGGTGGTATGCAAAATAAAAAAAAAAGACAGAAAAAGTAAAGCGAAAGATAAAATGGTGGAAACTGAAGGAGACAAACTGTCAAGAAGCGTTTAGACAAGAGGTGACTAGGATTTTGCGAGGCGAAATTGGGTTACTTGATGAGTGGGACAAAACAGCAGAAATGCTAAAACAAATAGCTGAAACTGTGCTGGGAGTGACATTTGGGAAACAAAAAGGAGATAGGGAAACATGGTGGTGGAGTGAGGAAATTCAGGAAAGCATAAAAAAAAGAGGCGAAGAAAGCATGGGACAAAATAAGAGATGAAAATAATAAAAAGATGTACAAAGAAAAGAAGAGTAAGGCAAAGAAGGCAGTTGCGATGGCAAAGGGACGTGCGCATGACTATTTGTATGTTAGATTGGATACAAAAGAAGGTGAAAAGGAGTTGTACAGATTAGCTAGACAGAGAGACAGAGCAGGAAAAGATGTACAGCACGTGAAGGGGGTTGTCAAGGTTGAAAATGATAATGTGATGATAAGTTCGGAGGCAGTCTTAAAGAGATGGAAGGAGTACTTTGAGAAACTAATGAACGAGGAAAATGACAGAAAGCCTAGGACAGAGGAAGCAGAAGTGGTTAATGAACATGTAAATTAAGTCAGTAGAGAAGAAGTAAAAAATACTCTGAGAAAGATGAAAAAAGTTAAGGCGGTTAGACCAGACGAGTTGCCAGTAGAAGTTTGGAAGTGCATGAAAGAGATGGGGATAAAATTTTTGACCAGACTGTTCAACAAACTATTAGTGGGTGAACGGATGCCAGAAGAATGAAGAAGGAGTGTGCTTATTCTAATTTATAAAACCGAAGGGAATACACAGTGCTGTGGAAGCTACAGAGGAATATAGCTGATGAGCCATACATTGAAGATATGGGAAAGAATTATTGAAGCCAGGCTAAGGGATAAAGTAGAGATCAGTAAACAGCAATATGGATTTATTCAAGAAAAGGGAACCACCGATGCCATGTTAAGAATGTTGATGGAAAAGTAGCCTACAGGAAAGGTCAAAGAGAGCTACATTGTGTATTCGTAGACCTAGAGAAAGCTTATGACAGGGTTCTGAGAGAAGAGCTGTCGTAATGAGAAAATCAGGAATGCCAAAAAGTATGTGCAACTCGTACAGGACATGTATGAGAGAAGCGAAACAGTGGTGAGGTGTACAGTAGGAACTACAGAAAGTTTCAAGGTCAAGGCCGGACTGCACCAGGGATCCGCATTAAGTACATTTCTGTTTGCTGTGATTATGAATAGGCTAACGGACGAAGTAAGGAAAGGACCACTGTGGACGATGCTGTTTGCTGATGATACTATGATTTGCGAAGATACCAGGAAAGAAGTGGAACGGAGACTAGAACGCATTGGAAAGAAGAAAAATGAAAGTAAGTAGGTCAAAGATCAAATATCTCTGCGTAAATGGTGGAGGTGACAAAGAAACAGTGAAGATGGAGAATAAAAAAGTCAAGAGTAAAGGAATTTAAGTATTTGGGATTAACGGTGCAAGAAAGTGGTAGTTGTTAGAGGGAGATAAAGAGAAGAGTGCAGACAAAATGGAATGCATGGAGAAAAGTATCAGGAGTACCCCGTGACTGGACGTTACCAGATAGAGTAAAAGAAGTGTAGCCTACAATTCAGTAATGAGACCAGCAATGGTGTATGGACTTGAGACGGTGGCGATTACAAAGTAACAAGTAGAAGAGATGGCAGTTGCAGAAATAAAAATGTTGAGCTGTATTATGGGAGTGACGAGAAAAGATAAGATTATAAATGAGTACAGTTCAGTTCAGGGATACATTTAAGGTAAAACGGTTGGGAATGAATATGAGGGAGGGCAGGCTAAGGTAGTACGGACATGTCACAAGGAGAGACCAGGAGTACGTAGGAAGAAGGGTGATGGAAATGGAGTTACCGAGAAAGAGGAAAAGAAGGAAGCCGAAAAGAAGATTTCTGGATGTAGTGAAGAAAAATATGAGAAAGTTGGTGCGAGAGAGAAGGACATTAAAAGCAGGACGCTATGCAGGAATATCACACGCTGTGGCAACTCTTGATAAAAAAGGAAAGGCCAAAAGAAGCCGAAGAATTGCAATAAAAAAAATTTTAGAGCATTAACAATTCTTAATCTGTATCTGCCTATTATTCACTAACTATCAGGCAATTTCACAATGCTGCTGCTAACCTAGAACTATAAAATTGTAAGCTTAGGTTCTTAAATTTTTTGAGATGCGTCCCCCATTTTCTCAAGAGAAACAGAATTCGTGCCCACTCTTGACGACAAAAACCAAAATCAAAACCCAAACAATATCATCAAATTTTCCAATTTGGGCCGAAATTTAAGGTGAAGACTAAAAAAAAAGAAAAATGGCTTATACTTTCCAGCAGCGTCCAACCCGTCCTAAATTAATGGTGTAGACTAAAAATTTTGTTGCTTCAACTATCAACTCAATTACCGCCCAGTTGCTCACGTCCCCTGTTTAAGTGTTCAGGCTGCAAAGAAAAATAGCTTTGCTGCTTGACCTCACATAAATCCCAGCGCAAAAATTTATATTTGCTTTAATGTGGACTACATGAAAGACAACCGTATCATTGTTTCAGTTGTTCCAAAATACTTTGCGAACTGCTAATTACTGCTTATCCTAAATCGGCTCACTGCAAAAATGCTACGAATCATGTTTTGATCACCGCAGACGGCGCTGTTGATGTTTGCAGAATTTTGCAAAATTTTTTTGATTTTGATTCAAAAATTTTTACAGTGTACCTTTATGTATGATACAAATTTGTATAATATGAATTATTTTGTTGGCCGCGGTTGCATATGTCTGGCCAAAGCCATCAAAACGTTTTTATCCTAACTTATCAAATAAGATACAATTAATCCATTCTATGAAAAACATAACGTAAATATTCAAACCCTCGAAAATTTTGTTTTAATTTATTTTTGTTTAAAAACATTTTCAGTACAATAAAGATTACAAATTTTTTTAATGTTAAGAACCTTATCAAGGGTTGGCTAAAAGTTGTTCATTCCATGATCATTCTCAAACCATGACAAGCGGTATCAATATGATCTCTTTTTAAGAGAAAGAGGGCAAAAAGTTTTACGTGTGACGATCAAAGCCCCAAAAGTTTACAAAGACGTATCGGATCTGCCTCGATCACCGGTTGAAGCTGAGGAACCCATTGATGATTAAACTTCTTTGAGGACCAAGTTACTTGCAAATGGCACAGTTCCGATTAACAATACCTCGATTTATTACTTGACTTAATACCAAATGGCAGTTATTAACTCCATTGGCAGTTGCTTTTTTGCAGCCTGGATTGTGTGTAAGCCTCCTCTTGTTATTACACGTAACGGACCGAAACCAAACCTGTCAAAATGGAAAGATGTCTACCGATCCCGATGTGCAGTGAGGATCTGCTAATCGGCAAGCGTCCTTCTTAGAACAGGAAAATGCCTGGAAAAAACTGCCCTTTTCAGGGAATATTATCAACAAGCTTTGAAGACTCCTATGCTTCAGCTAAACATCAAAGGTCTCACTGCGAGCAAGATGAACGTTCTTTATCATCTTGCTTGGCAGTTTGAGGAACTCGTCATCCTACTACAGGAGAAGCTAGTAGCTTTGCAGGCCTCCAACTAGCTGGGTCTTTCTTAAGCAGGAAGCATGGCCTTGCCACGTTTATGCACGAGCAACTAAGCTATACCCTTTTGGATCAATCTCCACCAACATCGGAGATTGAGTGGCTATGCGTGGACGTTGATCGTTAAAAATAGTCAACAAACCTCCACCAACGCGCTGCAATTCTTAGATTTCCCAACGTTTTTTCATTCCTGTCTTACAGTGCGGATAGTGAGTTCTTGGCTGGCTGGGCAAGCATTAATAGTCTTCTCCACCTATACAGTTCCAAAGACACCCCCTGCTTTTAATCTGGCCGTAAGAACACTGGCACCAATCCAGATCTAGCTTTTGCTAGCGTAGGTCCTAACAGTCTCTTATTTGATGTTTTCCAGGTCACAGCATCAACTTTTTGTTATTACAGCACCAAGGTTTGGTTTGTCGGTGCCAAGCATGCCTGTTAAGCAATGGAACTTTTACAAGGCCAAATAGAATCACTACATTGCCTAACAAATAAATTTTCAAAAACTTTGTTGCTGCTTGATTTAATTAATATGAATATGGCTTAACAGGATTTTTGTAACATCATCAAGAAAACACCAAAAAGTCTATCCCACGCGGTCATCGAAACAACTATAATACGTGCTGGTTGCATAATGTAAATTCTACGGAATGTGAACACAACCTTCCTGCAATCTCCCCAGGGTAACGAATCAAGTTTGGCCGCTACAGCTTTATTTTCCAAACTTGACAGGAAACGGAGGGATTGATAGCCCAAAGTAGTTCGGAGCATCGACTAGAGTATTTTGAACCATCTTACTACGTAGTTGGTGTGACGACTCTCTATTCGTTACTGTCCCGTTTCAGCTGATGTTATTGCATTTTAGCCAGTCAAAAATGGGAGACAGCCTACGAGGCTGTTGATTACAAGTTATCTCGACTTATTTCTCAAAAAATGTCTGACTTTTGGAGGGGCACGACATTAGACCAATTGTATATCTCTGATACTTTTTCGCAGAGAAAATTTACTGTTGCCCTTCAACATTTAAAACCAGGTAAAGCTCCGGGCGCTGATTCCATCTTCCCAGAGCTGATAATCCATTCTGGAGCTTCTTTGAAGTCGTGTTCACGTAACTTCCTTTCTTCTTGCTTGAGCCGACTCAAAATTTCCAAGATCTGGAGAAGAGCGCATGTAGTCGCTTTCCCGAAGCCGATGAAGCCCGTGAAAGACCCAAAGAGTTATCGACAGATATCTTTTCTTTGTGTCTCTTTCAAGATCCTCGAGAGGCTTATCTACGCCCCCTTCAAGCCAATTATTAATCCACTGCTTCTTAAAGAGCAGGCTGAGTTTGGACGCGGAAAGTCAACCGTGGATTAAGTCGTTCTACTGACCTAGATTATTGAGGATTCTTTCGAAGCTAAAAAGACGCCCGTTGTCCTATTTGTCAATCTGTCAACGGCATATGACACTGCCTGGCACCGTGGCCTTACCTACAAGCTGCAGAGACTTCTGCCGGATAAGCACATGGTCAGAATGATCATGAAACTAGTCCGAAACCAAAGACCTTACTACCAGTAACAGCAAGCAAAGTAGGCTACGCCCTCTCAAAAACGGCGTTCTTCATGAATCGTTCTTAAGTCCTAACTCCTTTCTCCTAACTCATAACTCTTAAATCCTTTTCAACATTTATACGTACAACTTGCTGTCCAAGATTTCCAAAAAGTTTGCTTATGCAGACGATCAAGCATTGTTGCACTTTTTGGAAACTGGAAGGACTAGAAGAAAACTTTAAGCCAAAACATGACTAGACTTTTAGCGTATCTTGAAATATGAAGGTTGAAGCTCAGTCACATTAAGAAGGTGACGGCAGCCTTTCATTTAAATAACCGAGAGGCCAAATTTGTTTATAATAGCAATGTAATTGCCATTCGTCCTCGTTAGGTGACGCCGGTCATTTTTACTTTACTAATCATCGTTTGTTGCCTTTTTATTTACTGTAATTATCTACAGCGCTTTAATTTTCACGCACAATTACAGTTAATTGTTTGATTTGCACTAAACGCATCAGATTTTCCTTTAGTACCACTTTGGACGTCGAATAGATTACTTAAATCAATTTTATTAGCGAGGTTAGGTGAATTTTAGCTAGTTTAGGTTTAGGAAGTATTTTACTTATGCTTTAATGCGCTAGTTGCATAGCTAGATTAGGGTTAGGAATATGTCGTTATGTTTGTTTTTCGAGTGTATTAAGTTATGTCTATTAATTTTTTTTTTTTGTACTCTGTTTAAATAAGATTTAAATTAATGTAGTTTGTTTAAATAAGCTATAAATATTGTTTTAAACGACTCCTATCATTTCTGGATCAACAATAAAACCGAGACAAGATCTGTGAAGTGTGTTGGAGTCCGTTTACTACAATAGCGATCAAATTTTGGCAACGACAAGCAATAAGCTCTTACTTTTCTGTCCGACCCCTCCTTACTTTGAGGTAAAAAACTGGGGCAGATCGCTCACGTTTTGTTACCATCTAGCGGTATTGCGCAAGAAACTCTTGTCGCGCGTCACACTGTTGAGGCAACTTGTAGGCTCGAAACGGGGTGCGGGTGCCCACAGCGCACAGTTGCCCTGTCTCTGGTCTACTTAACAGCCGAGTAATGTGCATCAGTCTGGTGTCGCAGTGCTTACGCTCGCCTCATAGACAGTGTCCTAAATGACGCCTTGCGCATCGTCAATGGATGCTTGCATACCAATCCAATAGACTACTTAGCCATACTTTTAGCCATCCAACCAGTTGAGCTTTGCCGACTAAGAGCGACACTCTCCTTGGCTTACCGTGGATCTCTGGACCCTGGTCATATTTTGTATCGTCTTTTAAGTGGGTCCTCAGATGCTCGCCAAGAGAGACGAAAATCTAAATGCCCATTCGTGCCAGCTGGTTAAAATTTATTAAATAGCCTTGCTGAACTGGACATCCGGCTTCTTATTGAACAAATTACAGATGAAACACGAAATACTGTGAGAGTACATTCGGGCTCCGTGCTTGTATACCAATAACCTGTTAGAGTGAGCTTGCCCCGAAAAGCTTGGGTTGAGCTCAGGCGCCTGCTTACTGATGTTGGGCCATTCCATTCATCCATGCACAAACAAAGTCTCGTTCCTTTACCAAATTGCGCTGAACAAACCGCAGACCACGTTCTAATAGCGTGCCTCATACATCGGGCACCATAAGAGCACAAGGTTTGACGGTTTTGGATGACGAAATTTGATTCTGGTTCAACACCATTACTGCCAGCATCTGGTATGGGCAGTACAACATCCTGGGGTAGTAAAAGCATAAACACTTCGGCCCCAGTCCTATTTTGATTGACCTGGATTGGATGCCCTTTTCAAACGACGATGACGACACATTAAAGTTTACAAACGATAAAACGTCGCTTGTAAACTTTATCAGGACAGCAAAGCTAAAATTTTTCTTCAATAAGGGAGACAAGAATCAGTCCAAATTTATTAAAAACTTATTTATTTTAAATTTAAAATCGATTTCGATCAAAAGATCATCATCAGTTAACGATTCTATTAAGTCTGTGAAATTTTAAGAATAAAAATTAATAGAAAATTATTGAAAATTATTGATTAATGATTAAATTTAGTAAATGTCATAGAATAAAATAAAATGTACTCACTTAACAAAACAATTCTTTTCAAATAGTAAAGTAAAAACTTACTGTCAAAATTGTAAACTGCTAGTGCCAATTAAATTAAATGAATTATACATACAATAGTAAACATTAAGAAAAACAGCTGATTGCATATTAATAAAGGCGATTGTGACGTGTGAAGAGTCAAAAGTTGAAATACAAAATTTAGTAGTAATGTAAATCAAGACAGAAATAATATAGTAGTGAAATGAAGAGTGTAAGTGCAAGGTAGTGTAAGTGTAAGTACAGTGTATTATTTAAAAATTTTTTTTTTTTTTTTTTTATTAATAGCAATATAAAGAAAAAATGCCTGGAGAAAATATAAAAATATAAAAGAAACGTACAATAAAAAGAGAAGAGAAGCATTCAACGTTGAATAGGAAGAAGAGTAGCTTGAATATTTATAGAGGCATCTAAGAGATGAATCCAGCGGGATTCACAAATGTCTAAAGAAGAGTTTGAAGGTTGTTGTAAGAAAGTAACTGTATTGCATTCTGAAATAGGTTTATTCTTATATGGAAGATCAATGTGGTTCTTGTGGTAATGTATCGATAATGCTGTCTTTTCAGAATCCAATGTGCTGCTATTCCAAATATGGCGGTGTGTATTCCAACGTACGGAAAAACGATTTATAGTTTGGCCAATATAAATTTCAGAGCATATATTACAAGAAGCGGCATATATACCGAAATTAGTGCAGTTGAGGTTTTGCTTAAGTTGAATAATTTTACCATTTTTACTTTTGATAAAGTTAGTGTTTTGGACCATGTTTTTATGTGTTCCATGATTACCACAAAGAGCACAGTGACCACATGCAGAAGAAGATCCATTTTTATGGTTTTTAGGCTGTAAATTTAAGGATATTTTTTTGTGGTTTATTAAAAGATTTTGAAGTGTAGCTGGTCGTTTATAAATAACAGTGGATAACGGATTAAGATGTTTCTCTTTGTCAGTGAGATTAATGCAATTAGTGAAAGAAGTAGCCCAAACAATTTTATGAAATTGAGAATTTTTATCTTTGGTTTTGGTATTATCAGGTTTAAAACGATTTAACCAAGTTTTGGCTATATTTATCATATCATCAACCATTTTTTTATTGAAATTAGATAATAAGCATTTAATTTGAAGTCGTTTAAGGCTTTCAATGTAACTTGTTTGTGTCTCGTTTAGTCGTCTCATACGAATTGCTTCTGAAAATACTATAGATTTGAAAATATGTGGTGGGTGAAATGAAGAGCCGTGTAGGAAAGATCGGTTTAAAGCAGTAGGTTTGATATAGTCTTTAGTAAAAAAACCACAGTTACAATATTTATCAATTACATGGTCAACATCCAAAAATTCTAGATGGTCTGGAATTTGCGATTGGGTGCAGATATGACGAAAATCAAGTTTAAGACAGGCAGATTCAAAAACATTATTAAGTGCTTTTTGTATATCTTGCGTAGTAGTCTTGCCAATAGATAACCATATTATGTCGTCTATAAAACGTTTAAATAATTGTGATTGTTTGATAGTTTCAGCAATGGGTAGTAGTATGGAGTGAAGAGTGATGTTGGCAATTGATACTGAATGATTGTCACTAGTAATTAATAATGACAGCAAAGCTATTTATAAAAACAATAACTGCTTCTAGCTATAACAAGCAGTCCCACAAAAAAAACACAATTGCTAAAAATTTGACTGCAGATTTAAATTCTTCGTCTATTCAACTTAACCGATGATTATAGAGTTTTTACAAGAGGTAAGCCTTGATGAAAACCCGTTTGAAAAACATGTATCATAATAGTCGTTAGACGGCGTTAGTCATTGTAACCAATATTGTATGAAATTGTTTTTTGTACGTCTGGCATATATATATAATAAAAACAAATTATTTAAATATTTATAATGCTGATCGAAAAGTTGCAAAAAAATCGTTTTTTTTTTTGTATGAAGAATTAATCAGGTAAATTTTTAACTTCATTGTTTTAATTGATTTTAATTAATTAATGAATGAATTTTTTAATTAATGAATTTTATAAGATTTTTTAGCAATCAAAAATAACGTTAGTGTAAGTTTCATGCTCCAAAAAAATTTAGATTTTATTGAGTTTACTACCTCTTTAGTAGTAGTGGACAATCAATGTTTCTTGCTAGCAAAAGTGGAGCAAGCTTTTTATACCAGTCCAAAAAAGGTCCTGCCAAACGCTTTGGGAAGAAATTAGTTTTGTTTTTAGAAAAACTATTACTTAAAATAAGTTACAAATCATTTTTTTGGATTTGAAACGTTCAGCCAAGCGTGGACCGGCTAACTGCTCTGTTTAATATCATTATTTTTTTTTTCTGAGAACATAAATCGATTTTGATACTTTTAATTGTAGTAAAGAAAAAAAAGTCTTAACCAAAAAAATTTTTACGTTCGCTTTACTTTTACAGAACAGATTCGGACAAAATGGGGTTTTCTGCCTCATCTTTTAATTAGTAATGCACAAATTTTTTGAAAGCCCAAAAACTTTTTGAGAAAAGTTTTTTGAAAAAATTTTTGAATAAAAAAATTTTTGAGAAAGCCTCTGCAAAAGAAGGTTGACAAACATTTTATCTGTCTTATTTGTAATTTAGGAAAAGTCCCAGTCTGCCTTGGGTGGCGCTGCTACTGCTTGTTAAAATAATTTAACGGCCAATTTTTATTATTCTTCATGTCCGTTAACTAAAAAATGAAATTTATTAATTGCTGAACTTTGCGATAAAGCGAAGTCAGGATAGTAGATTTCTTGTTAATGATTTACTTAACGGTTCTTTTTTCAATTGGAAAACTTTCTAATCCAAAAAGTTTTATCGATTCAACAGCATTTTTCAAATACTTGTATGGATGACAAATCAAGTTTTCGAAACTAATGTCGAATAATTTTCTTTTAATTGTCTAGCACTAGCAGCCAATAAAACTCTGTATTGTTGCAAATAAATTTTTAATAATTTAAGGTTTAGTTCAGGGTGAGCAAACTGCGCCCCGTGACGACCTTCTGTCCGGCCCGCGAAAACTTCAAAGAAATAATTAAAAAAATCATTAATTGTTTTTGGCTTCAACCAAATTCTTGGTAATTGCTTTTAGTGATTAGTGATTTTTAGGTACAAAAAAATTTTTTTTGAGATCGCTATAGTGTGGCCCGCAAACACATTTAACTTCCGAATACGACCCGCGTGCTAAAAGCTTGCGCAATCCCTTGCATTAGTTTTTGTTATTTCAACATGTCATCATTTCACAAAATATTTGCTTACAAAGAGGCAAAAAAGTAACCATCTAAAATTAGCATTCCGGTTCATCAACGTCAACATTTTTCTCCAGACAATTTTTTTGTCTTGTTAACTATATGTTATTTGGTTTTATTGACGTAACGTTAAAAAATACTAAAAAAAAATTTAATCAATCTTTTTAAAAACAAAATATGCGACGGAAGCAAACTTGTTTTTTCGGACATATGAGGTCACTCCTGGTTCAGCGTGATATTTCGAATACCTGACGCGAATGATCATCAGCAATGTTCATTAAGTCCGCATAACAAACAATATAACCGACCAATGACTATCAACACCGAGTTGCTTCCAGACGAATCTCGTCTCCATCATCGAGAAATTTGATTTCACGACGAGATTTACCGAGCGTTTGCTTTTGAAAGTTATTCAACCTGTGTCTACAATTAAGTCACCTTCTTTAACCCTAACGCGTCATCATAGATAGATTAATGTAGAAAGTGCAGAAATCATGAGTTTCTCTTTAGTTATTCGAGGGTTGAAAACATCAACTTTTTGGCCACATGTTTGTTTATTGATAACGTTAGTGATTGATATGACTTGGAAAAGCTGTAAGCTTCATGCAAGCCGTCAAAAATAAAAAACTTTGTTTAATAGACTCTTCTATAAAGTAATGGTTCTGGTTTGAAAGAATTTTCACATACTACTGTGCTAGGAAAATCAAGAAAGATAAAAATGAAGAAATTTAAACTTGTACTATACATGCACAGCCGCCACCAACGAGCATATATAGGCTTATACTGATACATCAACATTTGCTGCAAGTAAAATCAAAACATATCACGCTGAAAGAAAACCTATAAGCATTCAATAATTAAGCACCGTTGGTAACAAAAAATTAAGCACAACTAACAAACAAAAAATTAATGGTTTTTGATTCAAAGCTACCTAAGAAAGTTGTCAATGCGTGATCGTCTTGCGCAAAATCTTCAACTCGTACTTATAACTGCAGAAAAAAAGAAAAAACTTATTCGGTTGACAAGGTTTTACGAAGATTTAATTTTCATGCATTTTAGGGCTGGGCAAACTAAAAACCGCCACGACTTTCTGTGCCGCCCGCGAAGCCTTACACAAACTATTACTCTTTCTTTGCTTTGAATTGCAGTGATCTCTAAAAAAAGACATAACTTTCAATCAATGTTCAAAATTTGGGATAACTACATTTTTGGGACAAAAAAATAGATTTTTGGACAATGAGTGGAATTGATAACCTTTTTTTTGGAGATCACTTCATATTGGGCGCGAAAACCAAAAAATCCAAAACAGATTTAAAATAAAGATCTTTATTTAGAGAAATTACTATAGTGCGGCCCGTAAAAAAATCAACTTGTGAAACCGTACCCGAGCTAAAAAGTTTGTTCACTTCTGATGTAATTAAACAATACTGTTCATCGTTGAGGAATTAACTTAAAGACTGTGTTTATCATTTAAACTTTGTACCATCAAATTAATGATAAATCATAATGCAAAACATTTCTTGTTTTTTTTTAGTAAAGGTTTCGTTAATGTTGTTCAATTAACATTGATTACAATAATTTTTTAATTCATGGATCCATTTCTCGTTAATCGTTACAATTGAATGTTAATAAGTGTAGCAAATCTAAATGTATTAAATTTATTTACGGTCACTATATAATTATTTGCAGCGTATAAGTCAACCAAATGATCAATTCAAAAGACATAAATTGTGGTTGCAGAGGTGCACCAAGAATTTTAAAGGGGAGGCATGCAACCACAATCAAAAATGTCTGGTGGAAAAATTTTTTCAAGTCTCAAAAAAAGCTACCAGTATTCACTTTGAAATTCGGTTTTGCCAATTTTTTCTTCCCAAAAACATATTGGTCTTCAAAAGAGTTCTTCACTTTGAATCTGTCTCTGATTTCTCGTATTAGTGGTTTCCAAGAGGGAGGACATGGCACAATGCCCCGCCTAAATACGCTACTGTGTGGTTGTATATTTCAATTCCTGTGCCTCATCTAAGTAGACCGGAGCATTAAGACCCGTTTTCTAATGTAAAAATTAATTTTCAAAGATAACAGTAACCAGCCTATTCAATATTCTCCAAAAAGATTTTGAAACAAATTTTAAGTACCTCATCCCAAAGTAGCATGGTTGGCCACAGAAAAGCCGGAAGCGGAAATTGTCCCAACTGTCTTGCAATAGTTCTAAAAGCGGAGAAACAGCAGATATAGCGCCCCGTAAAATTCACAACCCAGAAGCTCTTTATCAGACCTATATCCACAATTATTTACATATCTCAACCAAATTAGATTTAACAAAGTTTGTAAAATATTTAGCCTATTCAGACCAGGGGTTATCAAACTCTTTTTGAGCACACAGCAAATAACGGTAAATTACCAAGAAAAAATAATTAGAAAAAAAGCACTTTTTTGTTGAAAAGGAAGTTTCAACAAAAATTAATTTTAGCGTATTGAAGAAAAATTTTACTGAAAATTCAGTAAAGTCCAAAAAGATCTTTATTTGAGTGAAATGGTAGAAATCTTATTTAGTGCCAAGTGGCGATAAAAAAGTGTTGCATCAAGAGTCTTCAACCTTTTTGAGCCCAACTAAAAATTAAAAAGTGTTTGCAGGTTTAGTAAATAAGCCCCCATGGCTAAATTTTACAGACCTAACGATAAGTTTTTAGCAAATATTTTCTGTAATTTACATTTGTTGAGAGTGCCTTTTCCATCGAAAAAGTATCTTTTTTAATAATTTTGCCCTTTAGCTAAAAACTTTTTTGGCGTCTTTGGTTGGCAGCGTGATTGAATGGGTAAAGGTGCATGCGTTTTGTGTAACTTACGGCTAAAAACAGCACTCTCTTTTATGGCAAGATTTAAAATCCGATTGCTTAAATCGACACGAAAACGTCAATAAATCGATAATCGTCCGCATGTGAAGAATCAATTGGATAATGATCTATGTTCACTTGTATGACCTATAAGATCATTTAATTTTGAAATCAACAACACTAAAGCAAATATCGTTTTTATTGACTCATGGTAAAGAGATAAGCAACTCCCTAGTTCTTGTTTACTTCTTTAATGCAAACTGTAAACCAATTAATTAACTTTGCTTATGGCAGAGTTTCAGTTGCAGCACTATAAATCTTACTAAGCTAAAATGCAGTCATAATCTGAGATAATTTTATTGTTAGTTTTTAAATTTATTTCCAAAAAAATGTTGAGTACATGTACATTTCTGTTATATTCTCGAAGTAGCTTTTTCCTTTAAGAAATAGGATTTTCGTTTAATTCAATTTATCTTATTCATATAAAACAAAAAATTAAAACTACTTTGTAATGATTTGACTGCGTACTACTCCGAAGATAGCAACGAATGACAGGAAGTAAATGCAGCGATTCTGCAATTCTTTAATAATGCATTAAGAGAAGACGAGGAATTTATTGTAACTCCGGCCTGATTAAATCAAAGAATTTTATTTTGAGACAACAATTAGTCAGAATTTTAGTTCTCTCTTATTATGCAAGCAAAACTTCTTCTTTATGCAAGCAAAACTCGAGCCCCCTCTTCTTTATTCAAGCAAAACTCGAGCCTCCTCTTCTTTATGCAAACAAAACGTGAGCCTCCTCTTCTTTATGCAAGCAAAACTCAAGTCTCCTCTTCTTTATGCAAGCAAAACTCGAGCCTCCTCTTCTTTATGCAAGCAAAATTCGAGCCTCCTCTTCTTTATGCAAGCAAAATTCGAGCCTCCTCTTCTTTATGCAAGCAAAACTCGAGCCTCCTCTTCTTTATGCAAGCAAAACTCGAGCCTCCTCTTCTTTATGCAAGCAAAACTCGAGCCCCCTCTTCTTTATGCAAGCAAAACTCGAGCCTCCTCTTCTTTATGCAAGCAAAACTCGAGCCTCCTCTTCTTTATGCAAGCAAAACTCGGGTCCTCTTTTCTTTATTCAAGCAAAACTCGAGCGCCCTCTTCTTTATGCAAGCAAAACTCGGGTCCCCTTCTTCTTTATGCAAGCAAAACTCGAGCCCCCTCTTCTTTATTCATGCAAAACTCGGGTCCCCTTTTCTTTATGCAAGCAAAACTCGAGCCTCCTCTTCTTTATTCATGCAAAACTCGAGCCTCCTCTTCTTTATTCATGCAAAACTCGGGTCCCCTTTTCTTTATGCAAGCAAAACTCGAGCCTCCTCTTCTTTATTCATGCAAAACTCGAGCCTCCTCTTTTTTATGCAAGCAAAACTCGGTTTCCCTCTTTTTTATGCAAGCAAAACTCGAGCCCCTTCTTCTTTATGCAAGCAAAACTCGGTTCCCCTCTTTTTTATGCAAGCAAAACTCGGTTCCCTTCTTCTTTATCAAGAAAAACTTGGGTCCCCTCTTTTTTATGCAAGCAAAACTCGAGCCTCCTCTTTTTTATGCAAGCATTTTTTATGCAAGCAGGTGCCTTTTCTGGCCCAGATGGTAGGTGCTTTCTTGCAGACTGGGCCGTGAATAAGTCTGTTCATTGATGTTAAAGATGACAGACCGAAACCGAACCTACCAAAACGGAAAGGTATCCACCCATTCCGATGTTCAGTGTGGGTCTACTAATCGGAAAACGTTCTTTTCAGGACGGTGCAATGCCAGGATAAAATTGCTCTTTTCAGGACACATTGCCAACAAGTTCCGAAGACCCACTATTCTTCAGCTAAACATCAAAGGCCTCACGGCAAGCAAGGTGAACGTTCTTCATCACCTCGCTATGCATTCTGAGACACTCGTCATCCTACTGCAGAAGACCCACTGCACTGATGCAGAAAATTGGTACTTACAAAGTACCAACTAGCTGGGTCTTTCTTTAAGCAGAAAGCATGGCCTTGCCACGTTTGTCCATGAGCAACTGAGATACACGCTTTTGGACCAATCTCCACCGACGTCGGCGATCAAATGGCGGTGTGTGGACGTTGATGGCTATAGAATAGTCAACGTCTACAAGCCACCACCAACGCCATCGCGATCCCTGGATCTCCCGGTGTTTCCTCACCCCTGTCTTTACGCTGGCAATTTTAACTGTCGCCATGCTGACTGGGGTTACAATGACAACAGTCCGGACGGTGATTGCTTGGCTGGCTGGGCAAGTATTAATTGTCTTGCCCTTCTATATAATGCCAAGGACGCTGCCAGTTTTTATTCCGGCCGCTGGAACACTGGCACCAATCCAGATCTAGCTTTCGCTAGTGTAGGTCCAAACAGTCGCTTACCGGATAGACGTGTCCTTGACAAGTTCCCCAGGTCATTATACCTTCGCTTATTATACTCAACATTATACCAAATGGCAGTGCCAAGCATACCTGTTAAGCGATGGAACTTCCGTAAGGCCAAATGGAGTCAGTACATTGCTTTGACGAATAAATTCGCTTGATGTGGATGCGGCTTACCAGGACTTCTGTAACACCATCAAGAAAACAGCCAAAAAGACTATCTCACGCGGGTATCGAAACAGCTATATTCCATGTTGGGATGCAGAGTGTGAATCCCTCTATAAAACCTTTCTGCAGTTTCCTCAGAGAGACGACTCAAGTTTGGCTGCTACAGCTCTGCTTGCCAAGCTTGACAGAAAGAGGAGGGATCGATGGTCCGAAGCAGTTCGTAGCATTGACTTCTCACACTCTAGTCGAAAAGCGTGGAGTATTTTGAACAACCTTACTGGTAGGTCACGACACTCTCCTCGTCACTGTCTCGTTTCAGCCGATGCTATTGCATCTCAGTTAGTTAGAAATGGGAAATACGAGGCTGTTGATCGCAAGTCATCTCGACTTGTCTCTCAAGAAGTGTCTGACCTTTGGAGAGCCACAACACCAGACGCAGTAAATATTTCTGACAATTTTTTACAGAGAGAATTTACTGCTGCCTTCCAACATTTAAAACCAGGTAAAGCCCCGTGACCTGATTCCATATGATCAGAGCTTATACTCCATGCTGGAGCTGCTTTGAAGTCCTGGTTACGTGAGTTCCTTTCTTCCTGATTTCGCCGACTCAAAATTCCCAAGATCTGGAAAAGAGCGCTCGTGGTCGCAATCCCAAAACCAGCATAGCCTGTGGGAAACTCAAAGGTTATTGAGCGATATCTCTACATTGTGTCCACTACAAGATTATCGAGAGGCTTATCTACACCCGCGTTGAACCATTAATCGATCCGCTGCTCCCTAAAGAGCAGGCTGGGTTCCGACGCGGGAAGTCAACCATAGATCAAGTTGTTTTGCTAACCCAGAACATCGAGAATTCTTTTGAGGTTAAAAAGAAGGCTGGTGCCATATTAATCGATCTGACAGCTGTTTATGACACTGTCTGGCACCGTGGCCTCGCCTGGAAGCTGCTGAAACTATTTCCGGATAAGCACATGGTCAAAATGATCATGGAGCTTGTCCGAAATTGAAGTTTCATCCTTACCACCAGTGACAGCAAGAAAAGCAGGCTACGCCGTTTTAAAAACGGCGTTTCTCAGGGATCGGTCTTGGCTCCCTCCTATTTAACATCTATACGTACGATCTTCCTTCCATGATTTCCAGAAAGTTTGCTTATACTAATGATCTAGCATTGTTGCATTCTTCTAGAAACTGGAAGGACTTGGAGGGGGCTTTAAGCCAAAACATGTCTACACTCTCAGCGTATCTCCAGACTTGGAGGTTGAAGCTCAGTCACACTAAGACGGTGACAGCAGCCTTTCACTTAAATAACCTAGAGGCCAAACGTGAGCTAAAGGTCTACAACAACGGTAGACTTTTACCGTTCTGTCCAACCCCTACTTACCTTGGGGTAAAACTGGACAAATCGCTTGTGTTTCGTCACCACTTAGTGGCATTGCGCAAAAAACTATTCTCGCGCGTCACACTGCTGAGGCGACTCGTGGACTCGAGATGGGGTGCTGATGCTAAAACACCACGCATAGCCACCTTGTCTCTAGTCTATTCAACAGCTGAGTACTGTGCGCCAGTCTGGTGTCGCAGTGCTCACACTCGCCTCATTGACAGTGTCTTGAACGACGTCTTGCGCATTATTACTGGATGTCTGCCTCACACTCCAACGGACCACTTACCTGTACTCTCAGGCATCCAGCCAGCTGACCCTCGCTGACTGGGAGCGACACTCTCCTTGGCTCACCGTAGATCTCTGGACCCCGATCATATCTTGCATGGTCTTTTAAGTGGGTCCTCAGATACTGGCCAAGTGAGACTAAGATCCAGACGCCCGTTTGTGCCAGGTGCGCGGAATCTCTTGGACAACCTTGCCAGACTTGGCATCCGCGCCTCTGAATGGACAAATCACAAATGGAACGCGGAGTACCGTGAAAATGCTTCCAGGCTCCGTGCTTTTGTGCCCGAGACCCGTGCCAGGCCTGTTGGGATGGGCTTACCCCAAGCAGCTTGGGTTAAGCTCAACCGCCTGCGGACTGGTGTTGGGCGATTCCATTTGTCCATGCACAAATGAGGTCTCGCTCCTTCACCGAATTGCGAGTGCGGCGCTTCTGAGCAAACCGCAGACCATGTACTAACAGCGCGCCCTATACATCGGGCACCACATGGAGCACGAGGTCTGACGGTTTTGGATGACGAAACTCGATGCTGGCTTAATAACACTACTGCCAGAATCTGATCCAGGAAGTGCAGCAGCCTGGGGTAGTAAAAGGATAAACCGTCGGCCCCAGTCCTGTTTGTGTCTGACCTGGAATGGATGCCCTTCAAACGACGACGACGACGACGATATGCAAGCAAAACTTGAGCCCCCTCTTCTTTATGCAAGCAAAACTCGAGCCCCCTTTTCTTTATGCAAGCAAAACTCGAGCCCCTCTTCTTTATGCAAGCAAAACTCGGGTCCCCTCTTGTTTAAGCAAGCAAAACTCGGGTCCTCTCTTCTTTATGGAAGCATAAAAATTCGAGCCCCCTTTTCTTTATGCAAGCAAAACTCGAGCCCCTCTTCTTTATGCAAGCAAAATTCGAGTCCCCTCTTGTTTAAGCAAGCAAAACTCGGGTCCTCTCTTCTTTATGGAAGCATAAAAATTCGAGCCCCCTTTTCTTAATGCAAGCAAAACTTGAGCCCCTTCTTCTTTTTGCAAGCAAAACTCGAGTCCCCTCTTCTTTATGCAAGCAAAACGTGAGCCTCCTCTTCTTTATGCAAAAAAAACTCGAGCCTCTTCTTTTTTATGCAAGCAAAACTTGGTTTCCCTCTTCTTTATGCAAGCAAAACTTGGTTTCCCTCTTCTTTATGCAAGCAAAACTCGGGTCCTCTCTTTTTTATTCAAGCGAAACTCGGGTCCTCTCTTTTTTATTCAAGCAAAACTCGGGTCCCCTTTTTTTTATGCAAGCAAAACTTGAGCCCCTCTTCTTTATGCAAGCAAAACTCAAGCCCCCTCTTCTTTATGCAACCAAAAATCAGGTCCCCTTTTCTTTATGCAAGCAAAACTTGATCCCCCTCTTCTTTATGCAAGCAAAACTCGGGTCCAGATTGACGACATCAACAAAAAACTAAATCCAATCCTATCATTATATTCTCCATTTTTTGTCGGGAATTAAAGACAAACACTAAAAAAAAGGAGGCCTTCACTTTCCATTCGCGTCCGAAATTTCCATTTTTGTCTTAAGTTTAATCTGAAGAAAAAACAATCATGACTGCACCTATTAATTCGATTTGCAGCCAGTTGCTCGCGCCCCCAGATAAACCTTTTAGGTCCCTTAGTTATAAAAACCCCAGGCCGAAATTTATTTCAACAAAAGTATAATTGTTTCAAAAGAGGCCATAAGTTAATTAAGTTATCAAGTAAATAAGTTATCAAATAGCCTCTAAATTAACCAAATTTAAGAAAAAAGGTTGTCTTGAAATTTTTTTACTATTGTCACATTGTTAACTTTATTTGGTGATGTATCATAAGGTTTGTTTTAATTTAAAAAAAAATTCAATTAAAGTTTGCATTTTTTTTGCCGGAAAAAGTCAAATTAAATACGGTACAAAGAAGCTAGTAAACAGTTATGCAACTGGTAAGACACGCTACAACAAATAATGCTGAAATATAGCTATTACAACAAATGTAGATAGGTAAAATTCTTATTATTTACTTTAAATGCATTCTTTCTTTCGTTCTCCCGAAGTTATATTCTTTCTTTCATTACTGATTTTTAGGTTAAATTTTGAGCATATGTTCTTAAAATTGTCGTTCTGTCCTGGACCTAAATTTTTTTGCTTGGTTTCTGGACTTTTTTTTCTGATAACAACCATCTTGCTCATAAGGATTTTCCTCATTACCTTTGGGCGTGTTTGAATTTTTTGGTTCGCTCATAATTATGTATAACTTTTGTCAGACAGACATACACACAAAACTTATTTTTTGCCCAAAACCGTTTAAAACAATAACAAAGAAATATAAAGCAAGAAAAAAAAAGGCAAGGAAGCATCGAACAACCTTAAGGTTTACTAGTCAAGATGCTTCCCGATTAAATTACAATTACCAATAACAATTGTGTTCGTGCGATTAATAGAAAAAAAATAACAATAAAAAAACAAAAAAGAGGAAATTTTTAACGAAACAAAAGTTTATAAAACAACAACGAAAAATTTCAATCTCACTTGATTATGTATATTAACATCGAATTTTTCCAGAGCATTTTTTATTTTTATTTATGTAGAAGTACAAAACTCGGCTTACATTGTAGGTATTGCAAAGACTATTTATATTTAGTATGATTTAGAAAACAAAGTAATCCTAACATATGCTAAAGTATTGGGAAATAATATAAATTTGAAAACTTAATATTGATCAATAAAATTTTTTTGTAATTGTTTTTTAAATGCATTCCAATGTAAGTTTTTCTACTACGGTTTTAGTTTTGACCAAATCTTTGTACTTTTGTATGAAATTGAGTTTTGTGTACTTGTTTTTGACATTCTCGGTAAAAAAACCATAGAGTCAGATACTTGTCTTGTATGGTTACAGCATAGCCGTACCTGCCGGGGGGGCAGGGGGCAACCCCCCAAGTTTCCAAGATTTGAGCAAAATTCAAATTTTTCGAGCAGTGAAAGGAAAATATTTGGGCAAGACCAATAATTTTTCGGGGTAGGGATATGAAAAATTTAGGCAAAGTTAGAAGTTTTAGGGCATTGATATTGAACAACTGCAAAAATCAGTTACCAAATTTAGGTGAAGACCTTTTTTTTTTTTTAGAGAACACCTTGATTTTGGGATGAAAATTGAAAAATATGTGACTAAATCGAAGTGAAAACTTTTTTTTTTAGAGATCACCATGATTTCAGGACGAAATTTCTTCTTCGTCCGAGAATCTCAGACAATTTTTTTGTCCTATCCGTAATGTGCTAGAAAATCATGATTTGGGCAAATGCCACAAGATTTGGGCAAAACTTCATTGTCCCCACAAATTTTTTTGGGCTGGTACGCCTATGGCTAACAGTAAATTTCTGTAATTTTTGAAAAAAACTATGAAAAATTTTTGGTGTTTTTTTATTATAATGTAGATACCTGAGTTTTTCCAGTTCTACTTTATATAGATCTTCTAATTTTAGTAAGTTTAGTTTTTTATAAAGACTTGACATGGGAGTATACAAGTTACTTGACCTTAAAGCTCTAATTATACTATTAATTCTTACATTCACTTCAGATAAATATGATTTAAATGTTGCACCCCAAACTATTATTCCGTATTGTAACTTACTATTTATTAGGCTATGATACAGTGATTTCATAGTGTCTACATTGGTATATAATCTTAACTTATAAAATAGTCCTGTGTGACGGGAGCCAGGTGGAAAGATAAACTTTTAATGTGTGGTATATAGTTTAAACTTTCATCAATGAAAAGTCCCAAATATTTGACTATTGGGGATCTTGTTAGCATAATTTCATTATAGCTGTCTATTTGGCTTTGGCGTATACACGTATTTATCTTATATTCAGTATGTTTTTTTCTTTTGTTTTATTACTTTACAAGTCAATTTTTTTCAAAGATGTATAGCGACCACGAATAACGTCAGTTGTGCAGGTGATGGCGCCTGTTGTTTAATCTCTGCCTCCTTTCTTGGTTTTTATGGGCCCTTTATAGTAGTGAGTGTAAAAAAATATTATAAACTTTTTTTCTTAGTGCATTGCTGAGTCGAGTCTTACTGGTCTTGTAGTTACTGCTTAAAACAAAAAATATCTTCATTTTAGCAAAACATTTTTTAAAAATTGCGCTGATTGAAAAAAATTCTTTCATCACGACAAATCTATATAAAATGGATAAAATTGCTATAAATAGTAAGCATGTTGTTTGGGTGAAATAAATTTCTGTAATCCAACTCTTAATTCTCAAAAACAATGATCGGTCATGTCCCAAAGGTAAAGAATTTTTCGCCCTAAGATAGATTTATGGATTTTTTTTTGAATCCAATGATAATTCCTTTGTGTTGAGATTAAGACTTGTCGTTTGATTTTTTTCGCATCTGTACGTCATAATGTTTTTGTTTAAAAGTCTTGACAGAAACACAACCTTTGAAAATGATATTTTTTTATTTCAGTATAAAAACAGGACTATTTGCTAAAGCTCCCAAAATTGGACAGGTACGATGGGAGTGGCCGAAGCAAACAAAATTATCGTGTGTATGATTTATTGTCGCAATGCGCCAGTGGTCACCAAACTACGATCCGCGGGCCGGATGCGCCCCGTTGCATTATTTCCTCTGACTCGCCGCATGTTGTCGTAAAGAAGCTAAATGCAATGGCTAATAGTTCTACAAAAATATGTAATCCAAATTTCCGTTATAAAGCCACAAGATTTTTTATTTTCTGTTTCTGACTACGATTTTCACAGTCTATTACATATAAATCAGCTGATGATTGTCGCTCGCTTGAAGCGATTACGTGAAGCGATTTGTTTTAGGTTGTTCGAACATTTTGTTGAGCCAGGTAGTTTCCGCTTTGATAACTCAACTTTTCTTCAGTTAATCACTGCATCTACAGATTAAACAGCCTAATAACTAGTTGCAACGGTTACATAAATTCATAAATTCACTGGTAATATTTTTTAATATTTAGGTTTCGTTGTAATTATACCTTTTCAAAATCGCTTTAAATGTTTGCTCACAAACATTTTCAAAAATGAAACATGTAAAGTCATAACATCAACGAGATTGACTGATGAACACTTGAAAGTGATTCTTTTGGTCGTATGCACCTATACCAAACCAAAGCTTGAAGATATACTCAGAAATAAACAACAGTTTTAGAAATCTCGCTCAATTAATTATTTTATTGATTTTGCTCGTTATACTTGTCATTTTTCAATTTATAAAATTTCTTACAATATTTTGTTTGTATACGGTCCATTATCATCAGTCCATACAGTTATCTGGCCCTTTATAAAAAAAACGTTTGGTGACCCTTGCAATGCGCATTGCGATAATGCAGCATATATTTTAATTTCAATTTTTTTAAAAAACGGCTTTTTTTAAAAATCTTCTAGCAGTTTCTCTAAGGAAATATACTTTTTAAACTGAAGTCACGATAACAACGCATAGTGATTTTAGTTTAATTGTTACTTACTAAGTTTGTCGTTCAATTATCTTTGATGGAAAGTAACCTTGCGTTCTTGGCGTCTTGAAACTTGTATTAATATTTATCGTTTATGCCTAAGACGGAGGGGACTTTAAGCCAAAACATGTCTACACTTTCAGCGTATCTCCAGACTTGGAGGTTGAAGCTCAGTCACACTAAGACGGTGACAGCAGCCTTTTACTTAAATAACCTAGAGGCCAAACGTGAGCTAAAGGTCTACAACAACGGTAGACTTTTACCGTTCTGTCCAACCCCTACTTACCTTGGGGTAAAACTGGACAAATCGCTCGTGTTTCGTCACCACTTAGTGGCATTGCGCAAAAAACTATTCTCGCGCGTCACACTGCTGAGGCGACTCGTGGACTCGAGATGGGGTGCTGATGCTAAAACACCACGCATAGCCACCTTGTCTCTAGTCTATTCAACAGCTGAGTACTGTGCGCCAGTCTGGTGTCGCAGTGCTCACACTCGCCTCATTGACAGTGTCTTGAACGACGTCTTGCGCATTATTACTGGATGTCTGCCTCACACTCCAACGGACCACCTACCTGTACTCTCAGGCATCCAGCCAGCTGAGCCTCGCCGACTGGGAGCGACACTCTCCTTGGCTCACCGTAGATCTCTGGACCCCGATCATATCTTGCATGGTCTTTTAAGTGGGTCCTCAGATACTCGCCAAGTGAGACTAAGATCCAGACGCCCGTTTGTGCCAGGTGCGCGGAATCTCTTGGAAAACCTTGCCAGACTTGGCATCCGCGCCTCTGAATGGACAAATCACAAATGGAAAACGGAGTACTGTGAAAATGCTTCCAGGCTCCATGCTTTTGTGCCCGAGACCCGTGCCAGGCCTGTTGGGATGGGCTTACCCCGAGCAGCTTGGGTTAAACTCAACCGCCTGCAGAGTGTGAGAAGTCAATGCTACGAACTGCTTCGGACCATCGTTTCCTCCTCTTTCTGTCAAGCTTGGCAAGCAGAGCTGTAGCAGCCAAACTTGAGTCGTCTCTCTGAGGAAACTGCAGAAAGGTTTTATAGAGGGATTCACACTCTGCATCCCAACATGGAATATAGCTGTTTCGATACCCGCGTGAGATAGTCTTTTTGGCTGTTTTCTTGATGGTGTTACAGAAGTCCTGGTAAGCCGCATCCACATCAAGCGAATTTATTCGTCAAAGCAATGTACTGACTCCATTTGGCCTTACGGAAGTTCCATCGCTTAACAGGTATGCTTGGCACTGCCATTTGGTATAATGTTGAGTATAATAAGCGAAGGTATAATGACCTGGGGAACTTGTCAAGGACACGTCTATCCGGTAAGCGACTGTTTGGACCTACACTAGCGAAAGCTAGATCTGGATTGGTGCCAGTGTTCCAGCGGCCGGAATAAAAACTGGCAGCGTCCTTGGCATTATATAGAAGGGCAAGACAATTAATACTTGCCCAGCCAGCCAAGCAATCACCGTCCGGACTGTTGTCATTGTAACCCCAGTCAGCATGGCGACAGTTAAAATTGCCAGCGTAAAGACAGGGGTGAGGAAACACCGGGAGATCCAGGGATCGCGATGGCGTTGGTGGTGGCTTGTAGACGTTGACTATTCTATAGCCATCAACGTCCACACACCGCCATTTGATCGCCGACGTCGGTGGAGATTGGTCCAAAAGCGTGTATCTCAGTTGCTCATGGACAAACGTGGCAAGGCCATGCTTTCTGCTTAAAGAAAGACCCAGCTAGTTGGTACTTTGTAAGTACCAATTTTCTGCATCAGTGCAGTGGGTCTTCTGCAGTAGGATGACGAGTGTCTCAGAATGCATAGCGAGGTGATGAAGAACGTTCACCTTGCTTGCCGTGAGGCCTTTGATGTTTAGCTGAAGAATAGTGGGTCTTCGGAACTTGTTGGCAATGTGTCCTGAAAAGAGCAATTTTATCCTGGCATTGCACCGTCCTGAAAAGAACGTTTTCCGATTAGTAGACCCACACTGAACATCGGAATGGGTGGATACCTTTCCGTTTTGGTAGGTTCGGTTTCGGTCTGTCATCTTTAACATCAATGAACAGACTTATTCACGGCCCAGTCTGCAAGAAAGCACCTACCATCTGGGCCAGAAAAGGCACCTGCTTGCATAAAAAATGCTTGCATAAAAAAGAGGAGGCTCGAGTTTTGCTTGCATAAAAAAGAGGGGACCCAAGTTTTTCTTGATAAAGAAGAGGGGCTCGAGTTTTGCTTGCATAAAAAAGAGGGGAACCGAGTTTTGCTTGCATAAAGAAGAGGGGAACCGAGTTTTGCTTGCATAAAAAAGAGGGGAACCGAGTTTTGCTTGCATAAAGAAGAAGGGGCTCGAGTTTTGCTTGCATAAAAAAGAGGGAAACCGAGTTTTGCTTGCATAAAAAAGAGGAGGCTCGAGTTTTGCATGAATAAAGAAGAGGAGGCTCGAGTTTTGCTTGCATAAAGAAAAGGGGACCCGAGTTTTGCATGAATAAAGAAGAGGAGGCTCGAGTTTTGCTTGCATAAAGAAAAGGGGACCCGAGTTTTGCTTGCATAAAGGAGAGGGGGCTCGAGTTTTGCTTGAATAAAGAAAAGAGGACCCGAGTTTTGCTTGCATAAAGGAGAGGGGGCTCGAGTTTTGCTTGCATAAAGAAGAGGGGGCTCGAGTTTTGCTTGCATAAAGGAGAGGAGGCTCGAGTTTTGCTTGCATAAAGAAGAGGAGACTCGAGTTTTGTTTGCATAAAGAAGAGGAGGCTCGAGTTTTGCTTGCATAAAGAAGAAGTTTTGCTTGCATAAAGAAGAGGAGGCTCGAGTTTTGCTGCATAAAGAAGAGGAGGCTCGAGTTTTGTTTGCATAAAGAAGAGGAGGCTCGAGTTTTGCTTGCATAAAGAAAAAGTTTTGCTTGCGTAAAGAAGAAGTTTTGCTTGCATAAAGAAGAGGAGACTCGAATTTTGCTTGCATAAAGAAGAGGAGGCTCGAATTTTGCTTGAATAAAGAAGAGGAGACTCGAGTTTTGCTTGCATAAAGAAGAGGGGGCTCGAATTTTGCTGCATAAAGAATAGGAGGCTCGAGTTTTGCTTGCATAAAGAAGAGGAGACTTGAGTTTTGCTTGCATAAAGAAGAGGAGGCTCACGTTTTGTTTGCATAAAGAAAAGGGGGCTCGAGTTTTGCTTGCATAAAGAAGAAGTTTTGCTTGCATAAAGAAGAGGGGGCTCAAGTTTTGCTGCATAAAGAAGAGGAGGCTCGAGTTTTGCTTGCATAAAGAAGAGGAGGCTTGAGTTTTGCTTGCATAAAGAAAAAGTTTTGCTTGCGTAAAGAAGAAGTTTTGCTTGCATAAAGAAGAGGAGGCTCGAATTTTGCTTGCATAAAGAAGAGGAGGCTCGAATTTTGCTTCATAAAGAAGAGGAGGCTCGAGTTTTGCTGCATAAAGAAGAGGAGACTGGAGTTTTGCTTGCGTTAAAGAAAAGGAGCACGTCTCAAAAATTTTAGGTATCCCTGATTTAGGCTATGTCAATTCACTGGCATAAGCTAAAGTAATTTTACGTTCATGAACTTTTAAAATTGTCAAAAAGAATTGACTTTCAATTTATGTTCGCTTCATTTGCCTGCTACAGCGGCTCATGAGTTCGTCGTGGCTATCTTGACAACCGTCGTTACGGAGGCGACTGGTAAGCAATAACGTATCAGATTTTGACTGACCGAAATATCAAATTCGTATGACCGGATTTGTAATGATGACCACTACATCGACCAGGCGGTTCTTTTTTATAAAGGCCAAAGCGAATATTAAGTTTGTGGTGTCTATGTCCGTCATTTTGCATTGGTGCAGCTCATCAAAGGCGAAGCTATATGAAGGTGGCAGGTCATTGGGAGGCCCGCATCAGATGTGACTGAGATTTGAATTGAACCTTTGCGTAGGTTTTTTTTAATATATAATCTTACTTATTGCTGTTGGTTTAAAAATCCATAAATTGCTTTTCACCTAAACGTTTCAATAAATGATCGTCTTTTAAAACATTTAAAATTATTGCTTTTATTGCGAAATTAAAAAAAATTAATTCACTATAAAAAGCGTCGGATGGTGGACATCGTAGACCTAAAACCTAAGTAACTAATGGGTCTATCTTTAAGTGTTTAAAATTCGTTGTAGTAATGACAGAGCCGCCAAAAAAACAATGGTTTTTCCCTCTAATTGATACTTAAAAAAACACGGCTGGTCTTTATAACGGTTCCGAAGATTTGAAAGTGATGTGAAAAGTACAAAAATCTGTTTATTTACAAGAAAAAAAACCTATTTTGCCTTTGACATCAACTAAAGGCCTTAACGTTCTTAATGGTTGACAGTTGAGTGATATCATTTTTTTGTGGTCGTCCGACAGTTCTCGCGGCCTAAAGCTTCAGCTTTTTTTGTTTATGAATAAATCGGCCTTGTCTGTATAAGTTTTTTATATTTTGCGGTTAAAATTCTTTGAAACAAAATTTTATTTTTTAAACCTGACATTTTTTAAAAAAGCGACTGTGCTTTAGAACGAGTAATGTGCCATATTACACACAAGTCTGTAACAATTCATAAACTTGATAAGCTTATTCTCAAAAATACAAAAAAGCATTTCAGAAAGAGGCTTCTTGGTTTTTAAATTTATTAGAAAGCAATGACAAAAAACATCATATTCAAACAAAGCACGCTACAAATAAATTAAACACTTCTTTTGAAGTTTTTTTACTACATCTTGATTGACAAGGGAGAGTATTGAACGATTGTACATCACAGTAACAAAAACAAAACGTTTACAGTTCGAGCTTTGTAGATAGAAAATTAGAGCAAACCTTGTTTTATTTTTAGCAGTTAGAGACGTAATCTGCTTTTGAAAAAAATTGCACTAGTTTCACTAAAAAAAATACTGTGAACAATTAGAGCTGTTTTTAACAACTGATATGAATTTTGAAGTGAAATAACATTACAAAAAACAACACCTTTGAATTTAAAAATATGTATGCCAAAAGAGTCAGTTATGAGAATTAAAAGTAAATTAAGGAAAATAGTGTTAAACATAATTTTTTGTCAGCTTTTGAAAAAACAATTTAACAAAAAAGATATAGCGGTATCTTTACAGTATATGTTGCACATTTTTGTACCTCATATGAAATTTTGTTGAATTTACTTATTAAAATAATAGTTTTTCAAAAAAGTAAGGATTGATTTTAGGAAGAAGTTGTTTTTTATAAAACAGATCTATGAGTATATTCTTCACTGGCACCTACTTGTAAAAAAGCAGCTAAAAACACAGTAACTTTTTGTCACGAAAAAACTTAAAAATTGAAATTATCATTGACACTTATATGAACGTAGTGCCTTAAAAACTGAGTTATTTTTTAATAAATACTATAGAAATAATTTAAAACTTTATTCCATGGTTGCAAAAAAAAAAAGTAGTTGAACTAAAGATTTTAAACACATGGATTTTAAGAACAAAAAAATGGGAAATAGAGATATAGTAAAATTGGAAATTTTGCTATAAACCATCAAAAGTTTAAATAAATATATACATTTACATAGAAAACAAAGAAACAAGAAAAAAAACATTAAAATGATTTTCTTTATATTCTATGTTGTGTAAATGTATATATTTATTTACATTTATGATTTATAGTAAAAATTAGGTCCACGTTCGCATCCGTTATACCATGCTGTGTAAATTCTGCAATAAATAGTGCGACATTTACAACATCCATAATCGCATTATATTAAACGTTTAGTTTATTATATAAGCCCTAATGTAATTTCACCTAATTAAACCATAGACACGTGTTTTATCACACTTTGCAACGAGCAACAAAACTTTCTTTCATGTTGCAGCTGGTCTTATTTGAGCCATTATATTTTTTCACTAGAAATAAAATTCATTGTTCGTATCCCAAGCATCGTTATTGAAAGAAAATGGTTCCGCTACAGTGCAGCATGGCTGTGCTTCGTTGAACTGACCAGAATTCGGAAGATATTGAGCATCATTTACCATCGCCAGATTCATTTCAGGATTCATCACAGGATTCATTCCAGCAGGTTGATTTATCATTTGATTGGAATGAGAAGCCGCGGCATAGGATAAAGGGGTCATCGAAGCGGATTGAGAAGCCAATGAAGTGGATTGCAAACACGATTGCCGAGCATTCTCGGCAAATCTATTTTGATAATAACCATTCAGTGGCTGTTCAGCCTCGTTTCCAGTTGAGAAAGTTGAAGCATGAATTGTATTTAACGTGTTGTTTTCTGACGAAGATTGCACACTTGCTTGTGTTTGATTTTCTCTCAAAAAGTTGTTGACGTGATAATTGGTTGCATTAAAATTTTGTTTTTGGTAAACGAAAAGATTTTTTACTTCACATAGAGCTCCATTGATAATGACCTTTTGGTTTTGAATGCTCGCAGGAAAATTCCTTGGATCAACGTCACAAAATTGAAGTTCAGCTCTTGTTTCACTTTCAAAATTGCTGGATAGAATTTGACTTGTTTGGTCGCTTGATTTCGATTCTTTCTTGGAATCTTGGGAATTACTTATTTTCTTCCTTTTCGGAGCAATTAAAATCTCCGGTCCCGACATTATAAGCGCCTGATTCTGTTTTTTCGACGGCTTCGCTTTTCGTCTGGGCTTGTATTTGTAGTCGGGATTCTTTTGCATATGTTCTTTACGAAGCTCTTTCGATTTTTCCATAGACTTTGCCTTTTCGTCTTCCGGTAAATTTCTCCATTGCTGACCCAGAATTTTAGATATAGCTGAATTATGCATTTTAGGATTCTCTGTTGAGAATTTTTTTCTTTCTTCCCTAGACCACACCTGAGAAATATACAGTTTTTAGATCTTGAATTAGTTTGTCATGCAATTGATTAAAAAAACTAACTAGTTTTCTTTAAATTTACTTCAATATACGCCAAATTGCGTCACGACTTTGCATAATTATGCAAGACTGCGCAAGGGGTGCGCAAGACTACGCGACTACCATGAGCGTTGGCAAGAGTATTCTTTGTTTTTTTTTATTATATTTTACTCCTTTTCGCGCTTAAGTGCGAAGAGAAGCAAAAAAATCAATTAAACAAGCAAAGAATACTTCGTTTAACGCTCGTAATGGAAACGGCTTCTAAAATAGCCATTTGAGATGAGTGCAATGAGAGGGGTAGGCGATGCGGAAGTTGGTCTACATGAGAACGTTCAACGACGAATTTAAAACGATCAACACTACGTCAATGAACGTGTTGTTCGTATTATAGAAATTGAGTTATGTTTAATAGTGGTTTCATTTGAACTTTTCTGTTGCAGTAGCTTAAGAAGTTCTCTTTCATTCATTTCTTACGTTTAATCCCTGGTTAAAAACGTCAAAACAATATTATTTTCAACCTTCAAAAAACTAGCTAAACTTTAAGACTTTTAAAATACATTTTCAATAAAAACCAAAGAGCATATGAAATTGAGATAAACATTTTTATTCAAACGTTGACGTCTCGAATTATTACTTTACTATGCCATTTAGTGGCATTGCGCAAAAAACTATCCTCGCGCGTCACACTGCTGAGGCGACTCGTGGGCTCGGGATGGGGTGCTGGTGCTAAAACACCACGCATAGCCACCTTGTCTCTAGTCTACTCAATAGCTGAGTACTATGCGCCAGTCTGGTGTCGCAGTGCTCACACTCCCCTCATTGACAGTGTCTTGAATGACGCCTTGCGCATAGTTACTGGATGCCTGCCTCACACTCCAACGGACCATTTACCTATACTCTCAGGCATCCAGCCAGCTGAGCTTCGCCGAATGGGAGCGACACTCTCCTTGACTTACCGTGAATCTCTGGACCCCGATCATATCTTGCATGGTCTTTTAAGTGGGTCCTCAGATACTGGCCAAGTGAGACTAAGATCCAGACGTCCGTTTGTGCCAGCGGCGCGGAATCTCTTGGAAAACCTTGCCAGACTTGGCATCCGCGCCTCTGAATGGACAAATCACAAATGGAAAACGGAGTACTGTGAAAATGCTTCCAGGCTCCGTGCTTTTGTGCCCGAGACCCGTGCCAGGCCTGTTGGGATGGGCTTACCCCGAGCAGCTTGGGTTAAGCTCAACCGCCTGCAGACTGGTGTTGGGCGATTCCATTCGTCCATGCACAAATGGGGTCTCGCTCCTTCACCGAATTGCGAGTGCGGCGCCTCTGAGCAAACCGCAGACCATGTACTAACAGCGCGCCCTATACATCGGGCACCACATGGAGCACGGGGTCTGACGGTTTTGGATGGCGAAACTCGATGCTGGCTTAATGGCATCACTGCCAGCATTTGACCCAGGCAGTGCAGCAGTCTGGGGTAGTAAAAGGATAAACCCTCGGCCCCAGTCCTGTTTGTGTCTGACCTGGAATGGATACCCTTCAAACGACGACGACGATTACTTTACTTATTGACAAAGCAAATAAATTTTTGCACGCTTAAAACACTTTTTCTGTTTTCTTATTTTATTCCATTACATGAAGGAAATAATCAATTTGTTCTACTTTTCAACTATTTTATTTTGCTTTTTTAAGTAATAAAACTATAAAACTAAAGACCATGTTTAGATTATTCATATAATTCTAAACAACTGGGTTGTTGGTAATCAGTGATGGCCTTGCAAAAAAAGGGCCCGGTGCAAGAAAGGTAAGAGGGGGTCACTATTTAGCGTTTCAAGGTTAAGCAATCTCTACAAAAAAGGTTATTGTTATAGGGAAAGCCACTTTTTAGTGTATCAAAACAAAGTTATATCTAAAAAATAATTCTTCAATTTAAAGGGGGGCACTGTTAAGCGTTTCAAAACACTGTGATTTCTAAAAAAAATCATCGTTTAAGAAAGGGAAGCTTTCTAGCGTCTCAAAGCAAAGTTATCCTTAAAAAAAGTGTTTATTTTAGACATGCCACCGTCTTGGTGCTACTATGAAGAAATAGAGTAATATTTTGTGCAGGGGCCGCTTTTTGTGAATTTTAGTGGGATATGTGCGGGCAATCCGTTCGCACTCTATTAAAGCCATCACTGCTTTTAATTAAAACCACAAGCATTTAAACAAATATTGTTAGGTTTCAAAAAATAAAAAAAAAAACATTGCAAGAAAATTTATTTTCTTAGAGATCGGAAACTAAAATTTCTTACCATGAAAGCATTCATTGGACGTTTTACTCGATCTTTATTCTTTGGGCCAGCAGCACCTTTTTTTTTAATATTTGGAACAGTTGGCACAGGGACGCCGCTTTGGGGGTCGGATCTTGCTTGATTTTCGAGAAAAGTATCGTCAGGACTGTTTCCAATTGATCTAGGCGTCGATATTGATCCATGATTTAATTCCAAATAAACTGGACCCGACGAACCGGAACCTCTCGGATAAATCGATATTGGGCCTTGATTTGTATTCAAATAAGGTTGGCTTAAAGTTGTAGCCATTTTTAATATAGGGCCCTGATTTGGATAAGGTTGATACGACAACTCTAAGTTTAGATCCCTCGATATTGGGCCTTGATTTGTATTCAAATAAGATTGGCTTAAAGTTGTAGCCATTTCTGATATAGGGCCCTGATTTGGATAAGCTTGACGCGACAACTCTAAGTTTGGATCCCTCGATATTGGGCCTTGATTTGTATTCAAATAAGATTGGCTTAAAGTTGTAGCCATTTCTGATATAGGGCCCTGATTTGGATAAGCTTGACGCGACAACTCTAAGTTTGGATCCCTCGATATTGGGCCTTGATTTGTATTCAAATAAGATTGGCTTAAAGTTGTAGCCATTTCTGATATAGGGCCCTGATTTGGATAAGCTTGACGCGACAACTCTAAGTTTGGATCCCTCGATATTGGGCCTTGATTTGCATTCAAATAAGGTTGGCTTAAAGTTGTAGCCATCATCGATATAGGGCCCTGATTTGGATAAGCTTGACACGGCAACCCTAAGGTTGGAGCCCTCGATATTGGGCCTTGATAAGGTTGGCTTGGTATTTTAGAGACCATTGATATAGGGCCCTGATTTGGATAAGCTTGACACGGCAACTCTAAATTATTTTGAGCCGTTGATATTGTGCCGAGATTTTCATTCAAAGCTTCTTGAAAGTAATTTTTCGTGCTTTTGGTTTGATTGTTGTTTCGGACGTTGGAGATCGCCGCTGAAGTCGGCAGATCGGAAGGTATGTCAGCCATTTGGTTACTTTCAAAAACTGGAGACAATGGTTCAACATTAATCTGAGAAAGGCTCTCAGGAAAAACATAAGTTTGGTTGGTCGGCTGATCTTTTTGCTGCATGAAAATGCTGGAATTCACCACTCTGCAAAGGAACTTTTAATATCACGAATTACCTAGAGCATTAAAAAATATTTTAAGTATTTTTGAAGTTCGAAAATTACCTTACCGAAAATTCTGAAACAGCAAATTTAAAAGTATAAGTTTTAGAACTTGTTAATTTTATATTCGTTCAATTTAAAAAAATCATTTCCCTCAGTAAAAATTTTTACGCCAAAAAAATCAAGTCTTCAAAATACATATTTTTTGTTTAAAATCAGATATTGGCTTTTAAAACCTGTAAACTGCTTTGATAAATGAGTTTGACGTTTTTGCAAAGTTAAAAAAGTGTTAATGGATTGCTAATTTAAATTGTAATCCTGTTGCCGCATTCACAACAAAGTTACTCACGCAAAACATTAAATACTTTTGTAAACAAATTTACAATTTTTCACTTTTAAGATGTAAAAAAATAAATTTATTTTCATGGCTTCTCTTACGCTTGTCCGAAAAAAGCATCAAAATGAAGGATGCGGTTGTTGCTTCTATCGCAAATAGAAACAGTGTCTTCAATCAAATATAAACTTTAATCGATTTTGTTGGAATTTCAATTATCAACTTTTTTCTTTTCAGGCAAAAATTTAAAGATATAATAAAATTAAAAGTCTGGTTAAAGTTTGATTTTTTATCGCGTTGAAAACAAGTTTGGCGACAAAACAACGGCTAATTTTTTCTTAACATTTTCTCACTAAAAAATTTTATCAAAAAAATTTGATGTAATATGATCTTGATTTAGCTAGTTTCTAAAAATCTTAGGTTTGAAATACTTGAGAGTATAAAAAGTATTGCAAAATAAAATGAAATATTTTAATTATGAAAAGTGTTTAATATTGGAAAATAATATGCATTCGGCCGGAAAAAAATTGCTGCAATCCGGGAAATTTAACTTAAAAAAGCCGATGTGATCCGAGAAATTTGATTAAAATTTGTATCGTTGCTTGTGTTGCAAAACTATTTACTCTTGTTAGGCTTGATTGTTAAACGAATTCCTAATAGTGCAGAACAAAAAATTTACCTAATGGAAGCTTTTTGAAATTTATTTTAGCTTTTCTATCCTGTCCAAGTGCATTGCGACAATTGCGTAGTCACGTGACATCATAACTTGGAATGATGCCAAAGATATTGTTGTTAATGATCTTACTTTCCGGAATAGACTTGATGAACTAAAACATGGAAAAGACAATCCGTAATAAAAAATAACTTTTTAACTAAAAAAATTATTTAGGAAGCTTTTGCACATGGTTACTATTGGTATCTTATAGTAGGCTGATCAAAAGTGAAACAAAAATTTCTTTAAGCATTCTAAGTAGACCATTGGATTACTTTAGTGAAATTTTAAAGAATTTTTTCTAAAGAAGTAGTTAAAATTGTACATGCTTTTAACCATAAAAAGTAAATAGAAAAAGTTAAAAGTAAATACTTTTCAATGCAGACACCCCTTACTTCATTGCAATGATCATAAACATCAAAACTTATTAGTCAATTTTAAAAATTCCAGAGAATTTTGGCGAATTTTAAATACAAAACTTTTTTCGAATTTTAAACAAGTCATTTTTTATAATTTCAAGTGGAAAAGCAGAATATTATATCAAGTAATAGTTTCTTTGCCTAAAAAGGCTGAAAAACACTACTTAAGTACGAGAATCTTATAACAAGTTCGAATTTACGTAATATTAAACGACTGTACTCACGTCATTACTAAAGGCATGAATTCAAGTTAGTTTGTAAGATGCATGATTAAGCAAAAGATAAAAATATTTGTTTTATTGCAAAATAGTAGAGCAAAAAATATTTGTTGATGTTTTTGTTTTTATACGTATCTCAATGTTTTTTTACAAATCATTTTTGTCTTTTCAATTTCTGACTGTCTGTAAGAATGTCTGCGAAAATTCGTTGAAGTTAAAAAAATTTTAATATAGAAAGTAAACTGCTTTATCAAAAAAAGCTTTGCCGGCTTCCAACGAAGTTCACTCCTTCTAGAGTAAATAAAACTAAAGCTTACTACGATTATAATAACTTCAAATGTTATTTTCATAACTAAATCTTAAGTTTTCGATTTGACTTGCAGCTTTAATTTTTTAAATATTGGAAGCTTTTGCTACTTCTTTACCCTTACAGGATAAACCGAAAATTGTTTTGCTGCATCTTCTCTGGGCAACTGCGCTTTGACAACAAAGCGTGCTACGATAGATGAGAATTTAATTCATCTGGATTTAAAAAAAGAAAAAAAGGGCAAGCTTTCAGTAAATCTTGTTAACCACCTTTTTCGCAGCACGTCAGCTACCTTGCACTTTCGAACGAATAAAATCAAACAAATTCAAACAAAGTTAAGATATATTTTATTTTTTTCGTTGTTCTGCCCAGACACTTTAAAAAACATATTTAAACCACTTCGAAGTGGTTTAATGCCTAAATTTCTCGTTTTTAAACGACTTCTAGTAAATTTGTGTCGTGACCTGCAATAATTGCAAATTTCAGTCAAGTTGATTACGTCAAAAACCTTGAAAACGTCTGCAGCGTCAGCAAAAAGAGAAGAATATTTTTGCGCTAATATGCGCACCTCGTTTGCGACAAGGTCTTTATTTATCCTTTCTTTTGCGTATATTTAGTTTTGATTTTTCTTGAATTTACATTTTGGTTGGTTATATGATTTTTAAAATAAGGTAAAACAAAGTTAATAAAATTTTTATCAAAAAAAGTAATAAATAAATACGAATAGATAAAACAAAGTTTAACCTGACAATCACTTCAAGATTTTATAGTTTTTTTTTCTTGATCTGGTCACCAAATAAAAAATTTAAAAAGTCAAAAAAAAACTGGATAAACTAAAAAAATTCAAAGTTTTTTTTATCAGTTTTAAAAATTCATAACTTAATTGATAGACTTAAAAACTGCATAAAATGTAGAAAATTAAACTACAGTAAGTTTTTTTATTTAAATTCGCTTCACAAAAACTCGAATTTTCTGAATTTTCATTTCCCAGACAGTCCAAGAAGCCGAAAGTGGAAATTATGCACCTGGATGGTAAACAGGATTAAGTCTACGCGTCGATTGATTTATCTCTTCGTTAGATTGGTTGTTAAAACCCTCGTGCTGAGCTACTTCGTGAAAATAGAAACAAGAAGCGTGCATAATCTTTTCTTCCTTACCATTAACATTTAAGACGTCTTTCTTATTCTATTAGAATAAACAAAACAAGGATCAGAGTTTTATTTGAAGCAATCAAAAATAACGAAACTTTTGCATTTTTTTCTCTAAGAATTTAAGCAAACATTTTAAAGATGGAATAATTGCATTTTTTCTATTCAGTTAATTACTTCTCAAGATTTTCCAATAAAATTTTAAAAGGTCTACAATTACAGGTTCATTTACAAGCTGTAACTTTATTTCAGATGAGGTAAATTAATCTTTTTATCACCAGTGCACTTTAGAATTTTATTGTTCTATAATTAAACGACAACAAGTGAGTCGTTGGGAAACTGCGTTGTTTGACACCAGAGATCACAATATCGTCAGAAAATTTTCTTAAAAACGTAAAAACTCTTTCCTCAAAAAATCATCGTTGTATTTTTCATCGTTGAGTTCTACAAGTTTGCAAACGATCATTTACACCGAAAACATGGCAAACATACCGTAAAAGGAATTGCAAAGACCAAAGGTATGCAGAATCAAAACTGCTTTGTTTTTTTTTTGTACATTAAACCAAATCACTATTTCTTTGAAAACAAAAATGTTTCGCTAAGATTTTCAAATTTTTTTATCTGTCTTCAAATAAAGTTACTTTGACAAACATGATACAACAAAGTTTAACTGACTTAATTTTTTTAAGATGGTGTTAATTATGACCTTTGACCAGTATTCCTGCTTTTTATAGAATAATAACAATGTCGGCGTAATTGCAAGAAATTTCTTTGTTTGACCATGCAACAATTAATTAGTGAAAATAATATTTTTTGTAGAAAGAAAAAAACTTTTTACGTTTTAAGGTGGAACTTAAGGTTCTTTTAGGAACAATGGATAAATTACCAAATAATAAAGCAATATAAATAACTGGAAAAATTTTTATATTTTACCATTAAAAATATACAGTTGTAGTAGTTTGAAAGCTATTTTATTCTAAAATAATAAAATTTGATTCACAATTAACTCGCTTGAATGTAATTTTTTGCTAATCTTTAACAAAATTTAATATTTTTTTACATCTTTTGGTAATTAAAAGATGTTTTTTAGCAAAAATGTTTTTTCTTGATAGCTGATTTGTTTAGTATTAAAAGTTAGTGTGTTTTTAAAAATCTCTTTTTTTTATTTAAAAATTTTTGATTCAATAAACATCGAGTGTAGCTTCAAGGTTTTATTTTATTAAACCTAATTTTTATTAATTGAAGTCTTAATTGAACAATTAGCGGTTGTTTACAAAGCTATTATGCTAAGCTTAAATTATACCAAATCAATCTCATTATCCCAACAAAATGGAGTAGAGTTTTATTTTTCAATTGACTTACGGCGTTTTCTACACAAAAGCAAGTATTGTTTTTATATATTTTATCCATAAGAAAATTTTTTTTAATTTTCAAAAAAACTGGCCCGTTTTAAAAGAAATACTACAAATTGTTGTTTTAAACGAATTTCAATTATCTAAACTAAGCGTAAACTAGCTTTGAATTAAGCTATTTCATGAAGAAGATGCACAAAGTGTTTTGTATGCACAACTCCTTGAAAAATTAAAATGTTTTGCAGCATATTTTTTTTGCATATGCGCTTTCATAAATTGAAGCTAAAATTTCATCAATATAATAAACAAAAACTTTTTCAATATATAAAATTAAGTTTTGAAATGCTTAACAATGCTTAAAAAGCTTTAATTTTGTTGTAAAGTGCTATTAAAATATTTACATTCAAAACGATAATTTTTTAAAAGAAGCTTTAACATTTATAATTTTGGTTTTTCAACTTTTATTTGAACCTATAAGCTATTTTAAAAATAAAATCCCGAAATAATTAAAACTGTTTAGGAATGAAATTGGAAATTTTTTTTTTCGTTTCTTGTTGATCTTAGCTGTACGAGCCTGGGGGGGCAGGGGCAATTGTCCCCCAATCTAAAAAATTTGAAAAAATATCGGGCACTGGCAATGAATTATTTGCAAAATCGCAATTTTTGGGCAGCGACAAGAAATCATTCGGGCAAACTCAAAATTCTTAAAGCACCTATGACAAAAATTTGGGCATGATAATGTATCCCAACCAAGAACAATCGAGATCAAAATAAAAACTTTTTATAGTCTTTTCTTTAATTTATGAATGAAGAATTTTGACACTGATGTAAAGTGAGAAGTGTGACGTTTTGCCATCTCTGTGAATTATTACAAAATCATGATTCGGGCGATCGTTGATAAAATTTGGGCAAAATTTTATTGCCTCCCAAGTTTTTTCGGCTGGTACGGCTATGTATGGGGAAGTAGACAGACAGTATGTGAGTCTTTTAAAATTGAAACACCTCGTTGTCACAGCATGTTAGCATAACTTTGCGCAGGGATCGTGGGAATTAGCAACGGATTTTACAACAAACTTGTGCTTTGTAAAAAATCTACTTCTTGGGATGTACGTGCAGTTACAAGGACGGTCTATCTTTGCTTTGTTTAGCCACAGAAGCTCATCATCTCTCCCGCATAGAAAAGAGATTTAAATTTAAATTCAATTTCGGACTTTATTTCTTGTTTTTCCGAATAGTTTTTTCGGCGCTGCCTCGTGGCGATCGCATGTATCTAACAAATTAGTTTGCTCGCAAATATGCATTGATCTGTTTTGGTCTAATTTTTTAATTAGTAAGTTATGAAATAATCAGCAAATGTTTATTATGTCACTTTTATTGAAATTTACTTCTTTCAAAAGTACTTTTTAACAAAAATTCGCCTGGCAATTCATGTCGATTAGGACGAGTTGTGTGCAACATTATTTTTATCTTCAGCCAATTAAGTGTTGCATTTCATTTGAAATAGATGAAGATGAAAAAAAAACAAATGTTCACAATTTTAAGTAAATTTAACCATAAATACGTTGACATTGGAAGAGTTTATCAATTAATTGCCAGTCAATTCTTAGATTGTTTTACAAACCTCTAAACAGTGCAATTGATTTTCTCATAAAGCTTGGTTAGGGCACCATAATCAAGTAATTTGTCATATCAAGTAAGAAACTTAAACCAATAATAAATACTTTTGGTTTGAATAAAGCTTTTCTCTAAAATGCATTAACAAAAAGGCTTTTATTTAAAATACAAGTATAGTGGCCCCTCTGAATACGAAAGATTTTGTATACGAAAAACTCATTTTAAGACGTTATGCAAAGATTTTTTTTGCCTCATATTACAAAAAATTACTCAGGATACAAAATATACGAAACGAAGTTTAAAATTCCCGCACGCACAAAATTTAAAAATTCGCGCCATAAGATCCCGTTTTTCTATTGGTCGAAATCTTTTCATCATGTTCAGTACCGTGATCCTGGGGATTGATACAATTGGGTCCATAAATTCACATGAGAACGTAAAGATATTTTTGGGATTTAAATTATCTTTTTTTTTATAATTGTTTTTTTTTAATATCAATTTTTTATAATGATTTGGCCCCCAAATGAGACTTAGCAAATAGACACTGTTCACTAGCATTTAGACTGCATCAAAAAGCTCTTTTTACCTCATATTCACCTTCACAAAATAGAAGTTGTAAAAAGAGATTTTCGGCCTCCTATTTAAGATGAACACGTTTTCATTAATCTTATTAAAGGGTCCATAAAGCAATTGCTTCAAAATTAAGCTCTCCAAGATCCTAAAGATTGCCAACCACAAATCACAAGCTTAATTGCTATAAACAAGTAGTCCTAAATTGTAACGGCTTAGTCCCAAATTAGATAATTTATTACTATTTTTATTTCATCTCAATATTTATCTTTCTGACTCGCAAGAAGACGTCGGAGGTTTTATAACATTGGAAAAGTAATTACCTGAAACTATTACCGTAAATGCCAAGATATTGCTCTGTAGTTATATTTTTATTTTGGTTTTTTACTTATCTAGACCTGCTTGCCAAGACCGTAAAGCAGGGTAAAGTGTCTTTCCCAAGAACACAACGAAATGGAACGAGTAGGTTTTGAAGCAAGACCATTTCGATTACAATCGCGGCCCTCTTAACCACTTAACCACGCTGTCGACAATTAAAAAACATAGAAATCATGGAAATTAGCGTATCCTATGGTTGCGTTTGGTCAAGTTCAAATCTAAAATGAAAACTTAGTTTTACCTGAAAAGTTATATTTAAAAGCTATGTTTTTTTTACTGGAAGTTTAAACAATAAAAGGTATTATTAAACTTTGTAGACGATTCGCTATCTTTGTTAAAAACTGACAGGAAATCAAAAATCATTTAAAGTTTAAATCTAGCTCAAAATGATTTTTCTTATTCTCACTGTTTCACAACAAAATTGCATTTTTTTCCGGAGCAAAAATTTGATTAGTGTTGTTTAGAAAGTGCAGAATTAATTTTAAATGAATGAATTAATAAGCCATCTAGTCTTAAGGCACAAATAAATATTACTTTAAAAAAAAATTGTTTTAATTTTATCAATTTATCATGGTAATGAATTGACTTTAGTAATTCTGAAATTATAAGAACTTGTGTTATTCTATCCATTTTTATGCACAGTTATAAATACAAAAGAATATGAGGCTTTTTTTAATGTTTTTTCGATAAAAAAATCTCTTTGCCAAAAGCACTGTCAGACAAGGCGCCATTATTCTTTTTAAAACCACCTGTGAAGAATTAATAAAAGTGTGATTTGCAAGGAAGCATCTAGAGTAGACGGATTAAGGTGTTCCAATTAGCTTCCAACAGGGCATCGTGAGTCGCTACCGTGCCTGGGGGGTATATTTTGCAGATGGATACTATCAAGTGGCCAAAAGCCTGGCCTGCGACAAAAAAAAGAACCCTCCGAGGGAGGTGTTTTGTAACTTCTTAAAATTAAGAAATAAATGTTGCCGGCATGTTTTTTTAATAGGCAATTTACTACACTGAAAGAAAAAAAATTTGTTTTTGGTAAACAAACCAGATATCGGGTAAGAATAAAAAAACAACTTTTTTTGAGGGTTTGAATATTTTTTTAGCATTACATTGTGAATCGTATAAGGTTTCAAAACGGAACAACTTTCATTTTTATGATAGAGTTTTTTGGTGTTTAAATTTTCAAAAAAACAATAAAGTTGTGAAATTCCAACGTTTCGTCTTATAACAATGTAATCACAAGCACTAAATGACTACTTTACATGTATAAATAAATAAATTTTATAAACCACCTGTCCACTACCAACTTTGATTTCAATTGTACATCATGAACAAAAACAATCAAAAATTATTGACATATAGAGCAAAAAGTTTTTTGTATTACTATTTTATTAAACTAACATTATAATTTCATGTCCTGTTAGCAAAAAATGTCTTCTTTATATTAAAAAATATTTTTAACAGGATAAAAAACGAAAAAATTTAGTTTTTGTTAAATAAAACATTTTTTAAATTTTCAAAGCGGAATGAATGTCAAGAAACAGCTGCTGGAAATTTAATTTTGGGCCAGAGACTTGTTTTGTATTATGAAATACTATGCTGTTTCAAGGGACCTAAATGGCCTCTCACTTTTTTTCAATGGACTCTCAAAATAGATTTCTTTGAATTGCAGTTAATTTTAGGTAACTAGATAAATTTAGGTAACGATCAGAGAAGAACAAAAAATTGTGCACTAAAGTTGACTTAGTTTTCATTAATGGCACAAGCTTTTGTGAGCAACTGCTCACTTTTTCAGGTTCAATAGAAATTTATTCTTTAGGTGCAATGGTGCAATGGAAGTTTCTTCAGGTGCAATGGAATTCTTCAGGTGCAATGGAAATTTTTATTGTACCTGAAGAAGTGAGCATTCTATTGCACCTAAAGTGCAGTTCTATTGCACCTGAAGATCTGAAGAAGAAGAGTTCTATTACACCTGAAGAAGCGAGCATTCTATTGCACGTGAAGAGCAGTTCTATTGGACCTAAAGAACTAAAGAAGAAGAGTCCTATTGCACTTGAAGAAGTGAGCATTCTATTGCACCTGAAAAACAGCTCTATTGAACCTGAAGAATTGAAAAAGAAAAATTCTATTGCACCTGAAGAAGAACCGAAGAACTCACGAAAGCTTGTGCCATTAATAAAAACTAAGTCAACTTTTGTGCACAATTTTTTGTTCTTTTCTAATTGATTTTATTAGTTGACACGGCTTTCCTAATTTTTATTTTTTCCAATCTTTCGTATATAAAAAATGTTTTTGACTTTTAAAATTTCTCAGCAGTTTTTTTAGCCAAATTGTAAAAAATGAAAAAATATAGTTTTATCAGGGGCGCTGATAAAACTATATTTTTTTATAATTTGGCTAAAAAACCGCTGAGAAATTTTATACAATTGACGCAGACGCTTTACGTTAATTACTAATTGTGCGCGGCAAAATATGCCGCACCGTTAATAGGTAAAAGGTCAAATATTAATGGAAGAATGAGTAAGCACGACATTTTGGGAAACGCAGTTTTGTTTTTAGTAGAACTGTTCTTTTTTTAACATCATAATGGTTCAATTTACGGCTTGACGCTAAAATGTTTTATATTTTTACAATGCAAATGATCAAGTAATGACGAAAAATCTTTTTAAAGATTTTGATGTTGTTGCATTCAGGCCAGAATTTCCTGTACACTCAAAGCGCTGTAAGTTTGCTTTTTCCAGAAAGTTACTTGGGCCTATTAAATCTGTACCAAACTTGCAGTTTGAACCTTGACCGATAAGAAAAATCTCCAATTAAAAAACGAATATAATATACTGACTAAATGTAAAAATTAAAATTATTTATTCGTCATATCCAATGCAAAATAGTTTGTTAGGATTTCAAAACTTTATTTGTAAAATTCTGATGTTAGCCGAAACGTTTTCTAATCTTTTGTGCCAGAACGTAATTTGAAATGACCCAGTTTCAGAATGTTTCAAAACAGTTATTGAATTTCCAAAATTTATAATTTCTAAGACAACCAACTTGAAAATTTAGAGATTCAGGAGTGTCTTGAAGGTAATTAAGTTAATGAAGGTCCGAGCAAGTTTTATTCGTCATTTTTTTGACACTTTAATTGCCGTCAGGAGCGGCCTTGTTTGCTTTACCTCTTAGCGTCAAAAGAAATACGGTTGCGGCCAGCTGCAGTTTAATTGACGCAAGTTTCTGAATACCATTTCTAATTATGTGTTGTGAATTTTCATGTGAAAATTGCGAAAGCAACAAACTTTACCTATTCAAAAGCTTTTAAGACCTCTGCAGTTCACGTGCCCGCCTCCAACAACTGAGCGCGGTGCAGGCGACTGTCGCGTCTTTGCTCTTACTTCCTTATTTTAATCCGTAATTACCTTAAATTAGAACCATTGCATTAAGAACTATGAATAGATGGAAAAAGCTGTGCCGTAAATGCTTGGCGGTGAAAAACGTTATTGCCATCAAAAAATTAGTCTGAAGTTAATGTAATGTGATATTACAAATCCGAAAATTAAATGAAAGATTCAAAGCATTTTGTATCTTCAGTTTGCAAATTTTGTACTAACAAATTAATTGTTAAACATCAATCGACTTTATATCCTCAAACTTTTGACCAAAAGATTGGTGAAATAGTTACTAAACTTCACAAATTTTACATCAAAGCAAATAAAGTCTTTGATTTTTTTGGTCAGAACTTCTCAAACAACGGCCCGCGAAACTCTTTCAGGTGGACCGTGCACTCTTTGATGAGCTATTTCAATTTGTTAAAAGCAAATAACAAGTATTTTATTTTGATTAATTTTTTACTTCAGGTGAAAACGACGTTAGCAGATAAGGGCGACCTTGCTTTTTGAAAGCGCGAATAATTTCGCAATGAATATTTTTATTCTTAAGTCATAATTGTGGTTACAAATGAATGTTTTTTTTAAATAATTTCCTCAAGCGAGTACGAATAGCAAAAATGTAGGCTGCCCCTTCACACTTAATCGTTCGGAATCAGGTCACTTAACAAGCTGGGTTTATTATTTAAATGCACGACAATTGTGTGGGTATATAAAAATAGCGAACAGTAGCCAGAGCGGATTTAACATTTTTCTTTTCATTTAACAAAGACAAAAAAACATCTTCAGCATAAAACCCCCACAAGATTTTAAAAATTTTAGCAATGCTAACTTTAATTGCAATGTTTTTTTCTTTTAAATTTAAAAAAAAAAATAAATAAATAAATACTTTTAAAAACACAGGTTATACTCATAAGCAAGATAAGGAGTTGGTGGATTTATTTGCGACTTTGACGCCATTTATTAAAAATTTTATGACTCCGACTCTGACTCCGACTCAGCTGTAAAAATTTTTTGGAAAAACTCCAGATCAGAATACCTAAAAAAACGACTCCACTCAAACGTGCGGCCCCGGCGACTTCGACTTCGTAACCTTGGAATAAATGGAAGTCTAATTTAGGGTGAAGTGGAGTCTCCAAGAATCAAACCCGCTTCAACTTCCCTCCAGCACATCCTAGAAAGCGACTCCTACCCCACCAAATTAAAAAACGATTCGAGTCCGGACTCTGACTCTTCCGAATTTTATAAAACGGCTACAACTTCGCAAAAAATATTTGGGCAAATTTTAAGTTAAAAAAGTAAATTGCTAGATGATAAAAATTAAGTTACGGAAATGTTATACGAAATAATTTACGGTCAAAATACGTAGTTTAATATTTGTAAATTAGGTTTCGCAGCAGTAGCTATAACAAAGTCAAAGAAACAAAACAGCCCTAAAACTGATAATTCGAATTTTACTTTGCGGCAGTGGCGTGCGGTGACCTCTGAGACTAGTTATGCAATTGGCATGCCAAAACCAGGTCATAAAATTGGGTATATTCAAGACCAAGTTTCGTCTTAGATTCAAGGTGATCTCTAAAAAAAAAGCCATCACTTGAAATCATTCCGAGTAATGCATTTTTCGTCCCAAAAATGTAGTAATCTCTAAAAAAAAAAGGTCATCATTTTTAACAGTCTCCGATTTCTTACCTTTTGTCTTAAATTCATGATATTCTCAAAAATAACACAAAAACATAGGTCTCCAATTAGCCTCAGATTTCATCCGAAATAAGTAATATTTCCCACCGATTTCAACAATATCTACCTCATCGCGCAAAGGTTCGGCATGCAATTCCTAAAAATTTGGTCATGCAACGCATGACTTGCATGCCCTGACCGCACACCACTGCTTTGCGTGTAAGTTGTCTTGAATCTCGATTTGATTTTACGTGTATATCAAATCAAACAAAAAAGCTGAAGTTTTGCGTTAAAGTAAATAGTATAATTCTTTTTTTTTGTTTTACCTTGTTGTGGAGCGTAGAATAAATTTTCAGTAAAAAGTGGATTGCGAGTAGGGTTTTTCATTTTCCAAAAGTGGATTGCGAGTAGTAGGAAAAACTTAATCAGATCCCGGGATCCCGGGAAAAAAACCTGGAGTTTTACTCATAAAATGCAAAAAGTAAAACATATAAATTAGCGAGGCAAAAATGTATTTAAGCTTGATTTAATAACTGTAAACAGATTTTAAAAGCAAGCAAGTTTAAAAAAAACCATCGTCTTCGTTTGAAAGGGCATCCGCTCCAGGTCAGACACAAACAGCACTGGGTCTGAGGGTTTATCCTTTTATTACCCCAGGCTGCTGTACTGTCCGGATCGGATGCTGGCAGTGATCCAGTTAACCCACCATTTAGTTTCGTCATTCAAAACTGTCACACCTCGTGCTCCATGTGGTGCCCGATGTATAGGGCATGCTATTAGAATGTGGTCTGCGGTTCGCTCAGCAGCGCCGCACTCGCAATTCGGTGAAAGAGCGAGACCTCATTTGTGCATGGACGAATGGAATCGCCCAACACCAGTCCGCAGGCAGTTGAGCTTAACCCAAGCTGTTCGGGGCAAGCTCATTTCAACTAGCCTGCTATTGGTCTTGGGTATGAAAACACGGGGCCTGGATGTACTCTCATAAAACTCCACGTTACACTTATGATTCGTCCATTTAGAACCGCGGATGCCAAGTCTGGCAAGGTTGTTTAATAGATTCCGTGCAGCTGGCACGAATAGGCGTCTAGAACTTAGTCTCTCTTGGCAAGCTTCTGAGAACCCACTTAAAAGACCACACAAGATATGATCAGGGTCGAGAGATCCACGGTAAGCCAAGAAAGTGTTGCTCCTAGTCGGCAAAGCTCAGATGGCTGAATGCCTGAAAATATGGGTAAGTGGTCTGTTGGAATGGACGCAGGATGCAGTGACTATGCGCTAGACATCATTCAGGACATTGTCTAAGAGGCGAGTATGAGCGCTGCGACACTAGACTGGGACGCAAAACTCAACTGCTGAGTAGACCAAAGACAAGGCAGCTGTGCATAGTGTTTTGGAACCAGCACCTCAACCTAAGCCTGCAATTTGCCTCAGCAGTGTGATACGCAAAAATAGTTATTCGGGCAATGCCACTAGATGGTGACGAAACGTGAACAATCTATCCAGTTATAACCCAAGATAAGTAGAGCTTGGACAGAACGATAAATGTATTTCGTTGTTTTAGCTCACGTTTGGTCTCTTGGTTATACAAATAAAAGGCTGCCGTCACCGTCTTAGTGTGACTGAACTTCAACCTCCAAGTCCGGAGATACATTAAAAGTGTAGTCATGTCTTGATTTAAAGTCCTCTTCAAAGCCTTCCAGTTTCCAGAAGAGTGTGATAATGCTAAATCATCAACATAAGCAAACTTTTTGGAAACCAAAAAAGGCAGATCGTACGTATAGATGTTGATTAGGATGGGAGCCAAGACCGGTCCCTGAGGAACGCCGTTTTTCTGACGGCGTAACCTGCTTTGCTTGCTGTCACCGGTAGTAAGGGTGAAACCGAAGGGTTTCGGACAAGCCTCATGAATCTTTTTGACATGTGCGTATCCGGAAGAAGCCTCAGCAGCTTGCAGGTAAGGCCACGGTGCTAGACAATGTCATAAGCAGCAATCAGATTGACAAATACGGCACCGGCCTTCTTCTTAGCCTCAAAAAAAAATCTTGGATATTCTGCGTCAGCAGAACTACTTGATCTATGGTTGATTTCCCGCGTCGAAGCCCATCTTGCTCTTTAGGGAGCAGTGAATCAATAATTGGCTCGACGTGGGCGTAGATAAGCCTTTTTAATAGCTTGAAGGGGACACAGGGCATAAATATTTGTCAATAACTGTTTGGGTCCCCACTGGCTTCATTGTCTTTGGGATCGTGACTACAAGCGCTCTTCTCCAGATCTTGGGAATTTTGAGTCGGCACAAGCAGGAAGAAAGAAAGTCATGAAACCAGAACTTCAAAGCAGTTCCAACAAGGATTATAAGCATTATAAAATAAACTAATTAATCTCAAATCATCCAAAAAAACTATTTACGGTCTTGAAATTTTCGAAAAACTTCTGGAAAAGATGTTATGCAATGGTTTTATTTTGAATAATTTTTTTATGGAAAAGATCATCTTCTACTAGTATATCAACTATGCAAAATATTAACCCACTGTTATTTTTAGTTTAATTTTTATGGGTCTTCAAAATATTGCGTTTGTGGACACTAGGTGACGCTATTTTTTCTCCTTATATCTTATTCAATTTTTGACAAATTTTTTTTAAGACATTAATAGAAAGATTTCGATGAACTGCTCCAAATATAAATTATCAAGTTTATAGTTAGTAAAAATCTATAAGTAAAAGGAAGAACTTCAGACTAAGAAAAAGAAAAACTTGCTCAACTTTAATCAAAATTCTAAAAACGTTTATCTCGAAAATTAAGAAAAATTTTGAAATGTACCTTGGATTATTGTGATTAATAGTGTAACAACTTCTCTATGTGGTTTCTAGATAACTTAAGTTTTTAGATTTTTGTGACCGTTAGAGCATTTCATGTCAAATCACCCAAGAAAATTACTATTTGTTTTATATTTTCTAAAAACTTCTAGAAAAGATTCAATCATCTTCTACTGTACATCAGTTATACAAAATATTGAGTCACTTCCATTTTGAGATGGTTAGTTATAAGGGTTTAAAAAATTTGCATTTTTGGACACCAGCTAACGCAATTTTTGCAATGTTGTTGTTTTTTTTTACATTCGTATATTATTCAATTTTAAACAAATTTTTTTATTAAGACATGAATAGAAAGATTTGCTTCTTAAAAAATGTCATGTTTGTGGTTGGTAAAGTTTACCAGTAAAACAAAGGAATAATTGTTCAACTTTAATTAAAAACTGCCAAAAGTTTATGGAAATTTTTTTTGCTTTGACTTTACTTTAATCTTCACTTTAATGGTCTTCAAAAATCTAAAATGTTTTTTTTTTAATTTAAAAAAAAGTTAATTTTATTTCTTGAATCCTATGTTATTTAATTTATTTTTTGTATTTTTACGCAATTTTTTTAAACCCTTATGATTGACAATCTAAAAATGGAAGTAACTTGATATTTCATATAGCTGATATATAAGATGATTACATCTTTTTCAAAAGTTTTCAAAAAATTTCAAGAACATAAATAATTTTCTTGAATGATTTGACATGGAATGGCTCTATTGCTCATAAAAATCTAAAAAGTCAAGTTATCTAGAAACGCCATTGAGGTGTTACATATTTAAAAAAATTTTTTTAATTTTTGAGATATACTTTTTTGAAATTTTGATTGAAGTTGAACAAGTATTTTTCCTTTTATTTCTTTATATTTCAAGATTTTACGAACTACATACTTGATCATTTATGTTCAGATGCAGTTCACCGAAATCTTTCTATTGATGTCTTAATAAAAAAATTTGTCAAAAATTGAATAAGATGAAAAATAAACAAAAATAGCGTCAACTAGTGTCCAAAAACGCAGTTTTTTTTAAAATTTCCATAACATTGAAACCAAAAATAGTAAGTGACTTGATATTTTGCATAGCTGATCTAGAAGACGATTTTTTCCAAAAGTTTTTCAAAAATTTCAAGACCATGAATAATTTTCTTCGATGATTTGACATGGAATGGCTCAAATATTAGTTATTACGTCGTCTCAGCGCATAACTAAAACCTTAACTAGAGCAGTGATTTTCACATCTTAAGTCGAATTCGTAAAAATGATTGACTGACCCTACAATATAACAACAGTGATGCAATAAATTAGGCAAATAAATTGACTTTTGTCAGTAATATCACTGTTTAACTGTATTAAGAATTTTAATCAAATCTAAAAAGATAAAAAATTATAAATTATTATTTACCATTGGAAAAAACCAAAAATTTTTTTTACTAAAACCGGGAAACAGAAAATGCAAAAAGTTATTAAATCCTAGGATTCCCAAAACCAGTATCCCGGCTTTCAAACCTTAGTTGCAAGGTAAAATATGTTGAGAAGCATTGCTTTAGAATAAAAATGAATGAAGACAGAAGTGGCGTCAAATTTTAAACCAAAGAAGGTAAAAAGTTTAGTAAAGCAAGAAAATATTTTTCACTTCAAATTGAAATCAAAATATGTTTGCTCCTTTGTAAGTAAAGAGAAGACCAGTGGTGAATATTCAAAATTAGGGGCCTGAGGCAAAATCTTAATTAGGAGCCCCCAACAAATGACGTCACAAAAACTCCAATACCACTTCAGCGATGCAATTTAAAAAGATAGACTACCAAATATTGGAAAAGAATTGATGCTGATAAGAAACTTGAAATAATTCAAATGAGTGCTGCGGACACAGATTTTACAAAAAATAAATAAATTTCCAAAAATTATGTATTTTTAGTATTCTATAAGTCCATAAAAACTCAAATTCGTGTTCAAGAACTTTGATTTTTCTAAGCTATTTTCTCATTCGCTTTCATGCATTGCAAATATAGCCTACTAAGACTAAGCATACATTAAAAACAACTTCAAGTAAAAACAGTTGATTTGAGGACTTGGGTTGAGTTCTTGTTTTTTGTAAAAAAGACTGAAATTAAGTTCAAGTTTGTCCAAGACTTTTTCAGTTCAGGTTGAACCAAACTGGACTTGGAATCGTTTTGAGCTTCTTGACAACAGACTCGAACACAGTTTGCATTCAAAAGTTGTAAATTGTTGGATTGCTATCAGAATTCACACAATCTGTCAGAGGTATATTTTTTAAACTCTGCCCCGTGTCACAATAGACAATTAAGCCACACTCTTGATAGTCTCAAAAATACTGATTAACCCATATTAACCCAAGGGTAGAACTAAAAAACTAAAAACTAAAAACTTTGATAGGCTGTACAATTCTATGGCACAACTTAAAACAGTGTTTGTAAAGATATTTTACAACTTTTATATATCTCAAAGCTATTCATAATCTAAAATAATAAAAAAAACAGTTATTTTTAGTTAGAAAATGCATTTGAAATAATGACTACAAATGACTACAAATGTAGTCATTGGGATAGTTCGGGTTAAAACAATAAATTTTTAAAAATATATTTCAATGAAACTAAATATTGGACAATAGTAGGCTACTATCATAGAAAAAAAATTTATCTCTAAGCAGCAAAAAACAAATTTGCACTGAGTACACAACAGTTTTTATTATTGGACGCATATAAAACAATAACACAAACGATTGATAACACAATTAAGCCAACCGAAAAAAATGCAATTAAATCTCAAGAATTGTGCTGATTCTACAGTGTTACAACAATTTCTACTATAAGAATTGTAAAACTTATGGCCTAAAACATTGTTAGAAAAAGAAGTTTTAGTTTTGACTTTTTGTCAACTCAAAAAGGATTAAGAAATGTTTGTAATATGGACCTTTGCGAAATATAAATACCTTAATTTTTTTGATTTAAATTATATTTGAAAGTTTTCATAGTTTGTAGAAAAAAAAGTCTGTTTAGGCCAATCAATTTAAAAATATTATTCCAAAAACAAGGTTTTTAATGTATTAATGTATTATAAAGCAACCAATTATCTATTTAATATTTTCAGCTATGTTGCAATTTCAAATCCTTTTACAATCTCTGGTTAAAAGATAAAGTATGCAATGCAAACATGTAAGAATTCTAACATTAAACTAAAAAAAACAAACAGTGTTGAGAAATATTGTTGAAAGGTTTTTATGTTATAATCATTTGTGCAAAATAGAATATCCTTGAAATCATATTTAAAATATTTAAAAGAAGAAGCCATTTATTCTATGTTTGGCTACTTCTTAAAATTGTCATTTTAAATCAACTTACTGGCCCAAAATAGCTTTCAATTCGATTTTTTTCCGAATGACAATAAATAAAATTTTAACTTTAATTGAGCAATTGTTTTTACAAGCTTACCTTGCAAACCAGTTGTCAAAATCTCCGTTTTGAAAATTGCTAAACACATTGCAAAAAAGCTGCCATCAAACAGTTATATAAGTTAAGTAAATAAACAAATTATATTTGAAGATAGAACTGTGAAATAATGGAATTTCTTAAATTAATAAAGTGAAAATTTCTTAATTAATTTGGTTTTTGATGAAACTTACTTAAACTGGATTTAGTATTCGAATGGTTTCTGTTGTACGTTAAACATTTGGGAATATAAGTAAAAGATGTATTCCTTTTGTTTCTAATGTTGTAAAATTTTTTAGTTTTGAATGTCATTATTTTGTTGCAACAGCAAAAAAGTGTTGATATTGTACTCATAACTGATACTAATTTCAAGTAGAGTTTTTATCAATTAAAAAAATTTAAATTTTAAACAGAATTTTTCTTTATCTTAAGCGTATTCTCCGCTGTAAAGTTGTAGCAGCTAAATTTCAATCACTTTTAAACAACCTTTATAGCAATATAACCATTAAAAATAGTTTACCTTACACAGTTGATGTGCAGTATAAAAAAACTGAATGGATTTTATGCATTATTGTTTCAAACTTAAGTATTCTGCCAATATTGTCGGCAGCGTGGTCGAGTGGTTGAAGCGCCGGGATCGTGATCGACACGATCTCGGTTCAAAACCTAATCGCACCATTCTGTTGTGTGCTTGGGAAAGACACTTGACGGTACTTTCCCCTGCTTGGTGGTCTTGGCAAGCAGTTCTAAATTAAAGTCATATCTCTATTAAAATTTCAAGCGGACTGCGATAGCTTGGCATCTTTGGAAGCAGGTCGGGGTAATTGCTTGCCTATGTATAGCGCCACCGCCGCTTTCCTGTGAAACAGGAGGATAAATAGAGAGATAAAAATAAAAAATAAAAATAAAAATTACTCTATGTGTCATATTATGTGACGTACATTTTCTTTGTCTCCCGAAAACTCCAAACTATTGAGTTTTTGGGGTTTATACACCTATGTAAAATGTTACAAAATAAAACTACACACGGCATTTTCAAAAAAGGGACCCTTCGATAACTGTAAGAAAGAGGGAGCCTGAGGCAACTGCCTCACTCGTCTCACCCAATATCTACCACTGAAGAAGATTGAAATAAGAGGTCTTTGTTTATGAAAAAATATAAAAAAACTTGGTTTTCAATTTAAAAGTAAGACCAAAATTTTTTTAGTTTTTATTTTTATTTAAAATATAAAAAACAAGTTTTTTTAAACAAGAGTTTGAATATGAGAAACATTGCTTTAAGCCATGCTTTTTTGAAAAAGTTTTCTTATGAAAAACACTGCTTCAAGCCATATATTTGTCAAATTTTCGGGCTCGAGGAAAGTCCAAGCAAGGGTGCCTTCACTAGTATGACGCATCAACAAAGGTTACAATCAGAGGTGTCGGAAAGTTTTTTGGCTGGAGGAGCAAAATTTAAAATAAAGACACTGTTTTTTGTTGGATAAAAAAATTGTAGTTAACGTTTTAAAACTAAATGGAATCGTTTGAAATGGAAAGTTAAGTGTTCGAATTATATTTGAAGAAATAATCGCACCAGCTCAAAAAATTTTGAGGGGCAATAAATTTTGGCCAAAAATATGTCAACGATTGACCGAATCAAACTCTTGTAGTATGTCATGGAGTCTCAAAAATGGCGCATTTATTTCAGGTAAAAACTTTTATTCTTTTTGTGTTTGATCTTCATTAGTTTTTATTCGCGAAAAGGGAAAAATATCGCATCGATTCGAAATAAAAACTTTTTTTTCGTCTTTGCTATAAATCAATTCCACATTTCTCCTTTTTCTTCTCAAACAAATAGTGATTACTAAAATAAAGACCATTATTTTAGATTTCAAATACAACAATTTCGTCTAAAAAAACTAGTGAAGACCGAAAAATGTCATCGTTTTAAATTTGTGTTCAATCACACAAGTTTTGTTAAAAAAAACTGGTGAAGACTAAAAAAGGTTATCATTTTGAAATGGGCAAAAGCTACCCTCCCGCATACGGCCTCTTTGATTGCAATCGCTATAAAGTTTAAAACAAAAACTTAAAAGTTCTGCAATCTATCGCCATCAATTTTCAATTTGGGATTTTATAAAGTTTGCAAATACAACCGCTCTACTTGGGTTACAAACTAAATTTTTCTGGATTTTACTTTATTTGATCGTGTATCAAGTTAAAAATCACAATGAGACGATTTCAAATAATAATAGAAATTCACAAAGTCTTAATTACTCGTAGGTAGTTTATCCGACCCAGCCAAATTACTTTTGTCAGGGCTGCCAAACTTTTTGGTCTGTGACCCATTTAAATTAGAAAAGTTTTTGTTGTTGTGCTTACCAGACGCACACCTAGGGATTGGATTTTCTTGCTTTATGAGCAGAATGCAAAAAAATCATTCTTCATACATTACCACTATGCAGGACCTCGCTTCAACACCTAAAAACATCCATATTCAAAGACTTGTTTTAAATTCTTTAACAAAATGTTAACGCCCGAATTCACCTAGAGGTGCCGCAAGAATCATGTGGGTAAAATACCACTGACATAGAATGATCCGGAAAGTTGATCGCTCCGATCCCTGTAAAAATACCAAGCCTTGTATAAATACAGGCCCTGTAAAAATCCCTTTAAAGATTCACTGATTGCTATCCGTAGTGGTAAGACTTATATAATCGTAGATATGCAGTCAGATGCATAACCTGGCAATAAAATGAAATTAACATTGCTTCTCTTCAACACAAATATCAATACCCAAGAGCCGGCGCAGCATCAAGTTAATATAAAAAGTTGAAAAACATTTAATAAAAAGCTAGAAATTTGTTATAACGCAGATAGATTTATTGGAACCAAATTCCGTATTTTATCGGGTCAACGGTGTACGAGGGTCACTCAATATATAAGGTGAATTTTTCCATAAAAAGTTTTCTAGTAGAGATAAAAGCTTACTTTTTTTCATTTTTTGACGTTTTCTCCCTGCACAGCCATACGTTTTTGCCATCGGTGTACAAGCTTTTGTATGCTTTCTATGTAGAATTCTTTAGATTGATCCTTAAGGCAATCGCTTACAGTTTTTTTATCTCTTCATCAGTGGTAAACTTTTTGAGGGGCTCAAACAGGTGGAAATTGGAAGGGGGAAAGGTCAGGGCTATACGTTCCCAATGCTTTTCTGAAGAAGCAGTTCCCAACCGAACTAGTTGATAATCTGCACTGCCTTTACTTTTTTCTGTTTGTGTTCGTGAGTAAACATATCGAGAACCTAGCGGCATCTGACCTTAGAGCAACCAAGATCTTTATGAATAATTTCATGTTTTATCCCAACAGAGACATTTAAACTGTGTACAACATCTTCCACCTTCACGCTTCTGTTGGACTGATAGGTGTCATCAACTGATTTGATCATGTTGGAGTTCTCGCTCCTGTAGATCTTCCTGGCCTGTCTTCATCAAAAACGTTTTTCCGTCCTTCTTAATGATTTCATTCCATTTGTTGATATATATATTTTTTTTTTGGTTGAAACATGCTTTTTCATACACAGCAGACATTCTTTCGGATATTTCTCTTGGTTTGCATTGTTCTGCTACCAAAAATTGGATCGCTGATCTTTCTTCAATTCTACATTTTGTAAAATTGAAAAATTGAATACAAAACAATAAGCTATCAAAACACAAACTACATAAAGTTCACATCCAATAACAAAAAACAGTAAATATAAAAAATAAACTTTTATCTCCATTAGAAAAATTTTTCTGGAAAAATTCACCTTATGTATTGAATGGCTCTTTTATTAACCCTCTGTCGCCCAACCCAAGAACTTTGTTACGTTTCAAAATTTTGTATTTTTTTGCCTTAAAAAATTTTTTTCTCGATTGACCTTATCGACAAATTTGATACAATTCATATTTTATCACTTTATTTGGAGACCTTAAAAAACTTTAATCAATGGGGTTTTTTAATCAAGTTACCTTTTGACTTTTTCTTATTTTTTTACGTCGCAGAAAAAATTTTGTATCGTTTTTGATCAAAATTGAAAAGTAATAAGAAATCTAATAATTTTTTTTAGTAATTGACATTAAAGTATGACTCTCTAGAAAGTAACAAAACCTTTAATAAAATTCAACATTTTAATCACTTTAGTAGCTTAATTGACCACAGTTACAAATTTGTAACGTTTAAAAAAATGGGGCTTTAAATTTTTTTTGAAAGTTTTGTTTCAGTTTTATTTCTAATGCGATTTCAACTGCAAAAACCCACTAATAAACTTTTTTTATTTAAAATCTAAAAGCGAACGATAGAGGGTTAACTCGGGCATAAATAGTTGGTTTAGCGTTATCATTTTGCGCTTATTTTTAAGATTTGTGCTTATTTTTATAAACATTTATCTTTAAGAATTTTAAAGTGATTTTGTTTAAACAAATACGTTTTTTAGAATTAAATTAAATTTGTTTTAGTTTTTATAAAAATTTTTAGAAAACGTGCTTATAATTTAAGCAACGTTTAGTAAGACACAAAAAAATGGTATTTACTTTATCTTCGAAAAAAATTGTTTTTTAGTTGAACATCATAAGTGAAGATCGTCCTTTTTTGATTTTTACTTGAAGTTGCCGGAAAAAATTTTTCAAAGCAACAGCTGTTTGCAAATTTTCATGATCCTCGCATTTTAAGCAAAATGTTCAAAATTTTATGCGAAATTCATCAAAACTTTGTGAAAAATACTACAAAACAAAATTTTTGAAAAGACTTAGAATCATTTAGTTAAACAAACCTTTTAAGCAAATTGATTTTTACATAAATTTTACGCCAAGAAAAGGCTCTTGCTTAGTGTTTCTCAAAGTGAACCAATTGGCTTCCAAAGAAGCAATTCGTAATCTGAAAGAAGGAATAATTGCTGAGAAAGGAATCAAAAGGAAAAATTAAACTTACTCAAAATTATCTATTGACCTACCCCAAAAAAATTTGCATTCTTCTAATAGAAGCACCATGGCTGCTAATAAAAATTGTTCAATTAAAGGAAAGACTAATATTTTTAAATTCTTGATTAGTTATCGGCTCCCATTCCACTCGAAAGAAAAAAAGTGAAAACCACAAAAGTCTTTGTCTAAGTTTTATTTTTTTTGACTTAAAAAAATTTGGGTAACAAATTGGGATTTTTTAAATATAAATTTTATAATTTAATGCCGGGGAATGACAGTATTTGAGGTTTGCAAAGGAGGGATACAGCGAAAACGTTGAAAACCAATTCCCTAGCTTTTTAACAAAAAAAACTAATAGGATTACTTACCTGGAACGTTTAATTAACAACGGATTGTTAATAAAGAAAATTGTAATTCAATTTATAGAGTATGTGACAAATTTTCATCTCAGTTTCATGAAAGCAAGGGTTCATCATAGTCAGACCCGAAAGACGACATCATTGATGATGTTGAAGCACGTTAACTAGTTTTTTATTACAGTTAACATTTTCTACTTGTGGTTTTATTTAAACGTTTATCGGCGTGTTTGCATGTACTGTTCAGTTCAGTCGTTTTTTATTTCCGCCACTTGTCGAACAAAATACTTACATTTTTAAACAAGCTGCATAAAGATGAGAAACACCAGACTCGAGTTTCGCTCTTATTAGAGCTCGTCAATGATGCTTATCTCACCGCGAATCGAACCTGGGACCTGTAGTCTTCCACGCAGGTGACTACAGGTCCCAGGTTCGATTCGCGGTGAGATAAGCATCACTGACGAGCTCTAATAAGAGCGAAACTCGAGTCTGGTGTTTCTCATCTTTATGCAGCTTGTTTAAAAATTAATTCCAAATTTCCTCATAATTCTTCAAATATAAAATACTTACATCAACGTAATTACACTACGGCAAAAGGGACATGCAACAAAACAAAACAACGTTGAGACATGCAAAAACTCAATAAACTACACCAGCTAAGGTAAGTTACTGTAAGGTACTGTAAGTCTAATTTATTTGAAAGATTTTTAATTCATAGTTCTAAGACATGAGGTTAACTAATCTTGCAATCAGGTTCACCTCTTACAGCAGAGGTGGGCAAACTTTTTATCTCAAGGGCCGCATTCAGAAGTTGATATTGTTCGAAGCGACACAAGTATTTATAACATAAATTTGTGTCACAAACTTAATCAAGGCCAAGAAAAGGTTTTTATCTTGATTTGTGATACTATTCTGGGAGGTAAAAATAAGAAAACAGCCGGATTATTAGATATAACATTGAATACTTAGCAAGGTAAATGAAATAGCCTGGCTGTCTGCATTTAATTTGTTTTTAAAGATAAATCTTATTTTTGGGACGGTTATATGATGGTTAAATAATCATTCATATCAATTAATCAAAGAGATTCTTTTTATTATGTTTCATTTCTTTTTTTATTTTATTTCTGTATCTTTCCCCTGACTCATTGAAACGCGTCGGAGCAACGCCGCCTAGAGGCGCGATACATAGAGCAACTGTCTGGCAATTATTTCGCCCTGCTTTGAAGATGCCAAAATATTGCTGTCCGGTTGAAGCTATTTAGTTCTTATTTATAGATATAACCTAAATTCAAATCTGCTTGCTCAAAATGCCAAGCAAAGCAATTTATGTTGTTATCATCTTTGTCTAAAGAAGTTTTAATGAACGGAAATTTATATCTTGGTTGCATTTAGCTAAGATTTTTTTTAGTTAAGAATGTTTTTTTTAAAGCAAAGAAAATGCCGTAAAGGTTTTTTCCCAAGAACACAACAGAACAGCACGAGTAGGTTTTGAACCGCGGCTGTGTTGATCTTGTTCGCCGTCACTGACGGCGGTCTTAATCACGTTCACAAAGCACAATTGTAAACTTATTTAAGTTGGGTTGAAAAAACTTAAATTAAAAATCAAAAGCAACATTTAGAGCAGCGAGGTGAGAACTTTTTTTTTTGGTCTTCACTTAGAAATATCTCACTTGCATGGATACCACCACTAATTTTCAAGTGAAGACAAAAAATCAGTCATTAACTGAAGTTCCGGTAAATTTCCCTTTTAACAGCAAAGCAAAGACCTTTCTTTTTTGTCTTCACTATGAAAATCAGTCTTGGCATTCTTGAAAGTAAGATGTTTCTAAGTGTAAACCAAAAAAAAGGTCTTTGCCTTACTGCTAAAAAAAAGTTCCGGAGCTTTGGTTAATAATCTTTTTTTTGTCTTCACCTGAACATGCGTAATGAATTTACACTTGGATCCATGAAGTCTCAAAAATTAGCCTTTGGATCCATGTTTTCGAACGAGTTTATAAAATCCTGGTGTAAAGCAGTAGAAAATTAATATTTCATAAGACTTAAAAGCTATCTCCAAGCACTACAATTAATTTAAAAATTTAAAAACCTACTGTCAAAAGCAAAATGCAATGTCATTTTTAGTGGTTAAAAAACTCTTTAGTTTTAGCAGAAATTTCTATTTGAACAATGCAATGAAAAAATTCACCACTTTACTCTATGATTTATCTTTGCCTAAAGTACCACTAAAAAATTTTTCAAGTTTTAATTATTCTAACATCTCGTTAAGAAATGTTTAGAATAGCTTCTGTTCTATAAATTTTCTATATTTTATACTTGAGTGGTTGTGCATGGACGTTAATGGTAATAAAATAATTTCCCAGATACAAAATAGACCTTCGCTGATTACAATATCAAAGTTTGCTTTGCCAGTGCCAAGCATGATTGTTAAGTGATGGAACTTCCGCTAGTTTTAGTAAGTAAAGTTACGACATTGCTTTGACTAAAAAAATTGAAAAGATTTTGTTGCTGCTTGAATTACTTGATGTGGCTTGCCAGGACTTCTGCAACGGCATTAGAAAAGCAGCCAAAAAGACTATCCCGCGTGGTCGCCGAAACAACTGTAGGCATATACTTGGTATCGTGTTGAAATGCAGAGTATGAATCTCTATTTACAAAGTTCCTGCAGTCCTCTGCAGGACACGATTTAATCTTGGCTGCTACGGTTTTGCTAGCCAGCTTTGACAGAAAACTGAGGGAGCGATAGTCTGAAACAGTTTAGAGCAGGGGTTCCCAAACTTTTTATTTTCACGGCACAGCTAAAGGTTTTTTGAACTTTTGTGGTACACTAGGAAAAAATTTTTATTTTAGAGGAATACAAATAAAAAATCAACCTAAAATTAATTATTTCAATTCCATTTCCAAAACTTATAAATGCTAATAATGAGGCGTGGGAGAAGGATGTGCTTGTTTCCTGTTGTTGACAAGAATGGCAAGATATCAACATCAACGTTTGTAAGTTTCAGGCGTAAGGAATTTACCAACTGAAGTTTATTTCGAAATTTGTTTTTTATTCCTGCCATTGCTGAAAATCCAACTTCGCATTGATATGAAGTTGAGAAAGGGAGAAGTACTTTCAGACTTTCTATGGAAAGGATCAATATTCTGTATCAATTTTTTGTTGTTACAGTCCATTTTTAATAAAGTATCTACAGATAAATCAAAAAGTTGTTCCTCAGCTTTTGTGGATATCCCAGCCTTTATGCCAGGTTGAAATGGATTCAAAATCCATTTCTTCTCTTGTATATTTTTCATTTCTTCATGGAACTACAAATCAAAACTTTCTTTTAGATCAGGGGCGTCTAACCTGTGGCCCGCCTAAAGGTTTTGAGTGGCCCGCGCAGTATTTTTTGAAGCCCTCCGTCCCGTCAATTTTGGCAGAAGTCGAAGACAGATTTGATGTGAAGACCCCTTATTTCTTGTTTTTTTTTCAAGTTTTAGAGTTCACTATGATTTTGGGACAAAAAGTGGGAAATCTGAGACTGATTTCAGGTGAGGACCTTTTTTTAGAGATCACTATGATTTTGGGGCAATAAGTGGGGTGTTTTGTTTGGCCCATCAATATTTTCGATAAGTCAAAATGGCCCTCGGCTAAGGTTGGACACTCCTGCTTTAGATTTTCTTAAGTGTTCAGATATCTTAGTTTTTGCAAAAGCAAAATGTTGAAATAATTATTTTTGTTTATATTTTAAATATCGAATACTTTCCCGTGACACACCTAATGACATCTCGCTTTGCACCAGTGTGCCGTGACACACAGAATGGGAACACCTGATTTAGAGCATTGACTTTTCACACTCCAGTCGTAAAGCATGGAGTACATTGAATAACCCTATTGGCAGATCACGATACTCCCCTCGTTACTTTATTGTTTTAGCTGATGCTATTTGATATCAGCTGATTGTAAAAGGCAGATACAAGGCTGTTAACCGTAAGTTATTTCGACTTGCCTCTAAAGAGATATCTGACGATTAGAGAGCCGCATAACCAGACGTAAGGAATATTTTAAAGAATTTCTCACAGAGAGAATTGTTTGCTGCCATGTATCATTAACACCATATAAAGCTTCGGATCCTGATTCCATCTGCTTGAAACTTACAATCAATGCCGGAGCTGCTTTGAGGTCCTGGTTACGTGAGCTTCTTTCTTCCTGCTTGCATCGAATCAAAATTTCCAAGATATGGAGAAGAGCACTTGTAGTCGCAATTTGAAAGCCGATAAAGCCCGCAGGAGATCCAAAGAGTTATTAACTAATATCTCTGCTTTCTCTCTCCAACAATATCCCCAAGAGACTTATCCATGTCCACATTCAACCAATTATCAGTCCGTTGCTTCCTAGAGATCAGGCTGTATTACAACTCGGAAAATCAATGGTAGTAGATCGAGTCGTTCTGTTAACGTAAAACATTGAGGATTTGTTTAAGGATAAAAAGAAGGGTGATGCCGTATTTGTCGTTCTGACAGCGGTTCGTGACATTGTCTGGCACTGTGGTCTTACCTGCAAGCGACTGAGATTTCGTCTGGATAAGAACGTGATTAGAATGGTCATAAAACGTGTCCGCAGTTAAATTTTCCCCTTTACTACGGTTGACAGCAAGCAAAATAGGCTCCTCCGTCTGAGTAACTGGGTTCCTCAGGGATCGTTCTTGTTTCCCCTTTTTTTAACATCTATAGTTACGATTTACCTTCTACAATCTCCAGGTAGTATGCCTATGCAAATTATCTTGCATTGTTACACTCTTATGGAAATTGGAAGGACTTGGAGGATATTTAAGTCAAGACATGACTACATTTTCATCGTATATCCAGACTTAAAGGTTAAAGCTCAGTCATTTAAACATGTTACAACAATTTTTCATTTCAACAACGGAGCCCGGGCGTAAGCTGAAAATTTGTAGCAGCGGTGAACTTTTGCCATTCTCATTTCTGACTTATCTTAAGGTAAAACTGGATAAATCGCTCACGTTCCGTTACCATTTAGTAGCATTGTGCAAAAAACTATCTTTACGCGTCATACTGCTGAAGCAACTTGTGGGATCAGAATAGGATGCTGGTGCGAAAACAAAGGTCTGCTCGACAGCTGAGCACTGCGCGCTAGTCTGGTCTCCAGCGCACATGCTCGCCTCATGAACAGTGTTTTGAATAATGCCTTGCACATTGTTATCAAATGCCTACGTCTCATACCAATATATTACCTACTTTCATGGCTTTACAACAACGGCCATACTTTCAAGCATCCAGCCAGTTGAACTTTGCCGACTAGAAGCGACACTTTTCTTAACCAACTGTGGCACCATAGAATGCATGATCAATTATGTGGAGCATCAGATGCCCGCCAAATGTGACCAAAATTTAGATTCCCGTTTGCGCCAGCCGCGCAGAAACTACTGGAAGACCTTTCCCAACTAGGCATCCGCAAAGCCAAGTGGACGAATCATAAATGGAACATCTAGTAGTGTGAGAGAACGTCCAGGTTTTATGCTTTTTTTACCCATAACCAGTAACCTACAAGACCTATTGAAATGGGCTTGTCCTGAACAACTCAGGTTAAGCTCAAACTCCTGCGAAATAGTTTTTGGCGGTTCTATTTTTCCTTGCACAAATGGGGTGAAGTACAGTGCCACTGAACAAATCTCAGACCACGTTCTAAGAGCATAGCCCATATATTGGACACCACGTAAAGGACGAGGTTTGACGATTTTGGATGACGAAATTGAAAGTTGGCTCAAAACCATCGCTGACAGCATCTGGTCCGGGCATAACAGAATCCTGGAGTAGTAAAAGGATAAAGTTGGCCCTAGTCCTGTTTGTGACTAACCCGAAGTGAATGCTTTTTAAAACAACAACGATGAATAATCTAAAAACAAAAAGCAATCGCTAAGTGGCGATAAAGATCCGCAATGCGATTAAATTTTCTTTTTCACAGAAGAAAATTTAAGTTATAAAAAAATCAATAAAATGGGGCCCGTAGCCTTCCTCGATTAGTAAGAGTGACACTTCTACAAAACCGCCGGTCACATTATCTTGGCAATTTTTGTATATCGCGAAGCAAGAAATGCGAGGTGCGAGGCTTATTTATTGCAACAGCGCAGCCTTTTGGCGGTAATAAAGAAAAAAGCCTCAACATCAGTCCTGTCTCGTAATTGGTTAAAAGTAAATGTTTTTACCTGTATTGAACAACGAATGATTTTTAAAATAAGAAGAAACCTTGGAATTAAATTTATTTTTACAATAAAACTGTTGGCCGCGTGGCCAAATAGGATTGATGACGAAAGCGATCACGGTCGCAATTCAAAATCTACACGAATCTTTCCGGTGTATTGTTGGGAAAGATACTTTATAAGATTTTCTCTGCTGGGCGGTCTCAGCAAGCAGCTACATAAAAACTAAAATGAACCCAAAAAAATTTCAACCGGACAGCAATATCTCAGCATCTCTGAACGAAGATCGGGATAATCGCTTTACGGTTGCCCTAAATACAATTTCTCCGACAATTTCCTGAAAGTCAGAGAGATAAATAGAAATAATAAATAAATGAACATATATTCTAATTTTTCAAAATTAATCAAAATTTCCAATTTTACAATAAATCATTTCAAACATTTTTATTTTTTTTGCCACTCTTATCACAATAAAAATATCACAACAAATCAGCAATTCAAAGGTGGCAGAGAAGATGCGAATAGACCTCACAGTCATCAAGTCAAGCAACCACCCAATGTTAGACTTTTTTTTAATTAACATAATGTTATGCTTCAACTTTCTGAATCTCCATGAGAGATTTTGGAATAACTGGGAAAAAAATGTACGGTTTCCATTTAGTGAAATATGATAAGATATTGCTTATAACTATTTTTTAACATACGTACCGTATTATAAAAAAGTTTTTTTTATTTTTTTTGTTAGGGAATAATAGATCTTTATTTCCTGATACTTCATACAGGGTGTCCCACAAAAAAGTTTATTTTTTAATTTTTAACTACTTTTGTTTTAGAGCATTTGACTCTTTTATTTTTTCAGGTTTTATTCTATGGTAATAGGAGTTTTATACCTAAAATTTTGAAGCCTTTATCTTAATCATGCCTTTCACAATTGAGCAGCGATCAAAAATAGTAAAGTTCTATTTGGAAACTAAATCACTGGTCCAAACCCAAAGGGAATATCGCAAGCATTTTGGTGTAAAAGAAGCTCCATCTGTGACGTCAATCAAGAAAATTGTTCAAAAGTTTGAAGTGCATGGCACCTGCCACAACAGAAATAAAGGAAATTCTGGAAGGAGAGTGTCTGCTCGCACCGAATTAAACATTGATACTGTACGTGAATCGACTGTGCGTAGCCCAAAAAAATCAATACGGAGGCGTTCATCTGAACTTGGCTTGACAAAGTCCACCGTTCAAAGAATATTGAAGCAAGACCTCAACTTATATCCTTACAAACTGGAAATAAAGCAAACTTTGACTGATAGGGACAAAGAACAACGTTTTCAAATGTGCACATGGTTTAATGAAATGATGGAAAATGATGAACATTGGGTTGGCAAGATATGGTTTTCAGATGAGGCACATTTTCATCTGGATGGATCAGTAAACCGTAGGAACTGCCGTATTTGGGGCACTGAACCTCCAAACGTTGTTACCACCAAATCACTCCACAGCAGGAAGTGCACAGCTTGGTGTGCGCTTAGCTCTGACGGAATCATCGGGCCTTACTGGTTTGAAGACAATGCTGAGAATGCGGTGACGGTTAATCAAGAAAACTATCGCCACGTCATCAAAAAGTTTACTGCTTGTCTTCGTGGTCGTCGCTTTGACTTGAAAAAATTATGGTTTCAGCAAGATGGGGCAACACCTCACACTGCAGTGAAAACACGAAAATTATTGTCTGAAAAATTTGAAGACAGACTGATTTCCTTGAAAGCTTCCCACATCTGGGCTCCACACTCTCCTGACCTTAGCCCACTGGACTTTTTTCTGTGGGGCTACGCAAAAGATAATGTCTATAAAAATAAGCCTACCTCTATTTCCGAACTTAAACAAGAAATAACTACGTTCATGAGAGCCATTTCCGCTGACACATGCAAAGCAGTAATTCAGAATTTTGCTGTAAGAGTAAGGGAATGCCTTCTGCGCCATGGCGATCACATTGAGCATGTTATTTAAGCAGCATCATCAAAATATATGACTATTTTTATGCTCCAGTAACATCAGCTAAGTAAAATGGATAACGACGATTTTGATGGCAAACAAATCTCCAACACATTATTTATGCACGGTGAAACTTTCATTGCTTTATCTTTACAAGTTTTTGCGTTACAAAAATTTTAAAAATAAACTTTTTTGTGGGACACCCTGTACATCTTTACAGCCTATTAGTACTATATCTAAGAATATATAAATTATTATGCTGTGCCGATAGTCTTGTACTTCGAGTAAATATTTGATTGTTTTTGTTTTTTTTTGAAGTAATTTGAAAATGGTGTTGGAGTTAAAATTTTGTTGCAGTGGAACATAAACTTGCCATTTACATGTTAAAAAATATCTTGAATTAGCAAAATGTTTAGTTTAGTTTAAAGCGGTTTGTCTGAGTTTCGATATGTAGCATTACAAATAGTTGTAACTGTTTTGTTTTGTAATATTTGTAACTTTTGAAGATAAGTTAAGTCAAGTGTGAATGGACGAGATTATTACATAGTTGTAATAAATTTTTAGTTCAGGAAGGATTGTTTTTAGTTTTGTCAATATGCCAACAAAACGGAAAAATTTAAATGCAAGTATTTTAATGTGTTCGTAAAAGTTAAGTTTATTGTCAATAATTACTAACAAGTATTCAGGATTTTTTGCTTTATAAATTCAAGAATTATCGAAAATATTTTCAATAAGACGCACATTAGAGTAGTAATGTTGTTAACAATAATGAGTACTAATGAGCAAAAGAACTATTTTTAGTTTTCTTTTGGTGATAGCTGTCACGGCTAGACAACCGCTCTGCTTTTTTTGTGAAATAGCGAGCCTCAAGCAAGGCAATCGAATGACGTCAGACACCCGAAAACGATTGTGACCGGATATGTGACGTCAATCCGACCGTGCGTATAGCAAGATAATAGAGAGACTAAAACACAAGATGAGCTAGAAAGAGAAGAGCGACACACATCACGCGGAAAGCTCTTGCTGAGCGATTAAATTGCCTGTTTGTTCGCTTTAAGTCGGTCAAAGTGCAAGCAAATAAAGTTTGCTTCAGTGTTTTGTTCAACATTTTTGTGACGCAAATAAAGTTACTTGTGGAGAGTAAAATACAGTCGCAAGTGTTTAGTTGAAGCCAAAAGCATGTGAAAAGGTAACTTAGAAGTGAGAGAAAAACGTTGATTGTAAAATTTTATTAATATTTAAAAACAGCCTGCAGTTATCACAGATATGTACATGGTTTTAGAAAATTTAGATTGAATGAAAAGAAGTAATTAGGGCTGTTGAATTTAATTTTGGTGAATATTCGCAAATTAATTAATAAAGAAATGAGCTTTGACGAAAAAAATCATTTAATGACTAGTTCAAAAGCCTAGGTATTTGAAAAAACCGAAGCCCTTGACATTCAAGACCTATTTCTTGAGCTTTTGAGTGGTGTGATGTGTTTACTGAAGCAGACAAAGCGTTGCGAGAAAACGAAACGCTTCGCTAAATAATAAAACGCAATAAATTTAGATTTTAGGTTTTAAAAATTATAGCTTGATAATAGGCTTACTGTGATAGTTTAGTAAAAGCAATGTTTGTCGATTCGCATTATCTCGATTTCAAAAATTAGCATTTGTTCACAATTAAAATTGCATCTTCCAAGCTTTGGTTTGTGATTTAGTTTTTGGGTAATTGCGTTACATATACCATATATTGGTATTTTGCCTCGACTTATATTCCTATTTATTTAAGACTGGCTTTCAGACGTAATTAGTAAACAGTTAAGTTATATTATTTTCTAGTTTGAAAAGTTTATAGCTATCTAAGTTTTGTTTTTTGAAGCATTTTTCAATTAAAAAAAAAATGAAAAAAAACAGAAAGAAACATAGAACTTTTTGTGCTTCACCGATTGCTCTTGCCCAGTTCGCAGATTCATATGTGCAGTTTGCTCTTGTGTAGCTACTAGTAAAAATTATATCTTGCTACATAAAAAGATTCAACAACCAACTCGTGTATATACAACAATGGCTTTACAAAAGCTGATGCAAGAAATCAAAAAATGACCACTTTCTAAGAACAAACAACCAACAGCGTATGTATACAATAATGGCTTTACAAAAGTGCGCCATGCAAGAAATGAAACACATGTCCACTTTCTAAGATTAGCACCATATTTTCAAACAGAGAATGTCTCGAACAACATTTTTGAGCTGTCGTAATGCTACTGTAAAAGGGGACCACTTTTGCTTAATGGAGCATGGTGTAGCCGCTCCGTTTGCTCAATACTAAAGCCATTACTGTGTGTATAACTCGGTGTCTTGCGAGCTATATTCGGTGCTCAGTTTATTTCGTTGAGCTCCGTTGTGTCTTTGTTTACCGCTCAAACTGACTTCCCTTAGAAACGAAAGCAGCAACAAGTTTTAAAAAATCAAGAAAAATAAGTAAGTAAATCCGACCATAAGAGAACCCACATGGTACCATTAATCAGAAATTTTTTTTCGAAATGTGCTAGTTTGAGCAAAAATATTTTGAATGTCAAGTGCAGACTTTTTTTCGTTCTCTCGTTCGTTAAACTTGTTTTTTACCTTCAACCAAAAAGTCTACTAATTTAAAGGAGGCGTCAAATTCTTAAGCTCCCTTTGATGAGCACATGGAATTGATTCATTAAATTTTTCAAGTTAACTACATCGATTTGTTTGAAAGTATTTAGCAACTCAAAAAGTGATAAATATTTTGCTTAAGCTGGCGACGGTGTTTCGTTTTTTTTTTTGCAATAGTAACAAAAAAATTAATTTTTTTGCTTATTTTTCCCTAAAACCGAATAAGAAACCTTGAACCGCTATTATTTTTAAAATCTTAATCATAAAGTATCGCTTTAAATCGTTATTAGGCGCACAAGCTGGTGTTTTTCTTTTTAATTGCGGGTCTTGTTAAATCTTCTATAAAACTTAATTTGCGCCAGCTATTTTATCAAATTATTAATTATTTAAACGTATACACAAGAATTGAATTTTATTTTGGCTCAAATAAACAAACCCATTCAGTTAATTTCACCAATAGTACGTTATTAATGAATGATTTGTGCTATTAATATTATGGCGGTCTTTTTGCGTGGTCTATCGTCCATCAATTGTGGTCCTAGGGGGCCGCCTGGCACCCGCGGACTTCATGTTGGTGAGCCTTTTTCTAGAATAAATTTGGTGTAGATGGTTTTTTTCTAGAATTAAAGGAAACGTTTATTGTAAATTGTACGAATAGCTGAAAAACAAAGGTTTAAGTATACCTGTAAAAGCAGTTTACTGGTTATAGGTCAAAGGTTTTCAAATCTGAAGAGTTTATTTAAAACAAAATATTTTCCTGCAAAGTTTGCAAACATCATAATTTTTTGTATTGCTTTAGGTGTAAACTTTTACAAAGCGACTAAAAGCAGCAAGCCCCAACAGGTTGTTGGTGTATATAGTTATACAAGTTAAGCGGCAAGTGTGTGTATATAAAAGTTGGTTCAATTTAAAAAAGAAGACCCTTTTAAGGTATGTTTAGTTTTTAACATAATTTGTTGTTTTGTTTTTCTTGTTTTCAGCCCTGGCTTTTTACCTTGCTCTGTGTTAGAGTAAAAAACAGACCTGCCGAACCAATTTTTTTAGTTTTGCAATCGCGAACTTTGTGTCGTATATGAGTAAACGAAATGTTATATTGTTATTAATGGCCATCTAGCTGTGTGTTTATCACGTTTATTGTCTTCTTACGATTTTGAACAGTAATTCTGATAACGGAAAATCAAAAAGATCTAACTTGTTTTGTGGTTTAGCCCAGGTGTGTGCAACCTTTAGCGCTTCCGGCCAAACCGTAAAACAAAATTAAATTGCGGGCCGGGCTTTCTCATTGACTATCTGCTTGTTACTTAATACAAAGCAACTTAGTTTTATTGAAAATCATAAAAAACTTTTTTCTTTAGCAATTACTCTACCTAGATTCAAGAAATTTTGCCAATTACTCTACCTAGATTTAAAAAATTTTGCCAATCACTCTACTTAGATACAAGAAGCAGAACTGTAAGACCAAAAACTATTCAACAATCGTTTGCATGGCGATGGCCATCACTTCATTTTAAAGCCACAATTTTTGCTGGTCGCATAATTTTGCTTAGCTGGCTGCAGGTTGCACACCACTGTGGCTATACCATAGCCTATCTGTGCTAAAGTAGAATAATTTTCCTACCATAGCTATCCCGATAGTGACGAAAATATTTTAATGACAAAAAAATAACCACAACAAAATATCTTGGCTACAATTAAAGGTTGAAAAATAGCCTACCTTTTGACTATATACCCCGTGAAAAAAACGAACAGAAAACAAAATAGGTTTTTAGTACAAGTGATGCCACATGTAACAAGTTAGAGCATCCACTAATTTAAACAGTCAAAACTTAATACTGCTAAATTAAAAAAAAGTACGAGGCGATCACCATATGAAGCTTTTTTCGAATAAAATTTTTGTTTTATGTTTGTATTAAAGGTAAAACGTTTTCCGATAAGCTGCCTCGGTTATATTTTTTTTCACTTATCGACTTACCGTGCCGTAATGGCTTCTTTTCACCACAGAGTTATTTCTTCTAAAATTTTCATTTTAAGATTTAATACTCGAGAGAAATTGTTTGTAGAAGTCGGCATTATAATTAATCAGTTTACTTTACGTTTCTCCGTCTTATGACAATAACTTTTAAGAGTATTTTAACTCTGTATAAATAGCGTTTGTCTTTTTTTTTACTTTTAATCATTGAAAAATAAGTTTCACTGTGTTGGCAGTGTCATGCTTGTGCAAAAATTAAAAACAAAAAAAAATTCCCACTTTTTTGCTTTGCTTTGGATGTCTATGAAACCTACCGAAGTTTTCCACTTAATGTACCCCCCCAGTTAATGTACCATGGGTATATTAACTGGAAACAGGTGCCAGTTAATGTACCATGGTACATTAATAGGCGCCAAAGTTTTGTTTTGTTTGAATGTCTATTAATAGGTTTTTGTCACAAACGCCATTGTAACAAAACAATTTTGGTTCCTGCATGATTAACGCATGTAATGTTCGTGATAAAAACATGCGTATGAAGTGTTTTAAGGGACCATTATTCCAGCATTCTGACGTGATAAATTTTAGAACAAACTTGTATTCCGCAAAATTTTTTTAACTTTAGCACTTAATGTGCGTTTCCACTTAATGTACCATGGTACATTAACTTGGACTAAACTTATTTTGAAATTTTGTTATTTTCCAGTTAATGTACCTGATACATTAAGTGGAAAACTCCGGTATTTGCTATTTGCCTCTTATTTTCTTTCATCGATTAGTTTAATAGTTATTTAAAGCTTAATTATTGCTGTTTTATTCATACTTGTTTTTGAACTTAATTAAGTGCGTCACCTCCATAGCATCGTTCTTGTATTTTTAGTCCTTTAAAAATAATCTTGTTTGATTTGTTTTTTTTTTTCAAACTTGTCGCAAAATCCGTGGCCGGGTAAAAATTAAATGTAGTCTATTTTTTCACCGGTGAAGAAAACACGAATATAGTTGTTTTGTAAAATTTAACTTTTGTTAAGCTCTTAAATATAAACGTGAAATATTGGATCATATATTTCTTGAATTAAATGTATCTTGAGCTTCATTCATAGCTTATATGCGTATGTATCTATCCTTTTTATTTGTAAAACAATACAGGTCTGGCACAATTTATTCTAATAGTAAATTTTGCATTTTTATCGAATTAAGAAAAAAATACGATAGTTTTCACTCGATATACAGAAACTTGTAAGATTGCGCCCTATGAAAAAAAATCAATTTCCTGAAATAATTGTATTGATACGCACAAAAGATAAATAGTATCGACAATTTTATTTATTTTTTTAATACGAAAGTTAAGAAAACATTGTAGCTTAACTTTCTATTACTTGTAGTTCATTGTGGCATTTATACGGACGTTTGCAATATATTTTGTAAAATATGAAGTAGCTCCAGTTTTAAAAACGGTTGAGTACACAATATGAAGTCCAATGAATTTGTACATTTTAGAAATTAAAAAAATCTTCTAAGAATTTTTTTTGCAGGGATTCCGACTTACAGAAATGGCAACGGATTATCTAATAAATATTCAAGTAAGATAATGTTCCTTCAACAGTTAAATACTTGCTAGTTTTGTTGGAAATTGTATTCGTTCTTTTTTTTGTACGAGATTATGATTAAAAATTTAAGAAAGCCAAAGAATTGAAAAAAAACTTGTAAAGTAGAAGAGCTATCAATGTGTTGCAGTAGAAAAAGTGATACCGGGTTGGTGGTGGTGTTTTGTTATTTCTTGCAAAAAATCGAAGTCACTACGAATTAGGTAAACATGAAGCAGTAAATCTTTTGCACTATTTCCGAAAAGAAATGTTAGGGTTTTTAACTTGATCTGCTTTTTAAAAATTTATTTGATTTAAGGGTACAATTCAGACCATTTTAGAAAACAAACGATGAATCAAGCATTACATAAAGATTTTTTACTCTTGCGCTATTTTATAACGAATATCATAAATAAATTTAGTGAAACCAAATTTTAATTTTTAGACCTTCTTAACCTCATTTTACAAAATCCAATGAATTCGGTTTGGGCTGCAGAAATTATAACTCAACGAAATTAGTTCTGCGCGTACAAAAAACCAAAAAATTTAAGTGTTTAAAGAAAATCGAAAAAAAGTTTCTAGGTTGCAATTAATTTTATATAGTGTGCGCAGAAAAAAAGTTGTTTGATATATTTGAATACTGGATTTATTTTTTTGACTATCAGTTCATATTTGATTCACTAAAAATGAGTAATATGACATTTGGCAGCAAGCAACGCATGCCTAGCCCATCAAAGCAAATGTATCTATTCAGAAGCGAGTGTAAATATTTACGTTAGGGTTATCGTATCCGCCGTCGTAAATCACGTGTTTCCGCAATCATAAACTCTTTAGCCAAGGTTGTAGTTAGTTTATCCGCAACTTTGAACGTCGTCACAATGAAATTACACTTTGCCCCCACATTTCCAGGTAATTAACCTTTATACAAAGCACTAGCAGACGCTTGACAATGCTAGACTGTGCGCTGCTATCTAACAATGCCGCATTCCAGGTGCACGTTTGTTAATAAAATATATTTAAAAGTTACAGACTTAAACACGTATTTTGGTTCACTTTACTGAGCTTTACAGAATTGATAATTTTTGTAAAGCTGCTCTTAAAGAATATTTACAACTGATGCTCAGGGTTAATAATTACGATAGGATTCTCTCTCGCGAACCCTAAAATAGCCTTTCAGCTTTTGGTTTACTGAGCAAACATTATAAACAAACAAGAGCTTTCAGCCAACCTCCACCCACTGTTTTCACAAAAGCCACCAGCATTAAGTAAAACATCAAAATCTAAATATTTAGTGCAAATTGAAATGGCCTTCAATGAATTGTTGGTACAGCAAAACTGCTAATAATATACGTTCCACAGTTACGGGTGCGACCATATTTGTTTTCATTTATCAATCATCATTGGTTTTTTTAAAACTTCAAAAGATTTTTAATATGGATTATTCCAAATTGTTCAGGCTGTAAAGTCATTTATATTTGGCGCTTTAAAAAAGAAATTTTTTTTAATATGGAAAAACTAATATCATTTCAGACAATATTAATTGTTAAAAGCATGGTTTCGAAACTCTTTTGTCACCAAGAATCCTTTAGGGGAAGTGTAATTTTACTTAAGGCAACAAAGGTTTTTACATTAAATCAGAGCCCAAAAATCTTCTTCAAACAAATTTTTTTCTTTTTGTCTTTGAAAAGTAATGGAAGGCTAAAATTTGGCATACATCTATTCGGACGAAATAGCTTGAAGAAGAAACGTACAGTACAGAAATGGCCCAACTTTATTCAGGTTTGATATGAACCGCATTAACCCTGATTATAACTATGATAAGTGCGGGTATTAACACGTAAGCGTACTAGAAGTCTTATATTTACGTAAGATTCAAAAATGATACTGCTTCCTCAACTTAGCTGAAGTATGCCGTGTGGAACAACCGGACTGAAAGACCATTTTCTTGCTTTTCGAGATTCTTGCCCATCATACAAAACTATTATACTGTCATAGATTGCAGGTCGACTAGAGTCTTCTGTTTTTTAACTTTGCATGATGAATTAAACTAATTTACTTAATTTTTGAAACAAAGAGAAAAATGAGTTTCTTTGCTGACTTTAATGCGCTGATTTCCAATTTGAAATCCTTTTTACGTATAGTCCTTCATTATTTAATAATGTTATGTTCGCATTTGCTGAAAAGCTTAAAAATACAATATAATATAGTTTAAAACCAAAAGAAACCAATTTTTGCTTTCACATACTACCACGGGGATGCGAAAATGCGCAGTCGCACGGCGTAACCAAAAAACTTCCATGCGCGAACGTATTTGTAACGACGTCATAGTAGCTGTTCTATCTTTTAAACTGCAATAAATAGTAAAACATCTTCCCTCGTAGCAGCATGTCTTTCTGAAGAATATAATATCGGTATTATATATTTCAACCATAAAAAAGAAGATACTAATGTTTTTCCTTCATTTGATCTTTTAATAAAATAAATGTCTCATTTTTCTAATTGAATTAACTAAATCTTATTACATGTATTTGCGTTTCTAATGGAGTAAATATTTTTTATTCATTTTTCAGAAAAAGCCAATTTAGATTGACATGTATGTCATATTTCTGAGAGCCTGAGCTACTCTAGCCTGAGTCACTTGAGTGAGAAAAAACACCCGCCGGCACTTGCGTTTGACCTCGCTTCCCGCTAGTGCAGTGTCTGACGGATACCCCTACCCTTAGACGGGTGATGGCGAAACGTTTCACTAAATGCGTGTCAAAATTCTCATTCTTACAAGAAAATTTTTTTGACTTAATCACGATTAACAAACTTTAAATGTAATCACAAAATGCACCATTAAAAACCTAAGAAGAGGCAGAATGTTTATAAAATATTAGTAAAATTCATTTCTTAGGTTAAGCTATTTTCAAATGTGTGTATATAACAAATATTATTATCTCTCTGTTACAGTTATAGAAATAAATTATTATCATTTGATCCTAATTTAATAATGTTTCTAGCTACATCAAATTCATTGCTAATTTATGAAATGATTGCGTAAATAGCGTGAGGGGAAGATTTTCAATTGACAATTGACTTGGTGGCCTAAGTTTTTAACATTTAAGTTATATCAACTTTCATGAATAAATGCGGGAGCAGTTAGGAAAGCATTGTCAGTTAAATATGTAAAACTATTTCTTGTATATTTCAGTTAAATTTTCATTTGATATGGACAAGAATCTATTTCTTATATAAATTGATTCATGACGTAAATGTTTTATTGAACTGTGGTATAAGCAACAATTCTTTCAAAATTAAAGAGCCCGTAGGGAACAATTCGTTTGGTTGTTACAAAATAAAAATAAATGTTTCTATTTATAGCTCACAACATGTGAGTTTTTAGGCCATGATTGCACGTTTGAATCAAAGTAAATAAAAATTTTGTAAATTTCCTGTTTCTTGGAAAATGATTTGCTCAACAATATTGAGAGCACGGCAATCGTCACTGTCAATAAGAAATAGCCTTTTCCGACAAAATTTACGATCGAAGTTCTGTAGCTTTTCTGTACGCCAAATACTGTAGATTTGTTTACTTTTAATTTCGAAATCGATTTTTACTTTTGATTTTTTAAACCGCTGTATGTTATAAAACAGCGGCGGCAAGCCCGTGGATCACACCGTGGCCTAGCATTTGCAATTCCATGACATACATGTCGTTCTCTAATCATTTCAAAAAACAGTAAATTTTTAGCGAATTATTATACGTATAATTGGTCTTCAGTTTCTCTTAGGAGACTTTTAAACAGAGGCAAAGACTAAAATGTTTTTGGACGAAAAATCGCTTGCAAAAGCTTTTGTTAAACTATAACCCACTTAAATTTTATTCTTGTGGAAACTATAATTTTTGACCGGTTTATAGAAATGCTCCTCAACCATACTTTTTAAACAATTACTAAAACAAACTTAAAAGCTAAAAATTAGACTGCATGCGAAATGTTCGCAAAACTTTTTCTTGAAACGGAAATGCCACTTGGCAATCGTGCCGCCCTTTTTATTATCTTGCCTAAGAAATATTAGTGTTTTCAATTGCTTGAATTAAAAAGAAGTCAGCGTAAACTGAAAAATTACTTTAAAAACATGAAACATGTCAACTGATTAAAAACGGCTTGCTTATCTCACGCGATGATTTGCGAAACGTTGAAAGCGCTCTTATATCTGTTCCAGGCTACGCTGTTGAGCGCTGTAATTGCTTGTTTGCGATAAACAAGATAAAAACTTTTTAATGTTGAGGTTAAAAAACCATATTTTGCTCCTGATGTTGCCCCTGCTGATCCTACATTGAATATTTTGTAAGAGTGGTTTTAGATATTACAGTACAAATTGTCAATCAAAAACCCGAAAGAATATTGATTAAAAGACTGATTAAGTTTTTAATAATCCGTGCCTCAATTTTTTAAATATAGAATCATCTTAGTAATTTTATTCCGCTTTGTGTTTAAGCTGAAATAGTTATTGGACTACAATATATTTTCAACTCTCAAAAGTAGTGGTTTATCCCTTGCAATCTAAATTCTGTAGATTGATTTACCTTAAATCTTACGTTACCTTAAATCTTTTAGATATTTTAGATTATCTTGGCTTAATTTTTTAAATCTTTCCCAGCCTCTTAACCTTTTCGCACGCTGATTCATTGTCACAACTTTACTTGAAAATCCAAAAAGATCAATTGAACCAGGTAATCCAAATACCTGCGCCGAAGTAAAGCTCCATTTATTTTTTTTATGCCCGCTCTAGAAATAATTTGCTGCGAGACTGAAGTTCTTAATATAATTAGTTCTGGCCAAGTACGATTAAATTTGTTATAAAACTTTTCTCTACAAATAAAAAGAAGCTACACTTTCTAACTCAGTAGGCAGCGTGGTCTAGTGATTAAAGCGCCATGCTTATGATCAACATGGTGTCGGTTCAAAACCCACTCGCACCATTCTGTTGTGTCCTTGGGAAAAACACTTTACTGCACTTTCCTATGCTTGGTGGTCTTAACAAGCAGTTCTAAATTACATTCATTTCTTTGTTACATTACAAGCAGACAGCAAAATCTTGGCATCTCCGGAAGCAGGTCGGGGTAATTGCTTACCCTATGTTTTAGCGTTTCCATCGCTTTCCTGCGAGTCAGGAGGATAAATATAGAGATAAAATAAAATAAAAAAGCTTTAAAACTATAAAGCGCTAATGATATCATTCACAAAATCAAACAAACTTGATTAATTCTCTAAAACTTTGCTATTTAGCTTCACCAACTTTCGAAGTAATTTACAGCGCCAACAGCTGCGAATAATCACTCAACAACTTTGTAGTGACTAACTGTAAGAATAAGCTAGTGCCCCGATGGCTAATAGTAAACTTAATAGCTTGTTTTCCACCATACAGGCTAAAACAATTCTATCTCACCAAAGAATTAACTTTTAAAGCGTCAATACTGACCTTTACTACTACTGAAACACTTAAACAACCCCACGAAGGCGACAGTAAAACAAACGATTTCTTAGCACTTTTCAACGGGATTGAATCAGATGAAATGAATGATAAAATATATCACACTTTATGTATAAATCAGCCAAAGTTACCTGATAAAAATTGAAGCTACTACTGCAGAACGAACAAGAATTCTTAGATAAATTATTATAGTTATAATTAGGTCTATCCATCGGATAAAGCAGTTGATGACGTCACAATGCAATTATATGATAAAGTAGTAAACAGATTAATAACTTATAAAGTAAAATTGGCTTAAGTAGATGATACCAATCGTTTCTTGAACACTATTCCAAATTACGTCATCGCCGCAAAAACGTCACAATGGCTTAAAACTTTAGTCAGTCAATGCACTTGAATAAAACAGTAAAACAACTCTTTATAATCACTCATTAAATTAATTGGGGGGTCGTGTAGGCAATCACTACGAAACAATAAAAAAAGATGATGCTATAATCAAAAGCTTAAAATGTACTTGAAAGACTGAAAATCAACAATGAAGTTATAAGGGTAAGATTAGAATTAGATATCAAATGTGACTCTCAAAATCTGATCTTGGTGATTTTTTTCTACTGAAAAATGTCGGAAACTTTAAACTAATATTACCTAAAACGGTTTCTTTAAGAGTAATCGTTTAGTTCAGGGCGGTCCAAATCGACGTAATTTTCTGCGGACCGCTGAACTATTTTACACAATTCAAGTCTTGTCGATCGGGGGCAACGGCAACCTTCTATAACAGGGTTTCCCAAACTTTTAGTTCATCAGAACCTTTTGGACATTTTATAGGTTTGCATGTACCCCCAAAATTTTGTTATGTTTTTTAAAAAATAAAGGTCTTTAGTTAGAATCAGTCTCGGATTTTACGAGTTCCGGCCCAAAATCAAGGTGATCTCTAAAAAAAAGGGTCTTTACTTGTCGAAAAGATAAAAACTTTGAACAATTTCTAGCCGGCTCAGACCCGTAAGCTCTAACAATTTTGAAAAGTGGCCCTCAAGAGTGAAAAACTTGGAACATACTGGTTTATTTTAACAAACAACATTAAAAAACTTAATAAACTGGACTTTCAAATACCAAACAAAGTTTTATTGCATTCATTTCCTACGTAAAAGCGTATTAATGTTTCGTGCTGCCAAAAAATTGCCTATCTCCGCAACTTTTTGCTCAATCAATTCAATTGATCGTATGGTTTTGGTACAGCGATGGCGACCGATCAACAACACTAGGTGCGATTTAACCCCGTCCCGAAATCGGACCTAGACCTTCCGTGCCGTCAACAAAAACGCCAATTACTGGAGTAACTAGACCAGGGTTCTCAAGGGGGCCACGTAAAAAGTCCTCATTGTGGACTACAATTTACTTTTGGAACGAAATTGACAAAATCAGAGTTGGTTTGACAGTGATGACCTTTTTTTGGTCTTTGAATTTTGGGGAAAATTGAACAAATCATTGCTTGCTCAATTTTGTCTCTCTCTCGACGCGCATACACTCGCGTCGAGAGAGTGTCCTGAATGACACATTGCGCATAGTCACTGGATGCCTGTGTCCACTCTAACGGATCACTTATAATTTTTCTTGACAACTTTAAAGCCAGCTCAGCTTCGCCAACAAGGAACGACACATTTCTTGGCTATTTGTGGCACTCTGAATCTTGACCATATTCGGCAAGTTTTATTAAATTGGGCTTCATCCGCCTGCTAAGAAAGACTAAAGGCCCGTTTCCACTACGAGCGTGGAAAAGAGCATTTTTTGTTTCTTTTATTGATCTTCGATTGAAGCGAGCGCAAAAAAAATCAATAAAACAAACAAAGAATGCTCTTTTCCACGCTCGTAGTGAAAACGGGCCTTAAGATAACATATTTTCTAACTCATTTAACCCTCGTCATAAACTAAGGAAGTAGCCTAATAATTTACTGAGGTGTGAAAAATCTTGCCACAATCTTCTGCTCTTTGCCCAAATGCAACCTAAAAAATTGTAACGTTTTAAGTGTAAAGTAAACAGCATCTTTTTTGAAATTTAAATAAAAATTTTAAAAAATTTTTATTTTACACTTAAAGCCAAAATTTGCTTTTCCTTTCTCTCAATATGATAAATGTGTGAAATAGATATATAAACCTATGCAATTTATTACCAAGCTACCAATAAGCACAAGGTAACACAAATAAAAGACAAAAAATTTGCGAGATGCTCTTGAACACAACAGTCAACAAAAAGAATATAAAAAATTGCAAGTAATCAGTGGCGTGCGGTCAGGGCATGCAAGTTATGCGTTGCATGACCATTTCTGAAGCCATTGCATGACGAATTTTTGTGCGATGACCTATATATTTTTTTAATTTATGAAAAACAGCACTGTTTTGGAACAAAATTAAAGAAATATGAGGCCGATCCAAGACGAAGGCTTTTTTTTTAGAGAACACTAGAATTTCAGGACGAAAAGTATGAAATCTGAGACGGTTTAGAAGTAAAGACCTTTTTTTTTTTTTTTTAAAGAACACCACAATTTTAGGACAAAAAGCATAAAATCAGTGAATAATTCCAGGCGATGACTTTTTTTGGAGAACACCATGGTTTAGGGACAAATAATTAATCGGTCTATGTTTTAAAATCTCATACAGAATTCTTTCTGTTACCCAAAAAATATTGCATGTCCTACCCATTAACTACCCAGAAAATACCTAATTGCATCACCATTTTTTGGCATGTCAGTTGCATGACCAGTCTTAGAGGTCACCACACGCCACTGCAGGTAACAAAATAACAGAAAACATAGAAATTAAGACAAACATTCCAAAATGTAATAAGTAGGCCAGGTGACAATAATTTTGAAGCAAAATTGAAAGCAAGCAAAAAAATAAAAAAAAACAAAGATTAAAATATTTTTGAACAATAATTGGAAATATTTTTGAGCTTTGAAGGTTCAGTTGTCATTTTCTTTCCATCTATGACGTAGCTTGCAAAAATATCCATGCATGTTTATTAGGCTAGGCGTAATGTTCCGGCGATGAAGCACACCGCAAACTCGTGACACGCTTTGGCTAAAGAAACGAAAACACTAGTAAAATAATTTTGTTTGATTGCTATAGGTTAAAAACTGTTGCGTAACGCTTTTATCGCTCAAAAATTGAAAGCTGCCGGAGCTCGCGCTATTTCTTTTTTTGTGACGTCACATAACGGCTCATGTGATTCGTTTTGATACGCTTGAATAGTTTCAAATTTGCCAGTCACAACTGTTTGTCGTACAGGCTACCAGTAATGAGCCAAGAGATGATGCAGGCGTTAGTTTTTTGTTTCTGCAGTAATCTTTCGAGTTAGTTGCGGGTTAAGGTGGTTTACGTTGCTCTATTATTATTTAAATTGATTTTGTTGTGTAACTGAGTCTCACTATATGTATCAGTATCAGTATCTTTTATTTCTGCTCCGCCACAATAAAAACAGAAAGAAATAAACAAACATAGAGGACTGTAGCAGAAGAAGAAAAAGGAAGAAACAACAAAACGTTAAACGTTATAGCATAAACACAGTTATATTTGAAATAGTATTTAGAAGAATGATGCATGGTTGCAACACCTTACATAGAAAAGCAGATAAGGAATTATAAGACTGGGAAAAACAAAATAACAGATAAAAAAGAAAAGCGCGACAAAGCAAGATGTACCATGTATTTGAGGCATTGTTGTGTTAACGGCAAAAATACGGTGGGAAGCACAACAAGCCTGTGACCAAAAAGGATCAGACAGGCAAGCAAACCCACCGAAAGAAATCCTGTCACGGGTCAAAAGGACCATTTCATGGAAACATGGTACGAAAAAGACAAAAAATAAAATAAAAAAAAGCACACACACACAAAAGAATTGTTTGAACATTTTCTGTTATTACATTATGTTATTACTGAACATTATGTTAACGAAATAGACTTCATTTATCAATTAGAAATGTAGAAGCTAGACAAAATGCACCCCCAAGTGTTTATCATATGTATAAAAAATGCCTACTTTGTAGTTTTTATTATATTGTTAAAAACAATTTGCTAAGGATTAGTGCAGTTGTGTCTGTTTATAAACAGAAGATACTTAAATTTTATAAGTTAAAAATTAAATGTCATAAATTGTATTTTTAAATTTGTAAAGAAATAGCTATGTCAAAATATATAAAATAAGGAAAAGTAAAAAATTTATTTACAGTGATACAATTAATCGCAAAACATAAAATAAATGGGTCTTTTCATGAATAGACCCATTGTTTTTTGTAGGTGAAAAAACCAGAATTTTCAAGTCTCTTTAACAAGTCATCATTTGCAATTTTCGTTCCTGAAACTAACTGGCATAGTAGGTGGTTACTACTGCTTCTTAAAAAGATTCTTTTCCTCTTGGTTTCTTTTTTATTCTATCTTGGTGATGTAGGGGATTCCGGATTAGTTTGACCAAAAAAAGTGCTTATATTGACTTTGTGAAGAGACCTGAATTTTCCTACAGCATCAAGAGGGAATAATAAAGAAACCAAAAGAAAAAAGATCTTTTAAGAAACTAAAGCATAACCACAGGGGAATTCCTGGTCAGTTTTTTTTTTAAATGCTTGGAATCTTTTTTAAAATAACCCTATTAAATTAAATTTATTAAAAAAGATTCATTTGCCAAACTAAAAGTTTTTTTTCAGAATTTTTTTAGAAAAAAAATGTAACATTGTGAAATATTTTCATAGTTTAGTATTTATAGAACTGCTTTTCTCTATATGTAATCAATCATGCATTTGGACAAAACTTGGTGGGTTAAAATAAACCCAACCTTTTACATATTGGACTTAGCTTTATTATTAGTTCTTTTTCAACAAATTAATGTAAATACTCCGTATTTAAATTTTCCAAGAGACTATTTGCAAGACAATGTAAGACAGACATTAGAAGTGCAGCTTTTGCAGCACTCATTTGCCATGCCAGACTTAGTAAGAACTTTTAAAATTAATGCTTTATTGAAAGATTCTTTATACAAACATGACAATCATAATAAAAGTTTTGAGTTTTCTGGAAGTTCAAAATCAAATATTACTGTACATATGGTACTTGTTACTCCTTTAGAAAGGGAAGAAAATATATCAACAGAACGTTCTTTACATTCAGATCCCATATTAACTGCAGATCAAGAATTTTTTCATGTAGAAGAAACATATCGGCAAAGCATTAATACTAGCCAATCTACAAACACTAATAATGTATTTGAACTCATAAATGATACAAATAGTTTTACTGAAACTGAAGATGTAAGATGGAGACAATATTTGAATACTGTCAATGACACCCAATCTACATCAAAATGTTGCGAAACCAATTATACCAAAAACAATGACTTGTCTAATATGTCTAACAATCCTAAAGAAGAAGGTTTCCATATAGAAGTTTTTAATGGTATAAATTCTGAATCAAATGAAATAGTTGGCTGCTCATCTAATTCAAAACTTTCTCCTGATATGTCTTTGCATTATAATGATATGTTTAATCATTTAAGTAGAAGTCAAGGAGGAAGGGATTCAGTTGCATCAAGTAGCAAAACTTTGATGTTTCAACCAACAATGTTAAATGCTCATAATTCAGAGGTAGTGACAAAAATTTTTTATAATGGACATATTGTGAACTTTGTCTTATGCTTTTTGCTTGTTTGTTAGTATTATTTTTTTATCACATTTTGGTTGCTTGTGTTGTAGGTTTACCATATGTCCTGACTTACAAACTGTGTCCTGGCCAGTCAGTTGAAAATGTTCTGAATTTTCAATTTGTTTTTATCCTTGCATGTTTGCAGCAGCTGTGCTACAATGACATAATACTATTATTACTATTGCTGTTATAATAGTAATATTTAGCTGGGACAGTCCCAATTTTAAGCACATGTCCTGGCATCCTGCCTAACTATGCTGTCATAGGATTTTCTATTTAAAGCAATGACTTTTTTTGTCTTCACTTGATTTCAAACCAGCACCCTGGTGTTCTATTTCAAAAATATGGTATGCCTAAAGTGTTGTAAACAATGTTCCTTTTAAGCTGTGCCTGTGCACGCATTCATTGTTTTATTGCACACAGGTGCAAACCTATCTTATTTTTTGTTTCATGTGCATATTTGTTGTTATCTCTTGATAACTTGTATAGCCTACACTACAGCATTTATAATCCATACTATAGAACATAACTTATAAAATAGCCAAATGTTTTAATGGGCCTACTTAGCAAGATAGAAGACTGAAATTTCTTTATGGATTGTTGCACAAATATAGCCATTTCTAAAAAATGCCTGCATGCACAAGCTACAAAAAATTAGCTGAAATTTGGTTGTAAATTAGGGATGCACCAATATTATTGGCATATTAGTATGGCATATATTATTGGCATATTAGTGTGGACCATATCGTCCACTTTGCTGATATGTTGGTATCAAAGTTTGTTGACACAGCTGATACTCTTTGCTAATATGAATGTAAGAAACATTATTTTTTTGGAGACAAAAACCGAAAAATCAGAGATGGATTTTAAGGTAAAGACTTTTTAGAGATAACCACTTGGGAGAAAAATCAAGAAATTAAAGATAGATCAAAAGCACCAATATATCGGTTATCAGCTAACTTGTATAATGTATATCAGTGCATCCCTATTGTAAACTTTACAACCAAAAAATATATTATTTATTGTTATCAAAAATAGGATTTATATTAAAAAGATATTAATTTTAGGATGCTGACCTGATGCAGATGCTTTATGAGCAAGACATTGATCTTGGCTACAATTGGCAAAACAGTGATCCAGTAAAACAGCTCAAAGATCCAAATGATGTTTCGATGATGAAAACTGACTCATTGGTTGGTATTTGACTTAGCACTGTTTGGTGATAGATTGATTTTTCATTCTTATTTTAGAACCTCAATAACTTTTCCATTGATGGTGAAACTGGAGAATTAATACCTATCAGTCAGAACGCTAATCAACAGGTGAATTACATTGTTGTAATTAAATTTTTCAAGTTGTCTTAAAAAGATGTTAAAAAGATGAAAAGCAAAAGATCGTGTTTTTTTATTTATTGCAATAAACAATTCACGAGTTTTATTAAAACATCTAACTTAAAAATTTAATGTTGAAAAAGTTGATTTTGACCAAATTATTTGTATTTTATTTTCTTATCTAGTTTATACTAATAATTTTTTGGATGTAGCAAAACGAAGCTCCAAGATTAGCTCCAGCAACGCCCCAATTGTCTTATGGAAATAACAGTTTTGAAGCAAGTAATGCCACACTTGATCTTGAAGAGTGTTTAGAAATCTTAGAAAATTCGATTGATGATTTGCGACCTTCAAAACCAACCAGTCAAGTAAGCTGGTGTGGTTGTTATTTGGGCTTTAGTGATTTTATCTTTTACAATTGTTTCCTTTGTAAGAAGTGGTTTTTAAGCCTTACAGCTTAGATAATCTACTAAAATTTTTTGAAAGTTATAAATAAATTACAAATTTAAAAAAAATTTTTTTTTGCAGAAATCCATTGAAGAATGCAACAATATGGTTAGAAATTTAACGTCGTTTATTGATATTCCTTTGAATACCACAGTGCAATCAGACCCTGTAAGAATTTATATATATATATAAGTGTTTACGTGCGTACAATTATTAATCAAAGCAACTACTTTTGATTATATTCGAACGACTACTAGCCGAACTTTTATTGTAAGTTAATTTTTTTCAGAATACTGGTTTGTGGCAGCAAATAGATGAATTGTCTGATTTGACTAACCTGAACTTGCGTGAGGAAAATCAGACTATTGCATCGCCATCATGCAATGAAGTTAACGGAAATCTAAAGTATGCAAGTCTATAATTTGTTGGTGTTGTTCTTGTTGTCCCTGTTCCCGACTGATTTTGGAGAAGCCATTTCCTAAACCTTTCATAAACCTAATTTCTAATTTTAATGATCTTTCTCCAACTAGTTGTTTTGTGTTGCTGCTTAGTTGTAGTAGAAAGGATAAGTGTGTATGTGTCAAACATAGTTGGCATTGTAGCATGTAAATATCAGGGTTCATGATATGTAGACAGTATAGTAGTAATTTATTGATTCTAAGCTGTGCCAATTTTAAATGCTTGTAACGTAGTTATGTTCTGAGCAGTTATATGTATATATATCAGTTATATTATGCAGTTATATATCATGAGGTGTTGTGTTGATAAATCTTTTTTTTTTGAGCTGATTACGAGGTGTGATGTGTTTAAGCTTATTTATGCATGTCCTTATGTGATGCTTGGATTCAATTTACGATGTTAGTATGATATTTATTGTAAAAGACTGTGATTTTCTTGTTTTTGGATGTATTTGAGTGTGCTCGTATTTCTGACAGTCAATGTTAAGAGTTCAAGAACAGAAGCGTAAGATGGGTGTCTATTGGAAGAACCATGGTTTTGTCATGTAGGTATTGATTGGTTGTGTCTCGAGTGGAATTAGCGAGTCCTTGAGCCTTTCCGTGTTTGGTATGAGATATTGTGATTGTTATTTTATCAAAATGCTTTTTGATCTGCAATTCTTTTGGGTGGAGTGGAATATTGAAAATTTGTAGATGTTGAAAAGAGTAACAGACAGAACTCAACATTGTGGTACTCTTGTTAATTTTTTTTGTTTGTTCAGAAAGTGTGCGGTTGTAATGAATGCATACTTGTTGTCCTTTTATGCAATTTCTCAAGAGCCTTATGGTTATGTGTGCAAGTGTGTTAGTATGATTTTGTTTATGCTCTTTGCGTCATATGCCTTGCTCGTATTTAAAGCTACAACCACAGTTATAGGCGAAGGATTTACCTTGTTAAAACCTTGTGTGGATTTGTATAAAGCAGTGTTTGTGTTTAAATCCAATTCAAAAGTTATATCTTTTTCTAATCATTTTGTTAGTCTTTTACTCATGAATCCCAACATTTTTTTATCAGGAATTACAATCCAAGGTTCATACTTAAGTAGTGAACATTAATTGCCTTGCATGATATTAAGATCTGGTGTAATGCAATAATTTGAAATTTTTCAGCTGCAACGGTCAAACCCCAATGCCAACAGTTGAGCAAAGAAATATGGGCGAACAATTTAGCTTTACACCAAGGGAATACAACGGTGTAGGTACGTTAAAATCCCGCCACTTAAATTATTTTAGCTATATTATTTGCGCTCACGACATATTAATAATTTGCAGCTCAGTCTCTAAACACTTCTATGTTTGATCCCGGTTTGCCACAATCATATCCCGTGCTTGGTTTTCCCGAAAACGAGCGGAATTCACCGGTTCAACCAGCATCTTCTTACATGCCAGCCCCTATTGCTTCTGACGATGGAATTCCAATGGATACTTCCTACGTTCCTATTAATTCTGCCGAAAAACAGGTTAGTTAATGCAAAGGTGTAAGTAGTTTAGGTTTGACGTGAAGTACGTGTACGTTAATTTGTTGAAACGTATAGCATTTACTGATTGAACGTTTAAGTTTTTTTCGACCGTAAATACTGTTTGAGTGGACTGAATTTAGAAATTAACCAAATTTCCACGTATTATTTAGGAGCAGAATTTTTCCGGTGAACCTTTTAACAATTTCAATTATCAAATGGAATCATCTTCTCCCGGCGGCAGTTCTGCTCCTGTTCTCTCTTCTCTTCCTGAGCCGGGCCAGAGTTTTTTCGATTATTTGTCTTCAGAAGATGGCGCTTACGCTAACGCCACTTCGACTGCCTCATCATTTCAACCATTACCGGTAAACAAGATGTTTAAACTAGTCCTGCCATATTATTCGAGCTATGTCTTGTTTTATTTGTTTTGGCTAAATTGTTGTTGTTAAAAATAATTGCAAAAACGCGTTTAAAGTTTACTTGATAAAACTATTCTAATGTGTGTTTAACAATCCTTTGCAATTTAAATCAAAAGAAATACACTGCGAGAGAAAGTAGTTGTTAAAGCTGCCCCTGTTTTTAAGGCGACTTCCTTCCTGAATCCCCCGGTTTCAAATTTGTCACCACCCCCTTTAAACCAGTCTTCATCTGCAAATACTCTCCTGGACGAACTTGACCATCAACTTGGTTCCGTTGATAAGAAAGGAGCCGTTGAATGCTACGAGTCTGATTCCGGGATTTCCCTTGATCAAAGTCCTCGAGGTACATTTTACTGTTATTGCAGTTAGCACTTAAGCCATTTACTAAAAGTAACGAGCTTATTATCAGTCAAATACTTGTAAATGTCTAGCTAGTTTCTCAAACCTTGGGAGAAAATTCGATGCCCAGGTTGTAGGCTAGAAAAATTGCAGAAAAACTAAACATTAGATAATATTTAAAATTAGGTTCTGTCTAAACGCATTCAAGAATTTTCTATTCAAGTTTTCTCACTGAAAATGTTCTTCCCTGCCTTGATCGAATTATCAAAATGTAACCCATAAATATTCATTACAGGTGTTGATTTTCTAACCTTGAATTCTGCCGAAGAAGCAGTTTTCACCAACGATGGTGAGTTTAATACGACGCCGCTAATATGGGCAGCGCCGATTTATCGCTGCATTACTTCACAGAGTAATATTACGTTTGCCTCGCAGTTACTTGTCTGAAAACGGAACCGGTTGCTTCTGACCAAGGTTTCGCGATGCCAGAATTTAAAGCAGTTCAACATAACCATACCTACAATGGCACTGCTGGAGTGGCTAAACCAACAAAAAAGTAAGTGTAATTGTTTCAATAAATAAACTGTGCGTACTTAAGCTGTGTTTATCAATCTTAAAACCAATATCCTGGTTTCTTTTGGCTAACTGGCCGAAAAAGAAGTATCTCTACAGTATCTTCCGAAGAGCTTACTCTCCCTCGCTCCGCTCGCTGTGCTCTCCCGTTTACGCTGCAACGGGCACAGCACTCTCCTCAACTCTTATCTCCACAGGGTTGGTCGAGTCGAGACTCCTTCTTGCAGCAACTGTGGTTCTGAACCACAGGATCTCTCACATCTCGTGCTCGACTGCCCTGTACTAGACCCTCTTCGTCGGGCCATTTTCGGCCACACCCCTTTTCTTCTGGACCTCTGGTCCCGTCCATGGGGAGTCGCCCGACTATTGGGATTCCGCGGAATTGATCCGCGCCCCCATCCCTAGGAATGGGTCGGGTAAAACCACCACCACCACCAAAAAGAAGCCTGAGATTTTTTAAAATTGAGCTAAGAGTTAAGCAAAAGAACTTGGGATGACTAAAGAGTTCCAAGTGAGCGCAAAATGCTTTAGTTTTTGAAAAATCGTGAAATTTCTAAATTAGTTTCTACTATACCTTGCTTTTCATTGATGATCGCTTCGGTTTTTTTAGTATTAAGTGATACTCTCAAGCAAGTTTTGAAACATCTTTCGTTTAGCCGTCATTTGGCAAGATTTCGTATTTCTTCGTTTCATCTCTGTCTTTATTTGTTAATTTTTGTCCTTAAAAAACCAACCATGATTTACGGAATGCTAGTTTGGCGTGCGGCTTTCTTTTGGGTTTTGACACTTTCTACAGGCAAATGAAACTTGTTCAGAAAACTTCTAACTGTTTGCGACTGCCCTTAAAAGAAAAATCTTCTTACAAAGACAATTTCAACTCTGAGATCATTTGATATATATCAGACTGCACAAAAAAAACTCCTTCTGACATTGAGATTGCACGCCATACTTGCACCAATTATCACGCACGCCCGAAAGTTTTCTAAAGCCATTAGGTGGGTCTTAATAGAAAAAAAAGATTGAGAAACATTATTGCAAATAATTCTTATTTTGCGGCGTAATATGGTCAAGCACTTTCTCTTGAGTTTTTCAATCAAATCAATTCGTGTTTGATTAATTAATTTAAAAATTGGTTATGTAACCTAATCGTTTCAAAAATAAGTGATGAAAAAATAGGGTAGCCGCACTCGTCAAGAATAATTTGTTGTTTTAAATTTCCGACAAGTTTCGCTTTTTAAAACTATCGTAATCGTACATCTAGAAAAGTCGATAAGTCGGCCAGCACTCGCGAATCCCGCGACGAGAAGAAAGCTCGCGAATTGAATCTTCCCTTTACTCTGGACGAAATCATCCTGTCTCCAGTAGAGGAGTACAACGAAATGCTGGCGCGTACTCCCCTAAACCCCGCCCAGCAGGCGCTTGTCAAAGACATCAGGCGACGCGGGAAAAACAAGGTACGTCACGCACCCCCGACTTGAAATTGCATTCACTCATCAACTCGATCACTCGCGTTAGTGTGACAGTCTGCTGGTTTCTGACATCAACTTTTTTCACTGTTTCGTGAGCGTTTAGCGACTTAAAGAGGTAATAACACTATTTTCCGATCACTTGTGAACTCGCCATCGCTTCGGGCCGTTCGCCAGCAACATTGTTTATCGACTGACGCGCGTTAAGCCGTTTCTTAGGCTTGTAGTTATATTCATTAAAAGGCGTTTGTACGGGGTTTTTCACGTAATTGTTTGCTGCGCGGTTTCGACCAATTTCAGTTTTTATGTTATCAATAAGTTGCGTAATCGTTCCTCTTATATTTCAAAAATCACTTTCCTAGATTTCAGTATGAAAACGATAGTAATATTCAAACAGCGATATTAGTGTTTTTTTAGATAACTTCGATCACGTTTTGTTTCAAATCGTGTCAAATAATGAGATTACGTTTTTGGTTGACCATATGTTCTAATTGTCATTCGCTTAAGAAACACTTGCTACGAACATTTCAATGACAGCTTGTACGGCAAACCGGTTGTCACTAGTTTAAGTCCCCCATCAGTTTTTGAAAATTTTAATAGGAATTTGAACGATTCAAACGGATCAATTTTCTGCTTTTTTTTACGTTATTACTTTAAAAAAAGCTTTTAAACTTTAATGAAACGCAGTCAAATTTTAATGTTAATTGAAAACGAATGTCACGAAATTGGCTAAAAACAATTTCACCTCAATGATGCCTCAAATGAGATTCGATTTTTTAAATGCTTAATTACAAATGCATGAAAGAAAAATCGCTAGCTGTTGAAAAGCTTCGAAATTTCCATTGTCATTTCTAAGCCAGGAATATGGTGTCAAAGACTTTGTTTTTTGCAGGTGGCGGCTCAGAACTGTCGCAAACGAAAGATTGAAACCATATCGAACATGGAAGAAGATGTCGAGCTGATGAGGAGCAAGAAGCAGCAGCTCATTGATGAACAGAAGGAGTTAGAAATTCAATACGAAAATATCAAGCTTCAATATTCCGCCCTCTACCGGCAGGTGGGTCTCGATCTAAGGCAGGGATTTTCATTGGGGTCACGAGATCGGGAAGAAAACGGGCAGAAGCCTTTTTTTTTAGTCTTCACTGGTCTTTTGGGACAATATTCTCAGCAGGCGGCTGTGGGCGTTAGGAGTTTTTAAAAAGGGGCCATGGACCAATGAAGTTTTAAAGCAACTGAACTAAGGTCTCAATGTTTTTCAAAAGCCAAGTCAAACTGAACCGTATTTATGTTCTTGCTTCACCATCCTGCCGCTTCGATTGTGTCTCGACTAGTTTGCTTTTGATCAACTTATTCCATTCGCTTTCCAGATCTTCAGCGCTCTTCGCGACGACGCCGGCCGTCCATACGACCCCGAACACTTCCGTCTGGAACAGGTAGAGGGCGCTGTTTTTTTGGTGCCTCATCAAAGACGAAACGGACAAAGCGATTCGGGCGCCGGGGATGTTGACTTTTCAAAGGTGAAGCAGGAACGTTCTTGAGGGGTCGCGAGAGCTTTTTCAACGAATCTATGCGATTCTTTTGATAGAAACTGTCAAAATGTGTTCCCCTTCTGTTTTTCACCTGTTTTAGCCACGAATTACTACACCACTGGTTGTGTCCTTTTAAGAGTTTTAAAAAGCGCTCGTTGTTTTCACTGCGACCGCTTCTATTCGGTCACTTCTAAAACAATTTCGGCTTCACCTTAAATCGTGTTTTCCGCCTGACAACACTCATATAGTTTCGTATAAAATGTCTTGCAAATTGCTTTTCTCGTAGCTTCAACTGTACTGTATATAGCGTTTTTTTTTGGTTTTACTGCTTTGTATATTTGCTGTTTTTGTTTTGCAACAATTTTGTGCCATTAATAAATTGATCTGATCTTTTAATAAACAGCTTGTTAACTGGGCGGTTATATCAGTTAACCTGCACTCAGCTCTTGGTTTAAAATTTTGGAATGTTATAATCGTCTCTTATGATGTTTTCAAAATATTTTTTTTGTTACCATGGGAACCAACAACGCTATTCAAGCTCCGCTTTTTTTGTTGTTGTCAATTCTCTTTTTGTACAAAATAAACCTTTAAAAATGCGATGTTTTTATACAAATAAAAATGAGGGAAGTTTATGTGTCGCTATTTGGCTCAGTTTCATTCTCTGCCAGTTCAGCGACGTAAAATAGTTTTATTGCGTGAGAAACAGTTGTAAGAGTTGTTTTTTGTCCATCGATATATGAAATTGAATTGATTAAAATAAATTAATTGTGACATCAAAAAATTTGGACCAACAATATTATGGTGGTGGTGGGCTTACCTGACTCATTCCTAGGTATGGCGGTGCGGAACAATACGCCGGACTTCCAATAGTTGGGCAATCCCTCTGGGACGAAGAAGGAGGTCTAGGATAGTGATGGTGTGGCCGAATATGGCCAGACGTAGAAGATCAAGTACAGGGCACTCTAGCACGAGATAAAAGATGTTTTGTAATTCGGAACCGCAGTGCTGGACGAAAAAGTCTCGGCTCGACCAATCCTGTGCAGGTATGTAACAAGAAGGTGTGTGCCCGTTGCTACGTAAACGAAAGAGGACACATCAAGCGGAGCGAGGGAGAGGAAGCTACTGCAGGGATTTGGTGTTGGAAAAAAACAAATTAAATACCGCGTCTCCAAGTGGTGTAGAGGGATAGGCGTTGGGAGGAAATAAGAAGTGAGAGAGAGAGAGTGCTATGAAGGAGGGACATGAATGGCACCGACTTTAGCAAGAGAATTAGCTAAGTCATTGTCCGGAAGAGAAGAATGACCAGGTATCCATTGAAGATGAATACCTGGTCATTCTTCCAACTTGCACGGGTGAGAGGATGTTGTTGTATTCTAGAAAATAGGTAAGTCGTCCAAGGACCATATTCTTTTAAAAAATTTAGAAGTGTAGGAATTGAGAGAGATAGGGCGATAAGAGGAGAATGAGTCAGAGGGTTTGCCTGCTTTATGAATTGGGATGATGGTCGATTGTTTCCAGGCAGATGGTCAAGTGTATGTGTTGACCAAGACAGGTTAAAGATATGTAGGAGGAATTGTAGACCAGATTGTGGAAGGTGGGTTAACAGTAGGTTGGTGATTTGATCAGGGCTCGATAAAATAGAGTTTGAAAGTTGGGAGATAGCTGATGAAAGCTCTACGAAAGTGAAAGGTGAGCAAAAAGTAGGATGGAGAAGATTACCTTGAGCAAGTCTGATTTCGTTCGCTTGGCTTTTTTTGGAGCTGCTAAAGAATCTAGGGGTTTGAGTAAAGAAGTGGTTTGTAGATCTGCGGAAAGTTGGTTTTCACAGTCTACGGGGGTATGACAGTTTGGAAAATTGAATAAAGGAGGAGAAGGAGCTCCTGAGATGGAACAGAGTAGAGAGAAGACTTCGCAGGGAGGGGTTTTAGGAGAAAGGCTAGAGCAGAGGCTCAACCAGTGGGTCATGACCCATTGATAGGCATTACCATTGGAGCATTTTGAGATGGGTCACATAGCAATTTACAAATTGGTAAATTTGTTGAAAAATTTAGTATTATTTGCGTTACGTTATTTGATTATACTTTTGTGTTTTTATTCAGTAGTTTTGATTGAAGTTGCAATGAAAGAGGCCGCTGTTTTTTGCGACCAAAAATGTTAATTTTTGCGTTAATGAAAGTGTTTGGTTTTGCTCAAAGAGCGTTTTTATAAATAAAGTAGGCGACAATCGTGCTTGACCAATCACAATATTACATCATTAATATGGTTGGTAGTTGAACTTGCTGTTAGCAATCGAACTAATCGTGATAAACATGCACTTTCATTGCGATTGATTGCTGCATACTGAAGCGGCTTTCCATTTTCTTTCTTTATGCAGTTGCAGTTTGGTGGTTTGTATTTATTTGATATTCGGTTACCTAAAAGTCTTATGTTATAAATCCTATTGTGTTTAGGCGTGTCTCGGTTTTAGTGCATTAAACCTTAATTTAGGCAATGTTGCGTGTGATAATTTCGTAACAATTTAATACACTAAAAATATTAAAAATCTATTGATAACAGTAGCAGTAACGAAAAGCCGCTGCAGCATGCAGCAATCAAGGTGCGATAAAAGGTGCACATTAATCAAAATTAGTTCGATTGGTAATAGCAAGTTCAACTACTAACCATATCATCTCCCCCACTAAAGATTACTGGTTATAGTAACCCATTAGTCGATTAGGTTGTTTTCTTATTCAACAGGAATGCCGTACAGAATTAGCTTCATCTTGTACATCTTTAGAATTAGAACTGGTACTTTCTGTAACCATTTTAGCATAAAAACTTTTTCTGTGACCGTTTCAGTGTCAATCTCTTTGCTATTTTCTTTCGCTAAAGTCGCGTCGTTTGTTTGTATATTGGTCATAGTATTGTTTGCAATGGGATGTACTTTGGACAGGTCCAGGTGTTCCCTGCAGAAATTTTCCGGAATTAAGCAAGAGAAAGACCAGAGCAGGAAAGGTGCATCCAGAGAGAACAGTTAATGCAATGTACAGACCGTGCAGATCGAACAGGGGTTTATAGAGCCAGGGTTGCCGTTTAAAAGGAGCATGAGTATGAGCAGACCCAATAGAATAGAAATATGGGAAGAAAAATATTTGGGGTGGGGAAATAATCAGTAAAGATAGAAGAAGATTTTGAGTGCGGTTGGTTGGTAAACAAGAAAGAAATGGGGAGGGACATTTAGGATTAAGAAAGCTGTCCATATGTAACCGCGCAGTGGACAGCAGAGACAAAAAAAGTAGAAATGTCCCAAAGGGTTCGCCCGAGGATGAGACCCTCGGGGAATTGACTAGCCACTTTGCCGCTCCCCCAGAGCAGGAAAAGATACTGGACCACCGCGTTGAGGTGGCTTGTCGTTAGTGCAGTAAAAAATTTTAAAGCAGACATTGCCGCTGTTTTCATTTTTAGAACTTCGTCAGTGCTGTGCTGCACAATATTATCGTCATTTTGTTTGTTGTAAAAGCAGATTTACATACTAAAACTTCACTTTATTTTAAATTCGAGTGGTTTTTGTTAATTAATAACGCAATTTTTGTTTCAATACCATTAATATCGTATGAGAACGGCTGGATCAGTAGCGCAAATTGTTGTCAAAAGTCACTATGTAATAGATTCTTACAAGCTTTTAAATTATACTAAAATCTTATATAGGCATATTACTTATGTTAGTTTGTAATTATGTTTGGTTTTCTGCAAGAAATAAAAATGAGAATATTTAGGCAACCTTGCATATAAAAAATATTACATTTTTTACGTCTTTTTATAAAGTAAAATTTAGCAATACCCTTAAATCTTATCAAGTGAATTATTGTATTGACTAGGTTGGCGTATTGCCTTGTATATTTTACAGCTCTCGAACAAAATTTGGATCAAGTCGCATAAGTGACGTAACGTATCTGCAAATGTTACTTGTTTTATCTTCTCTTGGAAGAAGTAATTGGCAGCGATTGTTCTATGTACAAAAGCGCTTGCAGCGCCTAATTTGGGGACAATTTTTGTTTTTGTCATCTCAATCTATCCCAATTTGCCGGAAAACGTCGGAGGCGATATACTTGGAGTAACCGCGAAGCGATTTAAAAGAACTGCTTTCAATATCCGGTTGAAAGTACAGTATTTGACTTTTTAATTTTTTTTTAAGAGATAAGTTGTTAGTGAAATTTAGAACTACCTACTAGTCGGTTTTGGCGAGTAGCTCTAATTTAAGGTCTATCTATAAAATAAAAACTGAAGAAAAAATTTCAACCAAAAAGCAATATCATGGCTTCTTCGAAAGTAGGTATGCGTAATTGCCAGAAGTTGGACGTCTAGAGACATGTTTTTTGAAGCCTTGGTCTCGGACCTCTGCCTCTTTAGTCCAGGTCGTCGGTGGTCTTCCTATAAACTGAGTAAAAAGCTCATAAAAATAAAAAATTCTCAAAATTTCTTCCTTTTTATTTATTTCAAGAAGAATGTTGTATTAAACAAGAATTTGATTGAAAATGAGTTATTTTTTACTTAAAAAAACAAAAAAACCACTCGACAAAAGTCAAATATCGCTCATTCAGAAAATTATTTAATGAAACTATAAAAAACAAAAATTGCTTTCTTAAAAATACAATATATGATTCTTTATTATAGAAAAATTACATTGCTTTATTAAATTACATTGTTTATTAATATCGAAAAATATTTCAATTATTGTTAATATTTTCTTTAGAGTTTAAAGTTCACACTTGCAAACTTGACGGTGTAATATAGCGTGACCCGACAGTTGATCGAACGACACTTGATCGAAGCGACACTTGATCGAAACTACAGTTGATCGATAAACGCTGTTTCGATCAAGTTTCGTTTTGATTAAATGTTGTTTCGATCAAGTGTCGTTTCGATCAAATGTCGTTCGATCAACTGTCGTAGCACCGTAGTAGATAGGCCTATACGAAAGAATGCACAAAGGTGGTTTGCTAGAACAATCATTACAAACCAAAGTTTTTTGTTTTCTTTTATATTGACCATTACTTTTTTGCTGGATTTCTTTGACGTAATAGAACACGCAGTACAATTGGGCTTATGTGATTTATTATCAAATTGCAATAAAAAAAAGTCGTTCAATCAAACGTGAAGAGAAGATTGCGCTGCTATACCAGTGGCCTCTTCTATTCCTGCTTTTTTAGTATACCCTTCTAACATAACACAAATAATTTTTTCTCTAAACTTTTTTTGAGTAAGTTTTGTACTTGGATTTTTAATATTATAGTTTATTCGTGAATCTACTAAACCAATTTCAATGATGAAATGCCAAATGCACTGATACCGTATCACCTGCTTTCTTTGAAACTAGAGTGGCAGAATTAAAGATTAAAGAAATCAACGCCCCCCATATGTTTATCATACAATGCTTGCACATTAGGTTTATGAACTAGCCTGTCACCTTATTTGATTTTATTATTACTTCTGTAGTTCCTGTATCACCAAGGAAAGAAAACATGTTTATTTTCATTTCATCTCTATATTTATCCTCCTGAATAGCAGGAAAGCGTCGGAGGCGCTATACATAAAGAAAGCCATTATCTCCCACCTGCTTCCAGAGATGCCAGGATACTGCTATCCAGTTGAAATTTTTCTATTTTTATTTTAGAAATATGACTAAAATTTAGAACTGCTTGCTGAGAGCGCCAAGCAGGGGAAAATGCCGTAAAGTGTCTTTTTCATGAACAGAACAGAATGGCGCGAGTAAGTTTTGAACCGAAACCATGTTGATCACAATTACCGCGCTTTTAACCACTTGACCACGCTGCCGAATATGACCACGTTTACTTTTCCATTGTTTTTTCAAGTACAAGAAAACAGCGCATGTACCGATGAGAATGGTGCGATACGATTTCTTGTAACGCACCTATCCCAATTCTATTTGAACAAGTCCCACGAGCCCTTAAACGACTGATGCAGGGTGCCATTCCAAATAATTTCACAAATGAATACTTATTAGGGAAACACAGACCATCGACATCAGTTAATCACCACAAAGTTATTTCAATACTACTAGCTTATTCAAATATTAATTCTTGAAAACGTCAAGGGTAATTTGTGCGTATTCTGCAATTGAAATATATTAATTTAACTATTCAAATATATCAAAGAAATAAAAATAACAGGTATGACTTACCAAAATCAGATTACTTTAATTACGAAACAAACTTTACCTTACTCTAGCTAAGCAACAACATATTTAAACATAAGAAAACACTTCCTAAACCTAAACTAGCTAAACTCAACTGACCACGTTTTGTGAATGAGTTTTCTTGATAAATTATGATATAATCAAAATTTTAGAGTTTCCTCATTATTCAAAATGCACAAAAATGTCAGCATTATTCGCAAAATACGAAAAAACATCTAATGTGAGCAGTGAGCTTATTGCTCTATGCACATTTTATTAAACCGCGGTGCAATGTTTGATACTGCAACACGCATACCGCGTTCAATGTCAATCTTTATTGCGATACTTGAATACTGCTGCCGCAGAAAAACCGGCTTTACACAAGTATGACGTTGCAAAAGGCACAAGAACACGGAGAGCTTTACAGCCTTCAAGTGGAAACTCAGATCGAGCTTTAACCCAAAATGAAATGAGTAAATTAAGGTTGTATAAGCTTTTCAAAGTGAGGTCAGAAGAAAGATCGATAAATTGTTCAGCTTCCAGAGATGTAAAACCCTGAGAGGCATTTCGATTATCAACAAAAGGATTTCTTATCCAATTGTGCTTCTCCATGTCTTCAGAAAAATATTTCTCAAAATGCGAGATTAGAGGATCCAAATGCGAACACATCACAGTCTTCATATCACACTCATCGGGAGGGTATTCTGCAGGAAGAGATTGCCAGATTGCGAGTTTAAATGGGATTTTAAAAGTGGAAAGTTATCACATTGCTTGTTATTTATCAGCAGATCAGTTTGTCACAACTGTAGTTTTCTTTTAAAGGCTGTAATTTTGTCATGGAGTTGCAGAAAGTGAGTTTCTTTTCCTTGAAGGAGATGTTTAATTGATTTAATTTTAAGAAAATATCGCAGAGATACGCCAACTGAGTCAGGAAAACTTTATCCTCAAAGGTGTAGCAAATGCATGGTTTTCTTCTTTTAAAAATATGGAGATTTTGTTTCTCAATTCGTACACACGCAGAAGAACTTTGCCTTTGGAAACCCACCTTGCATTACAATAAAACAATAAATTGTTGTGCTCTGCTCCTAATTCATCGCAAAGACGTTGGAAAAGCCGAGCTTTAAGCGGCCTTGCTTTAATGAAGTTCACAATTTTGACAACACTTTTAAGCACTCCATTAAGGTCACCACTGAGCTGTTTCGAAGCCAGCGCCTCAAGTTATATTAGGCAGTGGGTCCATTTTGCGTTAACTGCAACGCCCTGCACTAACGTTTGCAGCCCGCCAAAGCGGCCAGACATAGCTCGGGTACCATCCGTGCATAAACCAACGCAATATTTCCACTGAAGATTATTTTCCTGAAAAAAATTGTTCAGTATTGCAAACAATTCATGCGCTCTACAATTTTTTAAAATGGGTTTACAAAAAAGCAAATCTTCAACGATATTGTCGTCGTTATCGATAAAGCGTACGTAGCAAATCAAATAAGCATCTTTATTACTGGTACTGGTTGTTGCCTCATCTAACTGTAAGCTGAACTCATTTTCACGCATTTTTGCTACTAGCTGATTATTAATATTATCCGAAATTTTATCGATCCTCCTACTAATGGTATTGTTTGAGAGTGGAACAGCTTTTAGTTTTTAAGCAGCTGATTTTCCACTCATTGTCGAAACTAAGTCAAAAGCAGCAGGAAGCTTAAGTTCTTCCGCAATGGTATGCAGCTTTTTACATTTCGAGATTCTGTACGCAACTTTAAAAGACGCAAGCTGTGCTTTGGCTGGTGTTTGCAAAAAATTTGAAAATACGACCGACTGTTTATTCATTTCTGATAACTTACGAGCAAAAAACTCGCGTGGTTTTGTAAATAAGTTATGTTAACAAACAACTAACAAGCGTTTCACAGAGCTGCTGCTTACCACACAACGTAAAATTGTAAAAAGCTGCTAACAACTTTCACATTGCAGTTTTTGTCAGAAAAGCAGTAAATGCAACAACTTTCACAAGTTCTCGCGGCGCCCAGTTTGGGAACCGCTGGTCTAAGACTTAGTGGTTAACGCTCTTTTTTTTTCGCTGCTGATTGGTTGCCTTTCTTGACCAATCAGATTTCTTTTCCTTTCCTATATACATGTATAAGCACGATCGGATCGCCGTCAGTTCATTCGGACGATTCCTCCCAATAAGTGTCAAATAAAAAGTCTTCAAGAAATGAACACGTTTATTAAAGCTATCTTAAAGTTTTGTACAGCCAATCAACACATTTTTGATACTAATTACGAAATGATTTTAATAGTTCCACATTTAACTTTAATCTTAATTAGTTATAACTTTTAAATTTATATTTTAATACTTGTCATTTGCTCATGACATTTAATACTAAAAAAGTAGTTTTCATATGCATCTAATTTTGCGGCGCGCTAAATGTACTTAAGTTTATAATTTAACCCACTATGAAAAAAGCTTGGACATCCCTGCTTTAGATCACGTGTTGAGAAAAGGCCCGTTTTCACGACGAGCGTGGAATAAGTAATCTTTGTTTGTTATATTGATTTTTTTACCTCTTTCCGCGCTTACGCGCTAAGCGAAACAAAGAATCCTTCACCCCACATTCGTAGTGGAAGTATTCTTTGTTTTATTGATTTTTTGTTTCGCTTAGCGCTAAAGCGCGGGTTAGATAAATAAAAATTTAGTAAATCTTCAGGTTTACCTACGAAAAAAAAAGTAAAAACAACTGCCATTATTTCAAAGAAGCCAAAGAGATCCGTTTGCAAAAAAACTTAAGAACGACTGATCTAATCGGTCAGCAACAAAGCATACTGTGATTTGTGTATTTTAGATCACAAAGTACTTTTATTAAGCTTGTTGTGTGCAAGCGGTTTATAAAAAGATTCCTATTGCTTGATCAAAGAACGACTTGTTAAAAGATGACTATCTGAAATTGGAACCATCAAAACTGTTAATTATTTGAAACGAGCGAAAGTCTATGGAATATGATTTCATTAATAGCAGTAAGAAAGTTATGAATGATTCAAAATCAATTTGATTTTTATATTTTTACTCTTTGAAACGAACTAAATTTATCTTCATTATTGTATTTGATGACATTTTATTCTTTTTAAAAAGTTGATTAATTTGTCGTTTTCATCCGTAATTACCCAATTTAAGTAGAAATAACGATGTCTTTTATTTGCGTGCCGAAAATGACGAGAACATGGTGATCAGTAGAACCGCAGACAATGTTGGTTTGTGAACTTTGAATAGTGACGTTTTGAATATTAATTTGGTTGTTCCTGAAACAATAAAATGAACTTTTTGTTTGTTTTGACAATGGATTGGATTGGTGCTCAAACGCTTAGGTTCATGTTTGTCATCTGACGTTAAACTTTTCACCTGTTCATTTTTAAATGGCGATCGTTAAAAAACTACTCAGGTTAAATTTTAATTTTTTTCTTTAGATGTTGGTGGTGAAATTGAGTGTTTAGAACTTTAGAACAATGATCGAACAGAAAAGATTATAATGCAGTTAAGAATTTGAAAAGAGAGTTTCCGAAATTGTGTCAAAATTAATTAAAAAAGTGTTAGTTCTAAGAGCTTTTAATACAGAAAAAAAGCTTTTAAAAACAAGCCATAAACTTAAATTCAAATTTTAAACCTTTATTTCTATGTTTGGGATAGCTGTGAAAAGAAATAAAAATAAACTTACACAATCCACGTTCGACTTTATATTTAAAGGTTTTAAAATAAAATTTAACTATTGTTTGAATCTAATTTTGAATCCATTTAAGCGATTTTTAATTTAAAGTTTCAATTAGTTCTCATTTTTTTAATCTCCCAAAAAAACACTCTGTGGAAAAACTTTTCAACGAAATATTGAAGCTATATAAAAATAGCAAAAGTATTTTTGCATTTATTTTTGGTTCTGATTCTTTTAGTAGAATTTTTCTTGTGGAACATTCACCCAATTTGATATTTTTTAAACTAGTCAGCAATTTCAACCAACTAATCATTATTTACAGCAATCGCAATCGCTTGAAATACAACGCTACGTTTACAAAAAATTCGGTCGGTTTGCAAAAAAGATTTTTTTTAACTATTTCATTTTAAGTATTTATTTATAAATTTCAGATTATTTTAACTGTTTCATTTCATTTATAAATTCAGTTAAATCTATATAAGTCGTCGAAATTTTAGATTGGTAAAAATATAAAGTTTATTTTTTTACGATTGCAGACCCTTTATAAACACTTTTTCATAATTTCTGTGGTCATAAAGTAATGACTCTGGTCCGACTGATCTCTCAGCTTTACTTTACAATCCAAATTTTCTTTCTGCGAATTAAAAAATCGAAGTTTTTCATACAAGCGGGAGTTTTGTTGTTTCAATTCAAGACAAAATGATAAAAGACTTCAGCATAAAACAATAATGATTTGTCAGAAATGGTGTTTCTTGCAATTTTCATTTTAAAGTAAGGGAGGAATATAAAAAACGAAATTTATTTACAGAAAAAATCAGATTATTTCCAGATGTTTTTTAACTTAGTCTAGTGGTTTCAAACCAAGGAGGAGTTCCTCTTCAATTATTTCAAACCAAGTTTATTCTTGTATGTATAAATTTCTACCCTAGACCCTTTTTTTAACTTAGTCCAGTGGATCCAAACCAAGGAGAAATTCGTCTTCAGGGGGGAATTTCAAGAGTTCAGGTTAGAAATCTATTCATACAAGAATAAACTATCTAACAAGCTTTTTAAACCGGGAGCCTTGATTTGACCTTGAAATAACTATTTTTTTTTAGTGAAGACATCAAGCAAAGACCCAAGAAAAGCCTTTCACTTATGGCGAAAAAGTTGCACTTAAACTTCAGTCGATAATTTTTTGTCTTCACCTGGTTTTCTAAAAAAAATCGATCAATTCAACGCAGTTAATTCTAACCAAAACATGTTATTTGATTTATCGAAGGGAGGAATTATAAGTCTCAAAATGCAAAAAAGAGAGAAGTGCCTTCAAAAAGGTTGAAAACCGCTAACTTAGTTGATTGTTTCGATTAAAAAAAAACAATCGGGGCCATCGTAGAACACAACTTGTCGGATTTTAAATTCATTTCTGTCAAGATATCTATTTTCTTCAATGCAATAAACAACATGCAGGGTAACTGTAATAAAATATAAAGCATTGAATATTTCTGACTCGGTAATTTTATTTTTCATTTTGCTCTGAAAGAGGAAAATTTTTTTAAAGCTGCTCTTCGGAGCCTCAAAGCTCTTTTTGAGCAAAATGAGAAGAAATTGTTGTTTCTGATTGGGCAAAAACAGCCCCGTGCATTGAAATGATTTATAAATTGGTACTTTGCTATCCGGAATGCCTCTCTGTCGATGCTTGCGACTAAGAATAGCACGACTGCACTTTTTTCTATACATTGACGTGCACAGCATGTAGCAGAGGTCTTCACGGAGCGGATCCAGAGCCGATATCCGCTAAATTTCACGGATTCAGAGCGGAATCGAATTTAATTTTTTACCAAGCTTGCGAATCCGGGTCCGATTTTTTTGTTCGTTAAGTCATAGAAAATATGGGCTTCCCACTCCTGATTTCCAAAATAAAATGACAGTAGCTGATTTGTAGTTCGCAAAAATGAAATGTTTATATTTTGGAATTAAACACTAATAGAAGTAAAAAATCAATAAACAAAGAAAGAATATTCCACCCAACGCTCGTGGTGGAAACGGGCCCTTATGATTCAGGGATTAGTCTTCAGTTTGGTTCAAATGGCAAAATGCGGTAGTTCTCTCATTTCAATTTAGGATCTTCTATCATAGTCGTACCTGATGAGGGGCAGGGAGCAATTGCCCTCGAATGTCTAAAAAATTTGGGCAAAATTTAAATTTTTTGAGCAGTGACAAGCAAATATTTGGGCAAAACCAAAATTTTTCGGGCAGCGATATGAAAAATTTGGGCAAAGTCAGGAATTTTAGGGCAGCGACAATTATCAATTGCAAAAAATAGTTATCAAATTTAGGTGAAGACTTTTTTTTTTAGAGAACACCTTGATTTTGAGGCGAAAATTGAAAAATATGAAACTGATTCCAAGTGAAGACTTTTTTTTTTTAGAGAACACAATATTTTTAGGACAAAGTCCGAGAATCTCCGACAATAGTTTTGTCCTAACCGTAAAGTAGTAAAAAATTATGATTTGGGCAAATATCACAAAATTTGGGCAAAACTTCATTGTCCTTCCAATTTTTTTTTGGCTGGTACGCCTATGTTTTCTATATCTGTTGATCTATGAAAGTTGCAAATGCATTGTCTCGAAGATAGATCAATAGTAGTTTTTAAATAAATTTGTAGTTTTGTTTTTTTGTGGTTTAGTAAATTTGCAATTGTTATTTTGTTTGAAATTTTAAAGTTTAGGGCTTGGTAAACTGAAGTAAGGTTAAGAAATTTTTGAAGTTTTCGCTTGCAACCTCATTTTACGTGATACCAATATATCTTGTAAAATTTGTCGTTTTTACAAGATATTTTTACAACTTTTTATTTTTTGTTGTCGTTACTTATTTAAAAAATCATATAAAATAATAATTAACTTCAATTAATTCATTTATTTTTATTTCTACTCATAAACAACTCAAAATTACTCATAGTGCAAATAGAAATAAAGATTGTGAATAAGGAGGCAGCAACTAAATGAAATGCGTTATTACATGCATAACGTTAATTGATGAAAAAGTTCTCATATGAAATTAATCAATTAGTTCAATTGATGGAAAAGTTATTGGTAATACAGCAAAAACCAAACTCTTGTTGATGCAGTTTTAAATACTGAAGTATTGCTATTTATACTGGTTTTTAGTAGAACGCCAGTATTAAAATTCAGTTGTTTTTAGCGTTTATGTCCCAGAATAGTTGCTACAAACCAAAAGTTTGTTGGCAATGTGGCTGAGTAAATAAAGCATTTTGTTGTTGGCAAATGTGCTCAACACAATCTCAAATCAAAACCTACTTTCATCATTTTTGAAAAAACACAATTTACAGAGCTTTCTAGTTTAGGTATTGGTATAAAAAAGCAAACTTAAATTAAGCTAAAATGGGGATACTGAAGTCTACGGTTGATCAAGTTAAGATATTAGCATTTATTCAGTAGGTTGACTTGTCCAATATTTATCAATTAACGCAAATGCTTGAAGGTAGCTCATTTGAGTTTCAGAGTTTGTATGCTGATTAATTTGATTGGCTTTCTAGCAATTAACGGTTATGTTGTACGAAGGACAGATTTAAATCATAATTTTTTTGTAGTTTCTTGTATTTTTAAAGAATCTAATTTTTTAATTAAATTTGTGACTAATTAGCTTTTGTAAAGCAGACAAGTAATGGAGCTTGAGGTGTGAGTTAAGCTTGAATTTTATAAAATAAATGCCATAAAAATAGCTCATGTAATTCTTAGATGCGCTGCTAGCTTGTGTGAAATGAAATCAAGCAAATTAAGTTTATATTACAAAACATTTTTTTGCATAAATTTTCATTGGTGATATTTATAATTTATTACTTTGTTTTCTTTATTATTTTTTTTAATGCAGTTTATTTCATAGTAAAGTTTGTACTTCTATATATACAGGTTTTAGACATGACTGGTTCAGTTCAGTTCAGTTCAGTTCAGTTTTTTTTTATTTCTGCTCCGCCACATGAACAAAATAACAAAATGTTGAGAAGTTTGTGTGTTGTTAAAGACGGGGTTAGAAAAAGGAAGAAGCAACAAAACGAGTTGACGTTGTGACTTGCTAATTAGCGATGAAAGGTGTGACTTGTTGTATAATATAGAAGCAAGGTTGCTTCACCTCGTTATAAAATTGTTTAAAAAAATAGAAAGAAAAAAAGAAAGAAAATGAAGTATAGGACCTAGGTTATTTGCTTAATTAAACTTTGCTATGGGGGCGGTGCAATGGTTAACAATTATAGGAGGAGGTTGATGGTTTTAATGTGATAATCAAGATTTCTTTTTTTGTTAGCTGACATTAATAAGATTTTTATAATTTAAAAAATATCGGTAATTTTGTTCATGTGTATTTAGTCGTGTTTTTTCATTGATTTCTTATTTTATAAAATGGCAATTGACTTCTAGTAATCTGCTAGTCTTTCCTTTATGTTGAGCCATGCAAGAAATAGCTGCTTGCCGAAAATTTATGATTTAGACTGCATGCAAACTATACAGTAGCATGTTATTGCAGTATTTGGTTTGAGTTTTTCTAGATCCGGTACGGAACCGGTTCTTTTTCTTGCGGACCCGGACCGGTTCCGGATCCTACTTTTTGTGGATTTGACCACCTCTGGTGTGTAGCGGTGTTTTGGCTCAACAGTCATGAAGTGACATGGTAATGACGTCGATATTGTGAAAAGCGATAAAACGCAAAGTATGGCAAAGGTCATGATCGACACGATATGATTTTAGAAAAATTACAGAAGCATTGTTTTGCTTGTAGAATAGATCACGTGACGAGCAAATTTCTGACACTTGCATTTAAAACAGTTTCACTTTCTTTCACAAATCATTGATGTAGAATCGATGACGTGATGAGCAAATTTCTGACACTTGCATTTAAAACAGTTTCACTTTCTTTCACAAATCATTGCAAATCAATTAAAACTTCAGCTTTCCTAGCAAAAAAATGCAGAAGAAAAGTTTTCATATTGCGAATATAATAGTAATAATTGTTAACTTTTTGATAGTAATTGTTAACTTTTTGATAACCCAGCCATCGGGGGCACATTTCAGTGATTCCTGATGCCGGTCCCAAGCCCGGATAAATGGGGAGGGTTGCGGAAGGAAAGGCATCTGGCGCGGACTTTTTGGCCAAATCATACAAAATGCATAGTGATGATGAATCCGTACCGGATCGGTCGAGGCCGGGGTTACCAACGACGCCTCAGGTGTCGCACGGAGGGCACCAGTGAAAAATATAATACTTCTGGGCTTTGGGAAAACAAGAGGAGAAAGAGAGAAGGAAGGCGAGTAAGAGGCAGTGGGAAGTGTGGAAGGGGAGACGCACAGTCATAATGGTGGGTACCTTAGATATAGGAACAATGACTGGAAGGGGGAGAGAGCTTGCAGACATGATAGAGCGAATGAAGATAGATCTACTGTGCTTACAGGAAACAAAGTGGAAAGGGAATAAAGCGAGGAGCATTGGAGGCGGTTGCAAACTATTCTACAATGGAGCTGATGGAAGAAGAAATGAGATAGGAATAGTAATGAGGGAGGAGCTGGTTGAAAGTGTCTTGGAGGTAAAAAGAGTGTCAGACAAACTAATGGCCATAAAACTGGAGGTAAAAGAGTTGATACTAAACATAGTAAGCGCGTATGCTACACAGGTTAGCAACATCATAAAGAAAAAAAAGATTTTTCGCTAAACCTGGATAAATTGATAGAAAGTGAATCAAAACAAGAGAGGATAGTTCTAGGTGCGGACCTAAATGGACATGTGGGCGAAGGAAGCATAAAAGATGAGCTTTACAAATACACCACGTGAATTCCACGTGGAATCTACGTAAAATTAACGTGGTAACGTGGAATTTACGTGGTGTGTTTGTCGGGAGAAAATAATGGGAAGGTACGGCACTAGAACGAGAAATCAGAAGAATCGATGGTTGTAAATTTTACAAAGAGGACGGATTTGGTGGTTTTCAACACTTATTTCAAAAAGAAAGACGAACACAGGGTGACGTATAAAAGTGGCAGTAAAAGTACCCAAGTAGATTATGTGATGTGCAGAAGGAGGAACCTGAAGAAAATGTGCGATTGTAAGGTAATGGTGAATGAGTGCAAAGCAGCACACGTATGGTGGTAAGCAAAATGGCTCTCATGGTGAAAAAGAAAAAGACAGAGAAAGTAAAGTTAAAGATAAGATGGTGGAAACTGAACAAGACAAGCTGTCAAAAAGCGTTTGGACAAGAGGTGACCAGGATTCTGGGAGGCAAGGATGGGTAACCTGATGAGTGGGGCAAAACAGCAGAAATGCTAAGAAAAACGGCTGAAACTGTGCTGGGATTGACATTTGGGAAATGAAAAGGAGATAGGTAGACATGGTGGTGGAATGAGGAAGTACAGGAGAGCATAAAAAAAAAGAAAGAGGCAAAGAAAACATGGGACAAAATAAGAGATGAAAATAGTAAAAAGATGTACAAAGAAAAGAAAAGTAAGGCAAAGAAGGCAGTTGCAATGGCGAGGGGACATGTGTATGACAATTTGTATGCTAGATTGGAAACAAAAGAAGGTGAGAAGGAGTTGTACGTACAGATTGGCTAGGCAGAGAAACAGAGCAGAAAAAGATATACAGCATGTGAGGGTTATAAAGGATGAGAACGGTAATGTGATGGTAAATTTGGAGGCAGTGTTAAAGAGATGGAAGGAGTACTTTGAGAAACTGATGAACGAGAAAAATAACAGAGAGTCTAGGACTGAGAAAGCAGAAGTGGTAAACGAAGAGGTAAATTGTGTCAGTAGAGAAGAAGTGAAAAAAGGTAAAGCAGGGGGTCAGATGAGTTGCCAGTAGAAGTTTGGAAGTGCATGGAAGAGATAGAGATAAAATTTTTGACCAGACTGTTCAACAAACTATTAGTGGGTCAACGGATATCAGAAGAATGGAGATGAAAAGTGTGCTTATCCCAATATTTAAAAACAAAGGGGACACACAGTGCTGTGGAAACTACAGAGAAATATAGCTGATGAGCCACACAATAAAGATATGGGAAAGAATTATTGAAGCCAGACTAAGGGATAGAGTAAAGATCAGTAAACAGCAATATGAATTTATGTCTGGAAAGAGAACTACCGATGCCATGTTTGCCTTAAAACGTTGATGGAAAAGTACAGAGAAGGTCAAAGAGAGCTACATTATACATACAACTATATTCGTGGACCTATAGAAAGCATACGACAGGGTTCTATGAAAAGAGCTGTGGTACTGTATGAGAAAATCAGCAATGGCAAAAAAGTATGTACGACTTGTACAGGATATGTACCAGGGAAGCGAAACAGTGGTGAGGTGTGCAGTAGGAACTACAAAAGTTTCAAAGTCAAAGTCAGACTGCACCAGGGATCAGCATTAAGTCCGTTTCTGTTTGCAGTGATAATGGATAGGCTAACAGATGAAGTAAGGAGAGAACCACCATGGATGATGCTGTTTGCTGATGATATTGTGATTTGCAAAGAGACCAGGGAAGAAGTGGAGCAGAGACTAGAATGCTGGAGGTATGCATTGGAAAGAAGAGGGATGAAAGTAAGTAGGTCAAAAACCGAATATCTGTGTATAAATGGAGGAAATGACAAAGAAACAGTGAAGATGGAGGATACAAAAGTGCCAAGAGTAAAAGGAATTTAAGTATTTGGGATCAACGGTGCAAGAAAGTGATAGTTGTGAGAGGGAGGTAAAGAGGAGAGTGCAGGCAGGATGGAACGATGGAGAAAAGTATCTGGAATAATCTGTGACAGGAGGTTACCAGCTAGAGTAAAAGGAAAAGTATACAGTACAGTGGTGAGACCAGCAATGGTGTATGGACTTGAGACAGTGGCAGTCACAAAGAAACAAGTGAAAGAGATGGAAGTTGCAGAGAAGAAAATGTTGAGGTTTGCTATGAGAGTCACGAGAAAAGATAAGATTAGAAATGAGTACATCAGGGGTACAGTTAAGGTAAAACGTAAAAATGAAGATGAGGGAGGGCAGGCTGAAATGATATAGACATGTCATGATGAGAGACCAGGAGTATGTAGCAAGAAGGGTGATGGAAATGGAGTTACCAGGAAAGAGAAAAAGAGGGAAGCCGAAAAGAAGATTTTTAGATGTAGTGAAGGAGGATATGGGAAAGTTGGTGCGAGGGAGAAGGACATTGGAAATAGGACGCTGTAGAGGAGCATCATAGCTGTGGCAACTCCTGATTGAAGGGAAAGGCCGAAAGAAGAAAAAGAAGAACTTTTTGAACTGCCAGTAGCAATTGCCAGGAAATTCGCCTACACTGATGACTTAGCAATGCAACATTTAACTTGAAGACATTAGAGGAGACTTTAAGTCAGACCTGGGCAATTATTTTTTCCATGGGGCCACATGAGAATAAGAAAATATTATGGAGGGCCGGACCGAAAGACCGAACTAAAGTCTGCATAATATTGTGTTTCTTTATATGAGGCAGTAAATAGCATTGTATTGATAAGTTTGTAAGAGAATATGTGACAATTGAGCAATGAAAAAGAGGGGTTATCTTAGAAAAAATGACATTTACTGAATAAAATTTCCCAAAACAATGGTTAACAAAATGTAAACATTTGTACAGTTTTTGAATTTTACACTGTATTAGTAACGATTTTCAACCACGCTCAGTAGGATACATCGTATTAGAAAGTAATCATGTCTATAGCTGTAGTTAAATCATATTTACACTCATTCTGTGTTTTTGTTATTTTTCTTGTTCAATGAGAGAAATCTAGTCTCTTTTGGTCTTTAACAAGTGTATCAAAGTCCGGTTGAATGTCTGAGGTGGCGATACGAAGCACAGCTGACAGATGATCATCTGTGAGAGAGGATCTATATCTGGACTTGTTAAACTTCATCACTGAGAATGTTTGTTCACATATGTAGGTAGAACCAAAGAGAACAAACATCTTCTGAGCATGTCTCTTTATGTTTGGAAACTTCTCTTGCTTAAGAGAAGAGTAGAAGTTCAGCAGTGGTTGTGACTTAAAATGCTCTGCCAGCACTGCATCAGACTGTAGGTCAATGAGTTCCAGCTGGACATCACTAGGTGCATCATCCACATTGAAGGTAAGTGGAGAGGAAATAAAGTACATTTCACTCTCCATTTTTCTAAAATCTTGAAATCGCCTTGAATACTCAACATGCAGTGCTTCTAACATAGATGAGTACCTGTGGAGGTTATCATCTGATGGCGTGGCTTCTTTCAGGGTTTGCATGTGAGTGAGATTATTCCTCTCCAGTTGCCTCGAAAGAAACTGTAACTTCGTCATAAAAGCCTTTACCAGATTGTGCATTTCATGGACGAAAAGGCCCTTGCCTTGCAGTTTAGTGTTCAGTTCAGTCATCAGTGCAGTCACATCCACAGCAAATGCAAAATCTGCTATCCACCTCTCATCTGAGAACTCTGGGATGTCTTTGTCTTTCGTCTCACAAAACTCTCGGATCTCTGCTTTCAGATCCCAGACGCTTTTTAGCACTTTGCCTAAGCTCAGCCATCGGACAGCTGTGTGATACCTGATGTCACTACGTTCAGTCTCATGCTCCTCTAAAAGTGCAACAAACTGCCTGTGATTCAATGCTCGTGCCCTGATGAAGTTTACTATTTTAGTTACAACATCAATCACACCATCAATTTTAAGCACTGACTTGCACAACACATGCTGATGTAAAATACAATGCAAAAATACCAATTTATGATCTGCATTGATTTCAGTAACTTTATCTTGCATACGTTTCAACAGCCCAACATTTTTCCCCGTTAGATTTGGACAACCATCGGTTGTGACACTTATCAGTCTGTCCCATTTCAGTCCCAGTGAGTCCATGCATGCGTTTACCTCCGTGAATAGATCGCTCCCCATCGTTGTGCCTTTAATTGAGCGCATTGCTACCAGCTCCTCCGTAATCTTGAAGTTTGTTATCCCTCGGACAAATACAAGTAACTGGGCTGTATCACTGACATCACAGCTCTCATCCAAAGCCAAGGAGAAAAAGTCAAAATTTGCCACTTCGCGTTGCAGCTGAAGCTCCAAATTTCCGGCAATGTCCTCGATTCTTCTCGTCACGGTGCGCCTGGACAGTGAGACGTTTTCAAATGCTTTTCTTTTTTCAGGACATATTAGTGATGCAGAGTCCATCAAGCACTCTTTTACAAACTCTCCATCTGAGAAAGGCTTATTCTTTTTAGCGATTTTGTGGGATATTACAAAGCTGGTTTTGGTTGCTGCTTCCCTATATGTGTGAAGCTTGGTAAATACCCCTTGTTGCTTTTTTAGCTTGGCAACCAAATCTTCAGACATCCGCGCCATTTCAGCATCACTCAAGTTTTTGTAGTTCTCTGAATGTTTTGTCTTATAATGTCGATTCAAATTGTACTCCTTGAACACGGCAATCTGGTCTCCACAAACCAAACACACCGCCTTGCCTCTGATTTCAGTAAACAAATACTTAGCAGTCCACATCTTCTTGAAAACTCTACATTCAGCATCAATCTTTCTTTTTTTAGTCGACATTTTAGGGATAAAATCCGTCTTGACACCCGTAGTCTTCTTGCAACAACTTCAAATCAGTAACACAAATCACTTACGTACTTTTACGTACCTATGCACTATGTAAAAAAACACAACTTTAAAATACAAGCAATGCACATTCAACCCACGCATAATGTAAAATACAAAAATACGTTTATTTTATAGTTTCTTATGAACCTTCCGCGGGCCGGTCAGAGTCAACCAAAGGGCCGGATACGGCCCGCGGGCCGTAAAATGCCCAGGTCTGCTTTAAGTCATGACATGGTGACTATATCTTCGTACCTTCAGAAATGGAAGTTGAAGCTTTGTACAACCAAAACGTTGTCGGATGCCTTCCACCTTAATAACCAAGAGGCACAACCCGGGCTTTCCATCACCGTCGAAGAATAAGCCTATCATACTGTGCTGAACCCACGTACCTCGGCATAAAATTGGATAAGGCGCTCACCTTTTGCCGACATCTTGAGTCACTGCGCAAAAAATTAACAACACGCGTTGGGTTTTTGAAGCAATTGGCGCGGTCAACCTGGGGTGCTGGCGCTACAACATTGCGCACAGCCACTTTGGCCCTGGTGCACTCTGCTGCAGAGTAGTGCTTGCCTGTCTAGTGTGGCAGTGCCCACACTCGGCTCATTAACAAGTCTATCAATGGCGCTTTGTGCATTGTGATTGGATGCCTGCACCCTACACTAATCGACAACTTATTTATTTTAGCAAGTCTGCCTTTGTCTTTTCAACTGAGTTTCGTCGCAAAAGGGCCATGCTTTCTCTAGCTCGCCGAGCACAATGGCCTGAACACATATTTCTTGAAAGGCACTTATCCCCCTTAATGGATACCTGCAGTTCAAATCAAGACACACATTGGTGCCTGCTACACTGGAGCTTTTAGAAAACTTTTTTGAGTCGAACACCAGTGTGGTCTGTTGGGCGGAAAACAAATGGAATACGGAATGGCAAAGTAACACCTCCGGCCTACGTACTTTCATCCTCGACGTTAAAACCAAGTCATTGGGAATGTACCGACCCAGGCCATCCTGGATAAGGCTTCATCGCCTCCGCAATGGCGTTGGTTTATTGCCTTCGACAAAGTATAGGTGGGGTATGGCCAGTGGTGGATATTCCAATTTAGGGGCCTGAGGCAAGAATTTTCAAAAATTGATGTTGTCTGAGAAAAAAAAGAGGTCTGATCTGGGCTTGCATATTTTTCTCCCAAAATCAAAGTGTTCTCTAAAAAAAAAAAAAGATCTTCACTCCAAATCGTCCTCTGAGCAAACATCTGCAGCGAATCCAAAACTGTATATGCTGTTTTCGAGGCGGGGGCCCTTAAAATCGAGGGGGGGCCTGAGGCAACTGCCTCATTTGCCTCACCCAATATCCACCACTGGGTATGGCTCTCACAACAGCCTGTGAGTGCGGCGCGTAGAAACAAACTGCAGACTACATCATAACATCCTGCTCCACTTTCCATCATTTAAACAGGGGTTGGTCTGAAATCAGTTGATAATGAGACGGTGTCCTGGCTGAACAATACCTTCCCTAACATTGAAGAGTCTTCCGGAAAGAAACATCTACTCAATGGAAGAAGAAGTACTTTTTGTTTGTGACTTTGCACAATCATAAATGTTGAAAAATGATTTGAAATATTACCAATTACCATTTCACTAAAATTTAAGATGTTTAAAGTTTCTGTATTTGACGTTTTCAAATTTTCAATAAATTTCGTATGTAGACCTAATTAATATTTCTTGCAATTTTAACGGCTAAAGTTATTTATAAAATTTACCGTTTGATTTTAACTTTTTCGAACAAAATACAACAATCTACAAAAAAATTTTCAGTCTATCTGCGGTATGTTGACTATAATCATCTCAACCAGATACTCTCTCAATGAGTATAAAACGATTAATTGTCTGGAATTGAAACCAATGTCGGGAGCGTGGTCGAGTGGTTATAAGTGCCTTAATTGCAATCAACATGGTCTCGGTTCAAAATCTACTCATGCCTTTCTGATGTATCCTTGGGAAGATACATTACGGTACTATTTTCTGCTTGGAAGTTTTGGCAAGCAGTTCCAAATTTCAGTCATATCTCTAGAAAACTAAAAAACAAATTAAAAAATTTCTTGGTAAAGCCAGAAGCAGGTCGGGGTAATTGCTTGCCCTATGTATAGCTTTTCCGACGCTTCCCTGCAAATTGGAAGAGAGATGAAATGAAAAAATGAATGAATGTTGTTTTGAAAGTCTTTTTACTGCGCAGTTTTTCTGAATAAATGCTTCTCAGGAATTTTTTTAAAGCTTAGCGTTAGTCAATAAATACCAAGTGCAAATTTTAGCAAAAATTAAGACAGTGGAAAAACAATTTAGGTTAATCATCAGGATTCATATGATTCGCATGCGGCTCTTGAGTCACGGTTTGGCCACCGTTGCCTTATACGGCCCTTTTTGGTCTCTCATATATGTTTTTCTCCTGTTTCAACTAATCCAAATTAAATTTTGTTAATATGGCAACACCAATTTAACTTGTAGTAATTTTGTGCGCACGGCACTATCACAAAAAATTCTTTTGCAAACAGCACTAAAATTTTGAGAATTTAAATAGTGGATTGGAAATGAATGCAGGTTAGTATGTACGCCGCTTGTAATTCATTCTTTCTTTAAATGTTGTCTGAAAATTATTTCTAGAAAGCAATATTCAAGGTCGTATTTAATTTTTTAAATCGTAATTTTGGTTGATTTTTTTAAAAAAATTTTATAATCCAATTATATAGGCCTAACTTGACAAATGTATTTGGTTTGTTCTTTGGAAGCATGTATAACTTCTTAAAACACGTAGAAACTTTGATGTGTTATGATGTATTTCGCTAAATAAAATGCTATTGATTCCCAAAATATTTATTTTCATATTCATATTCAAATTCTTAAAAAACCTTCCTATCGGTAATTGAGCAAAAACAAAGACTTATACAATAGCTTTTTTTCACATTGTTCAAAAGAATCTTAAAAAGTATTTTAACTCTTTGTGTAAAAGTATAAATTTTAATCAATTTAAAATCTTTTTTAGGTCTCTGTTTAGTGAAGTTGTATGAAGCTAATAAAAAGAAGTTATCGACCTGTATTTGCTACAGGTTAGTCTAATTAAATTAAAGCATAAACATGTAGCTTATTTTTGAACATGCTTTTAACAATGTTTTGCAGAAACTGCATTATTTTTTGGAAAATCTGGTTGACATTCAATTTTTTGCCTGTTGTAATAAGTAAGTTTTTCATATTCAACTTTTTAAGATTTGCTATATATAAAAATTATTTTTAGGTGACAATGAGGATTTGTTAACTTCGTTCAAAATTATTTGCAATAACAGTATTTCCAATGTAAACTTTTCTAATTCTGTAAGTCAATTTGAATTTGTATAAAATTATATATATGGTAATTGTGAGAAAATAGCTAGTAATAAATAGGCTTGGATTGACCCATTCATATCAGTTATTACCAATAGTCCATATTGGCAGTAGTACTTCTTCTTTTGGCCTTTTCTTTCAACCAGGAATAGCCACAGCACATCATGTTTCTCCAAACCATTCTGTTTTCAATGTCCTTCTCCCTTGCACCAAGTTTTCCATATCTTCACTACATCTAAAAATCTTCTCTTTGGTCTCCTTCTTTTCCTCTTTCCTGGTAACTCTATTTCCATCATCTTCCTACATATTCCTGATCTCTCCTCATGACATGTCTATACCATTTCAGCCTGCCCTCCCTCATCTTCATTTTTACGTTTTACCTTAACTGTACCCCTGATATACTCATTTCTAATCTTATCTTTTCTCATGACTCTCATAGCAAACCTCAACATTTTCTTCTCTGCAACTTCCATCTCTTTCACTTGTTTCTTTGTGACTGCCACTGTCTCAAGTCCATACACCATTGCTGGTCTCACCACTGTACTGTATACTTTTCCTTTTACTCTAGCTGGTAACCTCCTGTCACAGATTATTCCAGATACTTTTCTCCATCGTTCCATCCTGCCTGCACTCTCCTCTTTACCTCCCTCTCACAACTATCACTTTCTTGCACCGTTGATCCCAAATACTTAAATTCCTTTACTCTTGACACTTTTGTATCCTCCATCTTCACTGTTTCTTTGTCATTTCCTCCATTTATACACAGATATTCGGTTTTTGACCTACTTACTTTCATCCCTCTTCTTTCCAATGCATACCTCCAGCATTCTAGTCTCTGCTCCACTTCTTCCCTGGTCTCTTTGCAAATCACAATATCATCAGCAAACAGCATCATCCATGGTGGTTCTCTCCTTACTTCATCTGTTAGCCTATCCATTATCACTGCAAACAGAAACGGACTTAATGCTGATCCCTGGTGCAGTCTGACTTTGACTTTGAAACTTGTAGTTCCTACTGCACACCTCACCACTGTTTCGCTTTCCTGGTACATATCCTGTACAAGTCGTACATACTTTTTTGCCATTGCTGATTTTCTCATACAGTACCACAGCTCTTTTCATAGAACCCTGTCGTATGCTTTCTATAGGTCCACAAATATAGTTGTATGTATAATGTAGCTCTCTTTGACCTTCTCTGTACTTTTCCATCAACATTTTAAGGCAAACATGGCATCGGTAGTTCTCTTTCCAGACATAAATTCATATTGCTGTTTACTGATCTTTACTCTATCCCTTAGTCTGGCTTCAATAATTCTTTCCCATATCTTTATTGTGTGGCTCATCAGCTATATTTCTCTGTAGTTTCCACAGCACTGTGTGTCCCCTTTGTTTTTAAATATTGGGATAAGCACACTTTTCATCTCCATTCTTCTGATATCCGTTGACCCACTAATAGTTTGTTGAACAGTCTGGTCAAAAATTTTATCTCTATCTCTTCCATGCACTTCCAAACTTCTACTGGCAACTCATCTGACCCCCTGCTTTACCTTTTTTCACTTCTTCTCTACTGACACAATTTACCTCTTCGTTTACCACTTCTGCTTTCTCAGTCCTAGACTCTCTGTTATTTTTCTCGTTCATCAGTTTCTCAAAGTACTCCTTCCATCTCTTTAACACTGCCTCCAAATTTACCATCACATTACCGTTCTCATCCTTTATAACCCTCACGTGCTGTATATCTTTTTCTGCTCTGTTTCTCTGCCTAGCCAATCTGTACGTACAACTCCTTCTCACCTTCTTTTGTTTCCAATCTAGCATACAAATTGTCATACACATGTCCCCTCGCCATTGCAACTGCCTTCTTTGCCTTACTTTTCTTTTCTTTGTACATCTTTTTACTATTTTCATCTCTTATTTTGTCCCATGTTTTCTTTGCCTCTTTCTTTTTTTTTATGCTCTCCTGTACTTCCTCATTCCACCACCATGTCTACCTATCTCCTTTTCATTTCCCAAATGTCAATCCCAGCACAGTTTCAGCCGTTTTTCTTAGCATTTCTGCTGTTTTGCCCCACTCATCAGGTTACCCATCCTTGCCTCCCAGAATCCTGGTCACCTCTTGTCCAAACGCTTTTTGACAGCTTGTCTTGTTCAGTTTCCACCATCTTATCTTTATTGGCAGTAGTATAAAGTAATAAAAACAAGTTAAAATATATACATGTATAAAAGATTTGGGTTTCTTCAAAAAGTCACTGTAAGTGATTTTTGTTTCTAAAACTAACCAGGATCCCCTTGCAGTTACTATCGCTTCCAATCCTTTTTCTTTAGGTTTCTTTTTTATTCCATCTTGGTCTTGAAAAGAGGACTCCAGGTTAGTTTCACTGAAAAAATCACTTATGGTGACTTCTTGAAGAGATCCAAATATTATTTGAGTCTTTTCAAGAAGACACCATAAGCAATTTTTGTTCATGAGACTAAGCTGGAATCCCCTTTTAGCACCATTTTGAAATAAAGAAGAAAATCAGAGAAAAAGGATCTCTGAAGAATCAATAATAACCACAGGGGCATCCTGGTTAATTTCACAAACAAAAATCGCTTATGGTGCTTTTTGAAGAGACCCAATTATTTTTGGTTCCTATAACCTTTTTGCCCATGTTTTTTTGAAACAATTCAAGAATCGCAGTGGTAAGAATAATAAAATAATGTGGTGTCAAAAAGGTTACATAATAAATTTTTGCTAAATTAAACTATTGCCAATATAAAAAAGTTTTTTCAGACATTTTGCTGAGCTTGATCATTTTGACTTATTTGTAAATGTATTCAATTATATGAATATGTAAATTGAAAAGCAAAATTGCAGTAAAAAAAATATAGGTTTATTTAAGAAGTCACTGTAAACGATTTTTTTCGTGAAGCTAACCTGAATCCCCTGCGAATACTATCGCCTCTTGAAAGATCCATTTTCTCTTGGTTTCTTTATTCAATCCTGGTGCTGAAAAGGAGATTCCGGGTTAGTTTCATCAAAAAAAAAAGTGCTTACGGTGGCTTTTCGAAGAGAACCAAAAATACAATATCAACCCTTTGAAAACCTCAAAATTAAAAAGCTAAATAATTATTGCCAAAACTTGAGCTTGTAGAAAATAATTTGTGAATTGTGAATTATAATGCGTAAGATTCAGTTGGTAACTTTTTAAGGCCATTATAATGGTAAACTTTTTGTGAGAATAAAAGAAAAATGCTGAATTAATTTATAAAGTTAGCATGTGTATATATCAGTTAAATGGCCGATATAACCAGTAGTGGGATTCACCTGGTTCGCATTGGTTCGTCACTCGTAAGGTTGTCTCACGAAATTTGGTAAGTTCGGCTAACTGGCAAACCAACTAATCACTTTCAGTCATGAATCTCTGGTTTTTAATACCTAGTGCTGGGTTAAGCTCAACCGCCTTGCTTGGGTTAAGCTCAACCGCCTGCGGACTGGTGTTGGGCGATTCCATTCGTCCATGCACAAATGGGGTCTCGCTCCTTCACCGAATTGCGAGTGTGGCGCCTCTGAGCAAACCGCAGACCATGTACTAACAGCGTGCCCTATACATCGGGCACCACATGGAGCACGAGGTCTGACGGTTTTGGATGACGAAACTCGATGCTGGCTTAGTAATACCACTGCCAGCATCTGATTCGGGCAGTGCAGCAGTCTGGGGTATTAAAAGGATAAACCCTCGGCCCCAGTCCTGCTTGTGTCTGACCTGAGTGGATGCCCTTCAAACGATGACGGCGACGACGAATACTTAGTGCGGTAAGTTTCTGGACCATACCTTTTATTAGTGGTTCAAACCTTACTTTATTTACACTATCTTACTTTCTATGTACATTTGTGGTATCAAACAACTTTTTAATACAACAAATGGTGGTGTTCAGCTGGTAAAAAACTGGCTGGATCAAAATATTTTTGAAAGCGTTAAAATTTTTATTATTATTTTGTAAAAAATATACACAATTATGAAATCTATAAGAAACAACAAACATAAAATTTTTTCAGAAAAATAATCAGAACTTAAAACCACGCAATCATGTGTATTGGTATGCTGGTACATAAAGAGGGTTTCGTTCACTCTTCGCCGTGGTGCCATTTCAGGCTTCTATATGCAAAAATACCCAAAGGGATTTTTTCCTTTCGCGGCTGCTTTTTATTCTTGGTTTTTTTTTTTGAAGCATTATTTTTGCTCTTACAACGGTCTTACCGCTATCGGTCTGTTTTTTAGGATTGTTTAAGGCCCGTTTTCACTACGGGCGTGAAAAAGAGCATTCTTTCTTTTATTGGTCTTTCCGCGTTTAAAATTGAAGCGAGCGCTAAGCAAAGCAAAAAAAATCAATAAAACAAACAAAGAATAATCTTTTTCACGCTCGTAGTGAAAACGATCCTTTAAGTAATTTTCTTGTTCATTGTTCAACTATCGGTCTGTTTCTATAACGAGTTAATGAATGTTTTTTAAAATAATCATTCATATGAGCTCGATTTCTTTTGTTACGGGAAATACTGAACGTGATGTTTAAATGGAAGTTTGCATTATAACTTTTGAATCTCATTTTACATTTTAGGCGCGATAAAAGTTTCTGTTTTAACAATCGTAAAACCTTTATTGCGGTTAAAATGTAAAGCGAGATTTAAAAGTTATAATGCAAACTTCCGTTTAACCATCTCGTTCACTATACATCGTATAGAAATAAAGTGATGAAATCAAGGTTAAAAAATCAAGCCGAATGTTTAAAAAAACCATTAACTCGTTTTAAAACGAGAATGGAAATTAAATAAACAACCAAAAAAAGAAACAGACCGAGAGCGGTAAGACCGTTGCACAGTGTTTAATTAGGTGTTTTTGGCCAAAAATAAAAAATTTTGACTTCATGAACTCGTGTGAACAATGTTTGAAAATTTTAATAACATTTCCTATATTTTTCATTTTTTAAATGTTTTTTGGTTATTATTGTTTGAGCATAGACTTCTAAATAATTGTACCGGTATCTAGACTCGAAGCAGCAGCACAATCGGCTGATCGCCGACCAAAATGTGGCTGAAAGAAAACGAGGAAGCAATCGATGCTAGCTGCTTGATAGTAAAAGAGCAAGGTGTTAGGAAAGTAGAAAGCTGCTGTAAAGATTGTTTTATAATAAAATATACGAATAATAGCCGAAACTTGTTTACCCGTTTTTTGACTTTATTCTTATTTTCATTCTTGTTGCGTCACAGACGTTCATAAGTTCAAGAACTTAAGTTTTGCAGTTGTACATGTAGGTGCGGCTTATTTTCAATGGCGGCTTATAATAATTTCCTATTGCCATTTCGTGCAGCGTACTTTCTAGGGCGGTTTACATCCTTATTTTCACTTAAATGCTGCAATAAAAAAATTATTAATCGTCCTTGAAAGTAAGCCGCACAAAATAAAAGCAGAAAAAATGTAAGCCGCAGCTTACAATCGGATAAATACAGTATTAAAAAAATATACCACTGATCCAGTAATGGTGACGAGCAGATTAAACCATTTAATAATCTTTTACAAAAAAGGAAAATTTTTTTTACCATGTGCAATGAGATGCTATGGATTGTATTTTTAATAAAGCATTTATAAAAAGTTTTTTATATTTTTGATGGCCTATCCCAAATTTTTTGGAAAAAAATAAAATATAAGCTATTGTAATTATTCCAAAGTGCACTTTTAAAAAAATCTGACACAAAAAGTTTGTACAGGGTGATTCACCGAAGTGTTGACAAATTAAAACTGAATTATCCAACTTACTATAAGGGCAAAAGAAACAAGTTTTTAATAGATAGAATGGAAATTTAATGGGCTTTCACATAAAATTCAAATTATTCAATGTAGCCCCCTTTGTTTTTCACAAGGCGCCTAAGACGTGGAAGTACTTGGGCGCACGTGGCACGCACCACTTCTGGGTCAATTTCTTCCCATGACGCCTTCAGTTTTCGTTTAAGGGTTTCGATATTTGGATGGGATGTTGAGCAGGCTTTTTGCTCCAGAATGGACCAAATCCCAAAGTCCATTGGGTTCAAATCGGGTGAAGAAGGGGGCCATACTTCCTTCTCCCAAAACCCTTTAAAATTGGTCTTGCACCAATGCTGCACTGCTTTGGCTGTGTGGGAGGTTGCCCCATCTTGTTGAAGCGTAATTCCTTCCTCTCCCACTGTTTCTTGAACCCAGGGAATAACTTTTTCTTCCAACATCCGACGATAGATAGTTTGGTTAATTTTCATGCCTTCGTCAATAAAGATTAGAGGTGTTTTCAGGCCTGTTGAAGTGACTCCTGCCCAAACCATCACGGAAGAAGGTTTCTGCCTCCTAAATGAACTGCAACGTTCAACTGGCACCATGTCCTTGTTTGGAATCCAAATCCTGTCATTTTGGTGGTTGTGGATAGCTTGGACAGTGAAAAGCTTCTCATCTGTCCAAAGCACTTAAGGCCGCGTGCCAACAACAAGTCTCTTGATCAAAACCTTAGCTCTATCAAGCCTTTTCTTCTTAGTGGCGTTTGACAGGAGCTGCCTCTTGGTAAATTTGTATGAATAGACGTGGAGATCATCCTTGAGAAGCCTTTGCATGGTGCTCACGCTTACAGAGGTGTCCTTAGCCAGTTTTCTTGCGCTCCTTGAAGGGTTCCCCCTCAACCTCTCCCTGACCTTCTTAATCAGTTCCTTTGTCCTGATGGGTTTTTCAGGAGTACTTCTGATTCTTGGAGCACAACTTCCAGTCTCCCTGAACCTCTTCACAGCCTTGTAAACACCTCCACGACTCACAAATCGCTTCATCAACCGGAAAATTTTCGCAGGTGGAAGTCCTTTCTTGCAATACCCTTCAACGATGTCATTTACTGTCTTTGCCATCTTACTTTTATAGATTAAATATTCTTATTGATATTGAAAAACTTACTCTAGAATATATAATAACAATCTGAAGAGGTAATGCGAAGTTAATAATGGAATAAAGTATTTGTCAACACTTCGGTGAATCACCCTGTATATAAGTATAGAAAAAAGACACTTTATTTATTCAATTGAGTTTTGGCCACGTTTTAAACAGTGTGCATTGTAAAAACAAAAAAATATTTAAAAAAAAGGAAACCAAGAATAAGGAGTAGCTACGGGAGGAAAAAGGAAATCCCCTCTTTGGGTATTTTTGCATAAAATAGAAGCCTGAAATGGCAACACGGCGCATAGTAAACGAGACCCCTTAGGGGTATTCCAACTTTTAAGAATTTTTGTACCGTAGATACTCGACTATAAATCGAGGTTTTTTCAGAAAAATGTGACAGATAAAATGAATTCGACTTATAGACGGGTCAATAAAAAAAAATAAAAAAAACAAGTTTTCTTCAAAATCTAGTAAATTTTCTACCTCGACTTATAGTCGAGTATCTACGGTATTTATTTCCTGACTTGCAGGAAAGCGTCGTAGGCACTATACATAGAGCAACTTTTAAGCGCTTACAAAAATTTGGCCTGACCTGAACTTACAACACTTGTCCTGCTTCTGAAGATGACAAGATTATGCTATCCAGTTGAATTTTTTTTTTTTATATTTTGAGGTATGACTAAAATTTGGAGCTGCTTGCCGAAACCGCTAAGCAAAGAAAATTGCCATAAAGTGTTCTTCCCAAGGATGCAACAGAATGGCGCAAGTAGGTTTTGAACCACAATGGTGTCAAGAACTTTTGCCATGAATTGTGGTGCTCTTGACCACTCAACTGTGCTACCTTCAGGATTCTAAGTTCATTATCTACATAGACACTACTTTATTTAAATTAAAAACACTTCTACAAAAAGGTTGAAACCATGACAGTCTGTTAGATCTTAGAGAATCGTCAGGTGGTTACTTATTCAAATAGAATCTATTGGAATAATTGAGTAACAGACTGTCGTGGTTTCAACCTTTTTGTTATAGTGTATTTAATTTAAATAAACTCTCCAACCTGGTTATCGAACACTGTGCCGGCATTGTGAAACAATTCGGTTAGACACTCCTTTATATTATTATGATAATGCTTGTTCAACTATTATTTTTACGTGGGAAATAATTAAAATTGATCAGTTTATTTGCTGGCAAATTGACTTTTTTTGGTTGGAGAACCGGCTGACGAATAATTTGAATCCCACTAATGGATATAACTGATATCGGTATCATCGATGCAATTCTAATGTTAGTTAAAAGATGTTTAGATTTTCAAATTTTTAGGTAAAGAAGACAGGATTGAATTTTACCGAAAGAATTTTTAATATTTATTCAAACAAAAGTTGTAATGCCGTCACATATCATGGGCTTGTAAGACTAATGCAAAGCCTGAACATTGGATATTATGGCAATACTGATATAAATGCTTCTGATTTGTCATTACAATATGATTTAGATTATGTTTTTGATTATGGTGATAACAAGGTGAATCATTTACTTTATTTTTTTTGAATTTTTGTTATTGTTTGCAAGTTGCCCCCTTATTGTTATTCCGTCAGGTGTTGTCAGTTTAGTGTTTTCATCACATCTCTTTTACTCACTCTTAGTTTTATTTAAGAAATTGGATTTTATTGTTCTGTTATTCAGAAATTAGATAAACACAATCCATGCGCTGAAGTAGTGATACTGTGTTGTGGTACTTACCAACTAGTTTCTAAGTTTTTGTATTATTTTCAAAATTTGTACAATGTAAATGTAATTTTTAACGAGATAATTGTCGGCAGCTTAGTAAATAGAGGTGTCGTATTGATAGCGAAAACGATCGACTAAATCGCTGCCTAAAACTTGCTCTTGTCATTCTGTTTGTGTCCTTGAAAATAAGTTTTATTATGGCTAAACGCTTGATGGTGTCCTAAGTGGGTCTAGGTCGAAATTCCGAAAGTCAAAATCCCAAATGACCTAATCCCGAATGTCGAAATCCCGAAAATTAAAATTTCTGGTTTAAGTGGCATAAATGCATTAGTATATTATATGTACATATGTGTAAAGTCCCAAAATATTGTTTTTATACGATCCTCATTGAACCAATCAAATGGATTTATTTAAAATAGGAAAATGGGAAAAACTTTATGTAGATCTGCTAAGACGTTATTTATGTTTGCTTTTCATTTGTTCTGATAAACAAGTTTTAAACTCGAGTCAACTTGTTTAACCCTTTGAAGGACATTGGTACATATGTGTACCATAAAGTTATTTTCGCATAGCTACTTTTATATGCTGATTTTCGAGATTTATGAACGTTAGAGATTTTGATTTTCGGGATTTCGACATTCGGGATTTTGAACGTTCGGGATTTTGACTTCGGAGATTTTGAACGGGACCGGTCCTAAGTATAGCGCCTCCGACGTTTTCCTGCAGATGAGGAGGATAATAAATCTCTATTTAAGTAAAAGAAGTAATTTTAACGTTAGCATCAACTTATTATGAAAATCGATTCGAAATTGCTTTGTAAGTAAAAGTGCACTTTTCGCTTTATCGATTCGTACTCGTTTACCTTTTTGAATTAAAGATACCTCGTATACAGCCATGTTTTCTTATTAAAATTCATGACTACTTTTGTGTCGTTTACTTATCTGTCAATAATAAATTTGTATAAATTTCATCATCGAATTTACGTTGTCATGACGGTTACGACTTTGAACCGAAGGGACTTTGTCTGCAATCGGCCGACGATCTTCTGAACGAGTTGTACTCCGGCATTTCAGCCAACGATGTGCGGATAAATCTTTTTGATTTTTTGCTGATTCTTCCCCGACTCGTCTATGACTTGCAATCTTCACCTTGCAAAAGTGCTGGTAAGTCAAGGTGCCGTCAGTGTTATTTTGTTTGGGTGTAAATTTACAGTTAGGCACTGGTGCGCTTTTAAATGTACTTATTTGTGCAATTGTTAAATCCCTGAAATAGTTGCAGATGACTATGCTGACGATTATGACAATGACGATCGCGATCACGACAATCATGGTCACAATCACGAAGGTCACAGTCACGATCATCACACTGAAAAAAATAGTAAAAACAGTTTGAAAAGTAAGACACTAAACAGTAGTAATTTGACTTTGTGTTGTAGAACGTGGTAACTGTATTTGTTGAATCCTTTTTGTTTCCTATTTATTACATTTCTCGGTAGTTTTGAATTGATCACGCCACAAATTCACAATTATAGTGTATATTTTATCTGACTGCGCTCAGTGGTTGCAAGGCATCTGGCATATGCGTTGTTTGGAACTGCACTGATTTAAATCTTAAGCCTTATTAATACGGACGATTCTAATGATCTGTCGATTTTGAATAAACGACAGCGATCAATTCATGAAAGACCGGAAGACTTAAAAATAACTTCATTAAACGTTTTATGTGCGTATTATACCAGTAAATAGGTTGGCTAAAGATTTAATCTTTGCTTTGCTGTAATAAGGAAGATCTATTGTTGTAAAAAAAGTTGTTAGTTTAGCCTAGTGAGTTGCTCATCCTCTCGTTGATGTATTGCAGACTGGCAGTTGTGTATTTATCCTGTCACTGTCATTTTCAAAAAATCGCTTTTTGAGTTTTAGTAATCAACATTTCGATACTACTTTGTTGTGACTAGCCTGTATTAACGTCAACATATTAGCCCTTAATTAAACTATGCAACTGATCTGGCACCATGGAAAAAAATATTAATCTTTGCTGTGCTTGAACTAAATCGTTATGTGGGTTTTTCCATATTTTGTATATTTCCAAAGATCCATAAGAGCCACCTTTAATTTTGTGCTATACAAACTGTTCTATCTTGTATTGTGTAATTAAAAAAATTTACAGCCTGGTTCATAGCCCTGGCCTCTGTGGCCGCCATTAGTCTGCTGAGTCTAGTCGGGATCATGATCGTGCCACTCATGCGTCACACGGACGCATTCAAGTGGCTACTAGCGTTTCTGGTGGCTCTCGCAGTCGGAACGTTAATTGGAGACGCCCTGCTCCATCTGCTTCCGCATGTAAGTATGACTGAGGTTAAACCGGAAATGCGTCACTCGTAAGCGTAACATACTCAGGTGTACTCTGCACATGAAGACCGAAGATCTGGCTGCGATACTTGATTACTTACTGCCATTTTAAAATTTTGCATTAGCAAAAGCAAATGAGTATGTATAGCGTGGGCCAAAAATCACTTCTTACCTACTGTATATTAATGAACATAACAAATTAACACAAAAATAATTTTTATTAAGTTTAAATGACACTCCGGTCAAAACATAATTTATTGAATTGAGTTTTGAAAATTTTTGTTGTGAAAATTATTTCGCATAGTTGCAAACAATGTTTCCACTATTTTGGCATGAGTGTTCTTTAACTTTTTCAAATTTTGTGGCTTATCGGTATAAACTCTTTCTTTCAAAAAACCAGTGTAAGAAAATTTTAATTGTATTTTGGAGACACTCCCTTGACTTTTCAAGTAAAATGTCACAAATTTCACTCTATGGAAGATTTATTTATTCATTATAGAATTTTGTATTTAACTTTAATCGAAAAAAAGATAAGAAGCGAGCAAAAACAAATTACGAATTTTTTTTAATAGGAAGTGATTTATGGCCCATTCTGTATTTATGAATATAGCACATTATTCATAGTACAGTTCCCGTGCATTTAATTTTGTCTGATGTTTTTAATTAACACATTAAACACCTATGTGTTATTTTTATATTTTCGTTGTGCCTTTTACTTTGAACTGGTTGCGACTTCTAAATGCCATATATGACGATTAAAATAAAATTATTTCATGCCGATTTAATGTCGATCAAAATTTGATTCCTTCATACTCGCAAACTACTTGACTAGCTAGAGCAGAGGTGGGGAACCTTTTTGTTATTGGAGGCATATTTTAAATTTTTTGAAGAAAGGAGGCCGCATAAGTTAAAATACCTATTGAATCCGTCTCGCTTTTCTTAATTCTTGTCTTCAAAAAGTACTATTTGTAAAAAAAAGTCATCACTTTCAATCTGACTAAAATTTCTCATATTTCGTCCCTAAATTGAAATGGTTTATAAGAAAGTCTTCACTTTGGTTCTGACTCGGAATTCTTGATTTCCGTCCGTAAGTTGAAGTGATATTTTAAAAAAAAGGTCTTCACTTTGGTTCTGGGCTTCTGGCTCAAATTTCTTGATTTTCGTCCCTAAAAATAGTGTTCTCTAGTTATCACCAGTAGTCATTTCTACAATATTTTATTGTCATAGAGGCCGCAGGTTTTCCAAATCTGACTTATTTTGAAGGCGTTAAGTGGACCTGTACATGCGCACGGCGAAGAAGAACACGATAAGATTCTCAAGAGCCTGGTTGCGGTTTTAGCCGTTCAGGTTTTCTTCAATTTCGAGAGCGTCATGTCCATGTGGAGAGCTCGACGACGGAGGAAGGTAAATCATGTTTTATATTGGCTTCTTTAGATTTTTTTTGACAACTTTTGAAAAGTTTTGAAAAGTTTTAAGTAAATTTGAAGTAAATTTTTATTAAGTACATGCTATAACTTCTTGCTTTGCCATTTTATTACTTGTCCTCGTATGTTGTAGCATTTACTCCGAATTATCTATTCACTACTCAACCAGCTGGTATGTAATTTTCAGTAGCTATCAGTAAAGGAATAAAGCCAAAAATACAGCTGTGGTTAGGCAATGTAATTTTAGTCCAAGATACATGCAAGAATTTTTCAACATGTACTTGACAGCGTTGGTTGGCTTTTTAAAACTATCTCGCAGCAATTTGAAGAAACTTAATGGATGAGAACTTAGTTATACACTTGCATATACAATTGTTTGTTGTAGGGTCTAATGTTGTAACTCTGGAGAATATGAAAAAAATATTGATAAAATTGTCTCTGTCTCGATTACGTATAAATCGATTTGACTATCATTACTTCTCTATTTCAGTGGTTTTCAACCTTTTTCATACTGTGGCCCACTTTCCAACCCAAGGTAACTTAACGACCCACTTCGGTGAACAAAATATAATTTCCGTTTTAAAAATCTGATGATTCCTAGGTCTTCACTCGGAATTTGTCTGCGATTTCTCAATTTTTCTCCCAAAACGTAGTGATCTCAAAAAAAAAAAGAAAGGTCTTCACTTGGAATTTGTTTCCGATTTCTCGATCATGATGTCATCATTATACAAGTCTCGTATTGCTTTCGTTCTAATTTATGTTCTGTGGCCCACCGGTTGAAAACCGCTACTCTATTTGTATTGTTGTATTTTAGTTTTTCGATAAAATTTTCAAAATATAAATAGTTGTTTATAAGAATCTCAAATATTTGTTTGTTTTGGTTTTACAACAGTGTTGAAGTTGTATTGACTTGAGTTTGTAGTGGCAGGTTTGTAATATATGGTCCGTCGCCTATAAGTTCAATGTGGTAATTTTTGTTGTAATTGGTTTCTTAATAAGTTTATTTGAGGCAACAAACTATCTTTTTTCTAGTCTTCACTTTTCTCTAAGAAACTTATTAATGTATAGAACAAGTAGAACAAAAGTTTTCGGCATCATATTTTTTTCCTATTAACAGAAGAGTTCCAAAAAGCGAGTTCCAAAGTACCTGTCCCGAAAATAGCCGGAAAACCCTAAGCGTTCAAGCCGAGATAGCTTTTTACGGCAAAAAATTCCATTTACTGCCTCGTTTTAAAATAAATCATCGATACAATGACACGCAGTGTTCAATAAGGAGAATTTGTTTTATCAGAAAAATAAATCTGTTCCAAGTGATCCGTCGCCTACCAGAAGTGACGATTCGTTGATGCTAGACAAATTGCCGCCCGTCGGTAAGGTTTATCGTTGTTTTCTATCTAATAGATAAAAACTTTTACGGGCTCGTTCAATAGCGGTATTCATTGCCACTTAGCGTCGTTTAATAAGTACTTTCACGAAAAGCGCGCCCTGTGGAATTTATCCCCAGGCGTTTCGTTGTTCCATTTTCGTCAATACTTAATAAATTCTATTTTATTGGGTAAACTCTGTTATGCCATCCGAGAAATTATTCACGTTGAAACAACGTAAGCTTGATCAACCTATAGTTTGTTAAAAAAAATTGTCATGTACACAGAAGTGTATTTTCTGCAACGCTTCCGCTTGATTTTTTTCGAACGCTTTTAGTGTGATTCAAAGTTTAGGTCAAGGGTTGGCAAACGTTTTAGCTGAAGGACCGGATGCAAAAGATAATTTTGATTGCGGGCCGCGTAAGTATTTACAACGTAAATTCGTGCCTCAAACTTTCTCGAAGACCAAAAAAAGGTCTTCGTTTTGATTAGTGTAACCATTCTTGGAGGTAAAAGTAAAAAAGTTTTCATTTTGCTTCGTAAAATTTGTTACTGCTTAACAAAAGTTTTTCACTTTGCTTCTTTACACAATTCACATTGAATACTTAGGCGGGCCATAGCTTCCCCACCACTGCTACAGATACTCATAGGCCTATTTAATACATCTATTTTCGCTTCTCTAGCAAAACATAGTTGTATATACCTACAAAACGTTATATTATGTGCAATTGCGCGTTATGTTCAAAGACCTACGGTAGTGATGCTTCGATGAAAACGAACTAGCTGAAGTTCTGGGTTCGTTTCCGGCTGGCGAAATGTAGAAAAATGTTCAAGACCAGTGCGACCGTACCAAGTTAACACGTTGGCTGCCAAGCGCTTTTACCTTACCCATCCAACTTACCAGTAGCATTTTATAAGCTATAAGAAAACAGTGCATACAGGGTCTCACTGATAAGTCTCAAGGTGCATACAGAATGTTAGTTAGGGCCTCACCGGTGATCCCCATGGTAGCCAACGTGTTAAATGGGTGTGGTACCTTGCCACATTGTGGCTAAAATAGACATCGCATATTAATGACGCGCTTCGGCGGAGAAGGATTATGACGAAAGATTTGGTTTCGGTTTTGATCAATTTCGTTTTAAATCGATCGTCGTATCGAAAAAGGAACTCCCTTCATTAATGAATAATATTAAATAAAATCAACCTATTGTTATCGTTTTCTTTTCCGCCTATTGACAGAGCGCATTGTTAAAAACCTACCATCGCTTTCGGTCGAATTCCTTGTGGATTTGCAATTATGAGAAATCGTCTCGTAGCCACGTGCTTTGTTACAGTAAATCGTCATTCGTCTTATGTTTCGCAATTCGAACCCACTTGAACCGGCCATAATGCGTATTGATGTTCGTAGCGTGTACCGTTGCCTTGAATTCTTAACCTATGCGTCAGCTTAATTCAACTGTAGAATCCGCTTTAATATTGATTTACGTTTTTTGTGTAAAATTGTGATTTCAGCGAATTTTCCTAAACCGAAAGTTACGTATTAGTTGTTTTGCCATAAAACAAAGATCCCAGGATTTTCTGTTATGGGCCAACGGTTAAGCTTTGAATCAACACAGACGAACAAAAATGAAAGTAAAGGTTAAAAAGAAAAAAGTCGTTTTTACTGTATTTGTATTAATCCACACGTCCAATTTAATGTCGAAGTTGTGACGTGTTGACCTGCTTGAGATCAACTTGTTGTTTAAACAAACGGGACCGCAAGAAGTTTTTAAAGTGGCCACAACCGCATCAAGATGTTTGGTTTTGCTTGAATATCTCTTGAGTAAAATATTTTGTAATCATCAAACCCTCGCACTAGCCCACGTTAAAGTCAACGCCCTTTATTTCGCGCCGCCGTTTCTGTTGGAATAATGCTTTGATTGACGCCGGAGTTCCGCGTTTTTGTCAATCGTGACTGAATTCTTTACGAAACTAGCAACCTTTTGGCGTGTTTTGCTTCGATTAAAAAAACTCTTGATTTTTTTCAGAGAATAATCACCTCCATCCCTCTGGTCAATTTTGCAAGAACGGCGATGTGGGGTATGAGGGACTTTTGGTCAAAAATGGGCAGATTTCTCCTTTTTTAAAGCGAGGTGTTGACGACGTTGTTGAAGGAGAGGCTAATTCTACAGTTATAATGGATTCTCGTAAGTTACAAGTTGTCAGTAGGAAATTACTCACAATTATTTAAAAAAATGATTAATTTTCTTTTAGAGTTAACTTTCTTGAGATTAATGAAGTATTGAATGCCTTGAATTTTTTGCGTTGTTGGCATTTTTCAAAAACTTAACAGTCGACAATTAATTTGTAACTGCAGGTCTTGATTTGGTTAAACAAAAAACATTGTTTCAAATATGCGAATTAAGAGATTTTAGGCACTGCTTTCGTTTATTTTACGATTCCATACAAGTTATAATTTCTTTATTGTATAAGGAAACTATGGTCTTAAATTGATTTTGCAGTTTTTGTAAATTAGTGAGATTTTTTTTATATTGTGCCCATTTAAAAAAAATATTAACAGGCTGGCCGGGTAAGCGTTAATAACTCACGGTGTATAAAGTTTGCCTGTCCTCTTTTAATTGGTGTCTTGCTGATGCATCAACAGATGACACAGTTCCCACTGATGATCCTCTTCTTCATCATCATCATCATCACGACATAGCAAACGCCCCAGGAGTGAAAGACTTAGCTTGGATGGTGATTGCAGGAGACGGCTTGCATAACTTTAGTGATGGCCTTGCCATTGGTTAGTATCGATTTGATTTGTTTTCGTTTTGTAACCTGCTTGGTTTCTTACCGATTCCAACGCATAGATTTGTTTATGTGTAAGCATAGAAGAAGTCATAAAGATCACTTTTTCCATTTCGGACAATGCAAAACCAAAAAAGAAAACAACCGCAAAAAAACGCCCTTTTGTCTTTTTGTAAAAGGAAAGTAACTTGTTATTATTCTGCCACCGTGAGGTTCGTCGTAGATTGTTTGATTGTTATAATCACTGAACTTTTAATCTCGTCAACTTGTGCTTGCAGATACTTAAATATTGACTTACTAATTGCTATTAAGTGTGAACAATTTGGTGGGAAGATCGTTTTAAAAAGGAGGGTGTGCGTCAGAAACAGGTTTACGTGATTAAGTTACTCATGGGAGAAGTTAAATCGATTGACTTTTCAGACGATAGCTCAATGGTTTAATAGCGACTTAGTTGCTGACGATGCAATTTGATTATGGGTTTGTCCCTGGACTTCTCAATAGTCGTACATTTTTCTAATTACTTTGTCAAATCCTGACTTACGCGGAATGCCCCTGTAGTTACTATCGGTTTTTCAAGAGTTTTTTCTCTTAGTTTCTTTTTTATTTTCTCCTGGTACTGTAGGAAAATTTCGGGTTAGTTTCACGGACGAAAACAAACAAACCTACTGTCTTTTGTTGAAGAGACACGGGTGTTTTCCTTTCGCTCAAATAAAGCTCTCGCTGATCAATTTTAAAATGTAATCGGTCGATTACCATAAATGAAACATCCGTGGGTTGAATGGAATTGGTGTGCAATGAATGGGCTGTCATCCTTTTTCTAGTAACGGAAAAGATATAACCAAATTAGGCCCCAAGTGTGCGTATTAAAATCGATAAGTCTATCAAGTGATCCTCAGGATTTGTTACTCATGAAATCGTCTTATCACTTTTTTACTGAACAACTCAATGTCGCTTCATATTTCCCATCAACTGTTTTGACACTTGGTCCATTTATTACGATGCGTCAATTCATGAAACATTTTATAAAAAATGCAAATTAATGATACTCACGTTCAGTTGCCGAAGCAACCATATCAAGTAAGCAGCGACCACCGCAGAAAGTTCAGGCGGAACCGTTAGACCACCTTGTAGCTTCGGGCCTGTCCCATCGTCCTTATCTTGATTAATTATTAAATCGGTGTTTATTTTCTCAGGCGCCGCTTTTACGAGCAGCATCTCGGCCGGTCTCAGCACCTCATTGGCTGTTTTCTGCCACGAGCTACCTCACGAATTCGGTGATTTTGCCATTCTTGTGGACGCTGGCTTATCTATAAAGAAGGCTCTTGCCTACAACGGTCTCAGCGCGTGCATAGCTTTTGTGGGTGCAGTTGTCGGTGAGCAAAGAGTTTGTTTCACGATAACATCGCTTAAAAGCTTTTCGTTTTTAATTTTGTCATTTAAGCCGCTTTAATTGACGACAACATTCTTTACAAGCTTGATATCAAATGTTATATCTAGCCCTTTATTATTACCTTTATTATATTATTTAATTGTGTTCTTTTGTAACTGATTAACTCAAATCTAGCCGTCGCCTTTCTCATGAGTCTCCTAACATTCTGGAGTAAACCTATTCACATATTGATTTTAAAGCGATTGTCAAGTGTAACTAAACACTTAAATGTTGACTTAATGAATCACTAAACGATAGAATGTATAAGGAAAAGAGATTAATCTTGGGAGTTTTTTCGGATGCGCCGAAATCTGCTTAAGAGCAACTTATTTTTCTTATTATAAAGTTCGTTTCATATAAAATCAGCTTCCCTTTTTATATAAAGTTTTATCAATTATGAATTACTATATTTAAAACTAATCACCCTATTTATTGCATCTCGCTGATGGTGTTTGTTTAATTTTGAAACTATGAATGACATCTCCAGTGTGCAGGTGAGGGCAATAAAATTGAAAAATTCCATGCGCCGCAATCCCCTCTCTGCCTTGCTGGTGCGATCTTGAAGACCCTAGGCCAGGGGTGGGCAAACTTTTTAGTTGGAAGGCCGCATTCAGAAGTTGATTTTGTTTTAGGGCGGCACTATAGTGATGTGTAAAAGGTCATCACTTTTGGACATTAATTGAAAATGATCACTTTTTTTAGAAATCACCACGATTGAAAGTGAAGAGAGAGTAAAGTTATTTGCTTGAGGCTTTCGCGGGCGGTACAGTAGTTCGTGGCGGGCCGTTGTTTGCCCTCCACTGCCCTGCGCGATATATTTGACGACAGTTTGGTGGCAAAAGCTATAAAAAAGTCAGTGATGAGTTTCTAGTTACCTTTGGGGATTTAACCCTTTTATTACTTAAGTCATTTATAAATGACTCACTCAGTCTTATATACTAAATGCGACCAATAAATTCATGGAAGGTATTTTAAGTTGAAGAAAGTAACTTCGAGTGCGGCAAGATTTTTTGTTTGTAATAAGTGTGATAAAGCGACGAATGGTGCAAGAGAAGTGCAACGGGGGTAATCTGTGATGACGTGGAAATTGTGAAGGGGTTTTGCTATTTTTAAATAGGTTGAATACCAGTGGAGGATGTGAAGCCGCAATGACTGCAAGAACAAGAGTGGGATGGAAGAAATTCAAAGTGTGAAGAGGTACTGTTTGGAAAAAGATTCTCTTTGCTGATGAATGAAAGGAAAGGTATATAAAAGCTGTATGAGATCAGCTATGTCATATGGAAGCGAAACGAGATGTTTGAGAGAAAATAAAGTAGCTATTTAGAGAAGAGCAGAAAGATCTATGGTGAGGGCGATGTGTGGTGTAAAGTTGGTGGACAAGAGGGATACAGAGGAGCTGATGGACATGTTGGAATTGAGGGAAGCAGCAGATAAGCTGGCAAGGGCGAATGGTGTGAGGTAGTATGGTCATGTTGTCAGACAATCTGAAGAAGATGTTTTGATAAAGGCAATGGTACATGAAGTGGATGGAAAACGTAAACGGGGCGGACTGAGGATGAAATGGAGGTTACAAGTTGAAGGAAACATGAGAAGAATTGGTTAAAAAAAAGAGAAGATGCGGCAGATCGGTGTAGGTAGAGAGAAAGTGTAGGAAGAATTGCGGAAGTAATGGGATGCATCCGGCCACCTCCATTCACTTGGGATATTTAAACCGGTTTAAAATTAGATTGATGATAGCGTGAGCAGATGGTTGGCTGATGTATTAACGGATAGTTCAGTGTGATAGTAACGCTCTGACTTGCGAGCAGAAGAATACGAGTTTGATGCTCAGTCTTTCTGAGTGCTTTCAATTATGCCTTTAGGAAAGGAGCTTCACGTCAATTTCTTCAATAGGGTCACATTCGTTTTTTTAGGATTTAAACTAGGCCGCAGAAAGAAACTGTACTGCGACGTGAAATAAAAGACTTTGATTTTAACTCGGGGAATTTTTTAGTGCGAGGGTTTTATGGTTGCAAAATATTTTACTCAGAGATATTCAAGCAGATCGAAACGTTTTAATGCGGCTGGCCACTTCAAAAACTTCTGGCTTTTCCGTTTGTTTAAATTTAAAGATCTTAAGCAGGTTGACACAGCTTTTGTTTGTTTTGGTTTGCTTTTGTTTGTTTTGCTTTAGTGATGGTGACGTTTGTATGCTGTGAAAAATGTCAGCTTTGGCTCGAGAGTGATTCCAAAAATTTTCTGGTGTTTTGTTGTTGGTGATGTTTGGTTGTTTAATTTGAGTCATAAAGTTGTGCCATATTCAGCTTGATCTGGTGTAAAAAGTGTGGTGGTTATATGAAGATTATTAGTGGTGGCCCATTCATATATTTTGTGAAAATATGGTTGAATAAATTGTTGGGCCTTACGGTGTTTGGTGTGAGATACAGTGATTGTTATGTCAGCAGCATACTTATGTTGTGATTTGTACGTCTTTTGGGAGTAGTGGAATGTCAGGTGTAAATGTTGAATAATGTTGCAGACGGAACTTCACCTTGTGGTACTCTAGTGTTGATTCGTTTGAGTTTTGATAGTGTGCCGTTGTTTTGAGTGCATGCTTTTGATTTGATCCTTTCATGTAGTTTGCGATAAAATTAATGATGATATTAGGAATGTTTGTTTGTGTCAGTTTGTGTATAAGTTTGTAAATGTTTATTATATCAAACGTATTGCTCATGTCCAAAGCAACAGCTACAGTGCGTTGTGGAGGCCTTGGATTGCTGAAACCTTTTGTGATTTGGTTGCAGATATTGTGCAAAGCAGTGTGTGTTGAGTATTAATGTTCAAATCCATGTTGATGAGAAATAATTTTGATGTTTTCTGTGATGTATGATAATAGTGTTTTCTCTAGTGTTTTGGCAATGGGTGATAGAAGTAATATGGATGGTAGTTGGTGCCAATGTTGCGGTCTTTGTTTGATTTTGGGATGGGGATGATTGTGGCAGGTTTCCAAAGACGAGGTATTGTGTTAGTGTTGAGGCCAATGTTGTAAATGTTTGTAAGGTATCTGATGGAAAGTGGCTCTAGGTGTTTGAGGTGTCTTATGTTTATGCCAGTAGAAATGTTGTTTGTGCTGTTTGAAATGGCTAATTGCGCTTGTGTAGTGGTAAGTCGTATTTTCTCGGTGAGAAGGTTCTTGATTGTATGGTCTATGTGCCTGTTGATTTTGTTTGTGCCAGCTATATGGAGTGACGTTTGTGAATTATTAAAAGCTGTTGCTTCGTCTTTGTCAGTGATGGCTGTTTTAGTTTCGAAGTGAATGCTTCTGTTCTGCTGTGTAGGTGTTTTTTTGTGGGATAGCTTTGCTATGATGCCTCGCTGGGACTATGGATTGTGTTTGCGATCAATTTCGTCAAGATGTTGTTTCCAGGTGTTCGTTTTGTGTTCATGTATTTGTTCGCTCATGTTATTGCTAAGAGTAATGATTTGTGTATCTGATCTGTTTTGTTTGCAAATATGGTTACGGTCATGGATAAGCTTGCTGATATGCTTGGGTAAGTGAGTGTAATTTGTGCTGTTGTGATTTCCTTAAGGGATGAAGAGTCTGTCAGCATTTAAAATTGCCTTGATAAGATATTTGTTTGCCTCATAAACATTTGTGCTTTAGGGTCTGTAGGAAATGAGGTTCTCAACATGTTGTTTAAATGATGTCCAATCGGCCTTTTGGTAATTTGCTATTGTTATTTTGGTAGTTTTGTTAGGGAAGTGAAAGCGAATTGTTTAGGTCTTTGATGTATACTGAGGGTGGTGAGTAAAGATAAGTGATCGGATGTGAGGAAGTGGATGATCTGCCAGCTAGTGCAGTCATGCAAGTCTGCTGAAGCAGTAGTGATGTCTGGTGAAGTAGGCTGTTGTGTTTGATTGGTGGTAGACATGTTGGAGTGTTTGTGTTTAGTATGATTGGAGTTAAGCAGGATGTCTTTGTTCAGTTCTCCTCGATGGTCTACGGTTGGCGAGTACCGTAGCGGTGCTGCTGTGATGATTACGTTTGGAAAGTTTATTATGGTTGTAAACGTGCTGAATATAATTGAGTCTTCTATTTGTGATAACTGAGTGGAATGTACATGTTTTGCGATATGTAAATGCTGTGATATAGAAAGATGAATTTTGATGATTTGTATTTCAATGGGAAAGATGTTTGACGTATAAAGTTGTAAAAAACTGATGTTGTTTTTAATGTAAGTTAGGAGGCCTCCTCCTTGTTTGTGAGTGCGATCTGTTCGGATAGGTGTGAGTGAGGAATGTTTTTTGTTTTATGGGATTGATTGAGTTCTGTATTGTAATGACATCTGCTTGTGTATTTTTAATAAGTAGTTGTATTTCATCTATTTTGTTGCGGATGCCATTTGCATTAAGTTGCTAGACTGTGAGAAAGTTTTTTGGTAATGTTGTGTTCTGTGTCTAAAAGTGCTATGAAGTGTGCAGTACCATGAATTGTTACAGTCCTTTGTTTTGATTTGGGAGCATTTAAAATGCTCCCAGTGCTTTGTGTAGTTACAAATAGATGTTTGATGTTTAATGATAGGTTTGAGATAAATGTCATAGACCCATTTATGTGTTTGTTGTCCAGGGTTTGGGTGTATGTCGCCCTTGAGAAGCAGCAATCTTATCATCCAGTTTTTGTGTAAACTAAAAAATTGACGTCTCAAAAAGCCAGAGACGAGTCTTTTCTCACCGAATAAAGCAAGAGTTGTATCTAATAGAGATGAGATAGGAAGCAGAAATGAGCCAATTTGTTATGGTTGAAAATCAACCACCAGTTTTTCACCTCAACGAGGCAGAATCATTTAGGAAAGTACTTTTCAAACAGATACCTCTGCCAAATACCTAAGCACGGATCTTATTAATCTGCGCAACGCCAGAGGCAGCATCAAAAAACGTTCTCAATAACATATCATGATTTTGCATAGTAATTTTACTGCAAGGAGATTTTTATATTAAGAGATTTCCTTCTGGACTGCTTGCTTGCCACAACTTTTGAGCACAGTCTGTCCAGGTTTGAGGTTGCCACCTTGTTAACTGCATTTTGTCTGGCCTCTATGTGCAAACCTTTTTGCCATGGATATTTCTAACAGGAAAAATAAAATCTCCGGCCAACACAGCTTTACAAGTCACTGAGACACGCAAACTTACCCGCCACGGTAAACCACTGGTTCACAGAAAACCTTTATACATTAAGAGAATGCATTAGGAGATAGTTTCAAGTAATACCTTAAGTTATATTAGGAGAATGCTTCAAGTAATAGTTCATAAGAAAGCTTTGTTTATTAGTAGAATTTCACTCCCTCTATCCTTATTTTTATTTTTGCTCGTCTGTGTTGATTCAAAGCTTAACAGTTGGCCCACAACAGAAAATCCTGGGATCTTTGTTTTATGGCAAAACAACTAATACGTAACTTCGGAAAATTAGTGAGAACAACAATTTTACACAAAAAACATAAATCAATATTAAAGCGAAACTACTAAGTAATTCTTAAGATTCCAAATTGATCACATAGTTGTTGCAGGAAATTTTCTATTTAATGTTTATTTACATCAGAAAATGTTCATTAATACAATGCTTTTTTTGTATTCTAGTTTTTCTACTTTCTTTACTCCCTCAATCCATTAAAAATCGCGGGAGAAACTGTTGCTTTGATGCGAGAATTAAATCACCGAAAATATAGCTTGAAGGCCTTTATTGAGATTATTTAAAGAGGCTTCGATACACGTTTATGAATCGAATGATATTTACTAAAAGAACGCTATCAATTATGTATAACTGCGATAAGAGCGAACGGCGCTTTCAAAACTAGATAAGATTTTAAATAATTTTTCCAAAACTGATTTTCAATAATCGGTTTGATTTGTTTCCCAATCGTAATTTTCTGTTTAGCAGATAAATTCCTTATGGTTATTACAGGCCAAGAATTTTATAATTGTTTCAAGCAAATCTGACTACTCTTACTAATCATGATTATTATCTAGTTATATTTTCCTTTTTTAGGTTTTCAAAAACAATTTTGCTTTAAACTATGAGCATTTCACGGCCGAAAACTGTGCGCTTGTTTGGTGTCGTAATGCTCATAATCGCCTTATCGACAAGCCCATTAACAATGCCTTGCACATAGTGACCGGATACCTGCGCCCTCACCTATGGGACAACCTTTTTTCTTAGTAAGCATCCAACCAACAGAGCTTCGCCGCTAAAAATCCGTACTGTCTATAGCTCGCCGCGCTAGGAACACCTCCTATATGAAAGACTTTCCTGTATCCACTTCGTGGACAGGCTGCGGCAACTTAAATCAAGACAACCATTTGTGCCTGCTGCACTGGAACTGCTGAACGACTCCACCCAGTCAGGCACCAGTGTAGCACGATGGACAGAATATAAATGGAATGGCGAAGAAACACCTCTAGACTCCATACATTTATTAAAGATGCTAGCACAACACCGCCGGGAATTAGCTTTCCTAAACCCGCATGGGTCAAGCTTAGCCGGCTTCAAACCGACGTTGATCTATTCCGCAGAAAACGCACAAATGGGTTATGGCTTCTACTGCGGCCTGTGAGTGTGACACAAAGAAACAGACAATTGATCACGTAATAACATCTTGCCCCATTTACATTTGGAAACCTGTTTATATCGACTCGTGTTCTTCTGTTTTCCCCGTCGCAAATCAAACTCGCGTCTTTCAAACTATTTAACTTTATTGCCGTGCTTGACTTTGTGCTTGAAATTTGTTTTTCAGGATTGTTAATTGGTGAATACAGCACATCGGTTAAACTTTGGATTTTAGCTATAACAGCCGGAGGCTTTCTCTACGTCGGACTTGTTGATATGGTTGGTATTACTTTTAGTATTAAACCGCTACAATGGTTTTTGTATAAGCGGCGAAAATATTGAATTGTGTTCGTTATCATTAAGCGATTATCTTATCTGATATGACCAGCACGAAAATGCGGTTTATACATATGTTCAATTGATCTGTTTTAACTTGTAATTCGAGTAACGAAGGATTTTTATCGCCTTCTTTCCGCGCTAATCCACAGTAGGAACCGCTTAGAACCCGTAAAGCCTCAATTTCAATCTAGTCCGACATTTGATTATAACTGCTCGTTCCGACTTTGGTTGCAATTTTTAACATAAAGTATTAGTTTATTAGTTCTCTAAACTTTTCTCTTCTGTGCTCTTTTATCATAAGCTTTTGTAGATTTTAAAATAGCGTTCTTGTAAATCTTTTGGAAATGACGTTTTTGACTGAAAAGGCGGGAAAATATCAAATTCCAACTTTAACCACTACTGTTTCTTTAGTCGTTGATTGTTTTGTATAGCTTTTCAACTTTTAAACGTTAAAAACATGTATTTTCAATTTTAATCACAGATTAATTTCTGAAAGTTTAAACGATTAGGAAGCAAAAGTAACCTCACTTAGTAAAAGTTTTAACAACTTTTTAATATTTAATTGTGGTAAGTTTGATTTTTTGATCATCAGATCCAATAAGATCTATTTTGCAAATCCTAAAATTTTTAAAAAATTTTTGATTGTTCAGTTCTTTCTAAAACTATAGTCAGTTTTCTATTTCTTACCAAAATGCTCGAATTTTTCCTGACAGATCATGCGGCTTCTGTCCATAATATAATTTTTTTCTGCCAAAGCAATTGTTTCTGCGGAACGAAGAGGAATAACTCGTCTACAAACCTGCGCAGTCAGGCTTCGATAAATTAATTGTATTGGATCACCAAAAAATTCAAAATGTGTGTGATACGAAACAGTTTTGGCATTACAAAAATTAACTAAAGAAACTATTTGAAATGCAAACAATACAACTAGATTTAATCACGTGATCTAAAACCCGGATTCTTAAACTGGGTTGGCGTGAAAGGTTTATAAGTGGGGTGCGAGCAACTGGCTGCAAACTGAATTAATTACTGCGTTGACATAAAATAAATGGAAAAAAGAGGTGTGACAGTGATTATATAAAGTATGGTTTTATAGATTTCACGTTAAAAAGTCAAGTGGTACCACAATACGTAATAAGCAATCACGTATTGTTGCCAAGTTGCTTGCAGCGTCATCTTCATACAAACACCCTGGCCATAAAGAGAAGGTTTCATCTTTTTTTTAGAGCAAGAAAGATTATCTGAAAAAATTGAAAATAAAATAATGTAATTGACAATAAATTCTTTTGCCATTTTTCGGCTACAGTCTGTAGAAGCATCATTCGAAATCGCTCACATGACTGCTAAAAAGGAGAAACCTCATAACATTGGTGAAACATTGATTAAACCGTGCTTGTTAGAAGCAGTTGGTTTATTTTGAGAAAAACTTACCGCAAAAAGTTAAAAGCAGCTGGTTTTGGTTTGAGAAAACCTTACCGCAAAAAAATAGCATAGCAGAGATTTCACTCTTGGATTCTACGATCAAATCACTCACTGATGTGCTCGCAAAAGACATTGAGTGTCAGATTTTAAAAAATGATTCACAATAGTATACCTCAGGAAAAATTGTGGGTGTCTAAATTGATGATGGTCTGACAATGTTTGGGTTTCAAAGTGAATTCATTGCACAGATAAAGGAGAAATACTTTAGGAAAAATTGTGGGTGTCTATATTGATGGTGGTCTGAAAATGTTTGAATCTCAAAGTGAATTCATTGTGAAGATAAAGGAGAAATACCTTGGGAAATATTGTTGGTGTCTACATTGATGGTGGTCTGACAATGTTTGGGTCTCAAAGTGAATTCATTGCTAAGATAAAGGAGAAAACCCCCAATGTGGTTGGATCTCATCGCGTGATTTACCGAGAGGCTCTGAGCTCCAGGACTTTACCTATTGCCATGAAAGATAAGTTGCAACAATCGTACAAGCCATCAACTACGTTAAAGCAAGTGATGTCAATACAAAACTGTTTACCCAGCTTTGCAAGGACATGTATTCCAAACATGAGACTCTGCTTTTTTATACGTCATTTCGGTGATTATTAAAAGTTAAAATGTTGGCCCGCGCATATGAAATAAAAGACGAACTTATTCTGTTTTCTGAGCTGAAGGAAAACAAGATCTTTTTTTGTCAATCAAATCAAAAAAGTTTCGTCTGACGTTGGCAAACTTTGTGGATATTTTTGAAGCTTGATTTTGTTAAAACTTGATTTTCCAGAACAAGTAATATCAACTGTATCAATGACGACGATGCCATCGACGCCTTCGTGGCAAAACCGGAGTTGTGTGGCTTGGTTGAATTCAAAAGGAAATGCAACTTCCTTTTCAAAACTAGGCATTGGTCACGTGAAAAACCAAATTAAACTTAAGGACGAGCTTCAAGTCTAGAAAGAAGGTCACCCACAACTTTTAAAACAAGAATTTGAACGCTACTTTCCAGACTTGAGCAACACTGAACTTTTAAAATGGAAGATGACCAGAAATGTTTTTTGTCTGAACAACAATATTCTTAAGGTTTTCAGGAGGTATTTTCGAAAGTGGAATGTAACTTCACTGCAAAAAAACAATTTTGAAGCTGTCACTGACTAATTTGTGGGCGAAATATGTGCACATGTAGAAGAGTGTAGATGCTGTAGCTGTACGTACACTTCTTCCGTTTTCATCAAGTTGCATGTACAAAGTGGCTTTTCTTCCTAGGCATAAACACAAAACGCAGAAATAAACTTGACTGTGAAGCCGATCTGAGGTGCGTTATCTGCTACAAAGTCACGAATTAAACTTTTGGTTTCCAAGAAACAGCTGGTATCATCAAGGGGGGCGCGAGCGTTTTGTTTACATAATGAAAGGGAGGCGCTCCTCAAAAAATTTAAGAACCCCTGATCTAGAAACTTATTCAAATAAAATGTTAAAATAATGAAAAATAAATAAATAAAAATGTAATTGAAAATAAAGTACGTAACCTTAAATAAAACTGATTTCGAATGTTAAACGAAAAAATTTTTTTAAATTATAAACTGCTATTGAAAAGTTATTTGAACAAAGCTTTTAGAACAAGATTACGCGCCGCGAGAGAACGAACAGAAAGAAAACAAATTACAATGTTTGATTAACTAAGTTAAGGCTTAGCGACGCGAGTTCAAAATCCAAGAAAAGCGGTAAATTAAAACAATAAATAACAAAATTAAAATATATAATAATCTTTTTGCCAAGCCGGAGGTTTTACTGTTCGCTTTCTTGACGGGACCTCACAGCTTGGCGCAATCGTGCTACGATGCGCATCGTCGTTCGCAACACCAATATACGGCAATATAAATTGACTGAAAAAGAATTAAAAATTTTTCCTTCAAATAAAAAGCATTAGAGAAGCTTTAAAATAACCCATTTGCCCTCAATTTTTAAGCACGCGGGTTCGAATCTCTTAGAGCTTTATTTTCTTTTAATTTGATCTCTGTTTTTAAGACAACTCCGCCGCACTACGCTGAGACCTTTACTTTTTTGCAGCTGCCACAAATGCTCCAGCAATGCTTGGAAAAAAACGGAAAAATCATCTTCGTCTTCGAGAACATCGGACTCGCTTTGGGCATCGTGGTGATGCTGCTCATCGCCTGGTTCGAAGAGAGCTTTCTGAAACTGTTCAACGTTTCGCATGGCCACTAAACGCCGCTGACGCGTTTCAGGACTGCTTCTGCTTGTCAATGTTGTCACGTGATTTGCTTCACGTTTTATCGGAGAGCGCGAGGTTGGTCGTCGTAAGAATGTTGCCGTAGGTTTTGTAGTAGTTGTTGCTTTCAAGCGCTTTGTAATAATTCTTTTCGAGCTTGTCGCTCTTTGTCGTACTCGGACGCACCTTCTCGAGAGACCGTTGTCGCCGTGAATTTTTACCGATATTCGATGAACGGAGACCTTTTTTAGTGGTACAGAATTTGAAAATAGCTAACAAAAAACTCGTCAGGAGATAAACGTCGGAATGAAGGGAGAAAAAATTCAAGTGATTTTGTAATAAAGCTAAATGAAGATGATTGGATGTTTGAGAGAAGTGTCACCACACGTGACCAACGCAAGAGTTTTAAAGATAAAAACAAACTTTTTTGGCGGCATAAAAATGGTTTGTTTACATCTTGAAACTCTTGCGTTGATCACGTGTTGTAACACTTCTCTCAAACATCCAATCATCTTCATTTAGCTTTATTACAAAATCATTTGAATTTTTCTTTCCTTCATTCCAACGTTTGTCTCTTGGCGAGTGTCGGACGAAAAGCTTAGAGATGAGTTTTTTTAGCTATCTTTAAATTCTGTTCAATCATTTGTTGGAGACCTTTTTTCTGTCACCTAACGGTGATGCTACTCATTCCTAGCTTTGCGATTAAATTTGTTTTGCAGCCAACTAGAAAGCTTGCTAGGTTTTAAACAAGTGGTTCTAGATCTTTCAGTTTCGGGCAATTAGAGAAAATATTTTTAACGTAGTCGCAGCTGGATTACATGGAAAATATGCGAAAAGTCGCCAAAATATTAATTTTAAACCTTGTTTTTGTTTAATTAACTCTAGCGTTTTATATTTGTTTTCTAGTTATTTGAGGGTATATTTTCACGGACAGTTAAAATTTTTAATAAATTTTGCAATCGTGATAATAAATCTCTTTAAATTAAGAATAAATTCGGGTAGGCTTCCGCGCTTTTGTAAAACTGTGAGCGGGTAGCGAATTTGATTAATTCATAAATAAATAGGTTTTAAGTATTGTAATCTTCATGTGTCTGCTGATTGTCAATACATCTCAGGCAAGTTTTTTACCTGTATGTCAACAGTAGCGTTAATATTCTAGTAGTTTTATCTTTCTACGTCTATCTAGATTTTTTGATTATGTGCAAAAAATAGATCATGCATATCTTTTTTGTTCACTTAGATGTTAAAATACATTAAATACATTACATGCAATAATAGCAGTAGTTTATAATTACCTTACTGCTTTTGAGAATTGTGTAACAATTAAAACAAGCATAGAACAGTATAATAAGCTCAAGTTCTGTGAACAAAAAAAATCAATACATGTTTCAATAATTTGTTTTGGCAGGCAGTGGATATCACATACTACACATCCAAGACTGATAGTGGTGAATTAGGTTGGCCTGAGTTTTTTGGAACAAGTCGAATGTAATTTAAAAAACTCATTCTTGACATTGGAATGTAAATAAAGATTATTAGTGTACTATAGTATAATAGCCAAACATTGTTGATGAATAAAATTTATCAAATTTGTTTACTCTTTATAAATGGCAACAGCACACGTAAATTTAAATTTGGAATTTTATTGATAATTTAACTGATCTGCAAAAATACGCACTTTAGCTAATTAATAGTAGATAAAATAAAGGTTAGGATGAAATCAAAACTTAGGTCAACTGTAGTTTTAACCCCTCGCGAGGTTCAAGTCAATAGAGTAAGCAACTTGGTCTATTATTTGCCTACAAGGCGAACTAGAAACTGTCAAATGTGGAATGGTTTGCTACACTTCTAGGTGACAGAAAAAAGGTCTCAAAGTCTTAATACTGAAACTTTCGCGTCTCCTTAGCCGGTTGGAAGTTATTACTTGATTCTAGTTTTTTCACTTTTACAATTTTTCATAGCAGTTTATCAAAAAAAGATTCTTTGTTTTAAACCAAATTTTTCAAGCTATCGACATCAGCAGTTGATATGCGAAATGTCAGCTTGGTTCATTCATTGCCATTCAAGTTCATAGCTGGATCAAAATTAATACGACAAAAGTTTGCCCGCAAGAGCACGATTTTGTGGGTTCGTGTCAACAGCTGGAAGGCGATGAAGCGATTTAATTATTAACGTGCCCTTGCTGCTGTAGTAGAAAAACGTACTTGGGTCTTGTTCTATGTAAAGCGTTACTAAATTTTTAAACTTGGTCAAAACGGTTTGTAACATATTTAACAAACTTACTCTCCCTGGGAGGGAGTGCTCCTTAATTAGGCGGCACTTTCACGAAGTTATACTTATAATTTCAAAAATTATTATAGAAAAATAAGTAGAGAATCTCATAACTCTGCCAATGCTTAATGAATATGAAAAAATGCACACAGGGTAATTTGACCTCTTGTCATCGAGATAGATGTTTTTTCACAGTAATCTGTCATTTGCCTCGATTGTAAGAGGACAAATTTCCCCTGTGTATGCATTTTTCTTGATCGATTGAATATATTACCAGCCATAAGTGATTTTCTTCATATTCATTAAAGCATTAGCAGTAATTTTTTGCTTTCCTTAAAACTAACAAATTTCTAAAATGTTTTATAAAGTTAATTTAGCAAAATGGTTCCACTTGTGGTTTGATTTATCTCTTGCCGCAATATAGTGATTTTGTTTTATAGTAAGGTAACACATCCTCAAAGTTATTATCCTTTCCATTTACGTTCTACTTTTTGAAGTTTAATTACAGCAGCTGTTTTGTTTTGTTTTTTGGCGGTTTTCAAAATTTTCACTTTGCTAATAAATCACTTCAACTAATAGCAAGACGTAATTCGCTGAATAAGCGTAAAGACTTCCTAAATTGAAAGAATAGCATGGTATTTGTGGTTGATCGCAACTTATTGTTGTTAAATTAGTAAATATGCAAGGCATGGACGCCGAGGTGGAAACCTTTTTGTTATTGGAAACCACATTTTATAATTTTAAAGAAAGAAGGCCGCATAAGTTGAAATTCCTAAGAAAATTGCCGTACTCACTTTGAATCCGTTTTGGCTTTCGTGATTTTCGGCGCCAAAAAAGAAGTGATCTCTTTAAAAAGAAATCTTCGCTTTGAATTTGTCTAAATTTTCTTGAGTTTCGTCTCTAAATTGTAGTAATCAGCTGTATTAATTCTTACATGATTTTATTGTCATTGAGGCTGCAGGTTTCCCACCTCTAGGAGATTTGCGTTTGTTTTTCCAGCTGCTAATATAGCCTAATTATGATTCGATAAACCGATCGTGCTTTTTTTGATTGTAAAAAACATGTCATATCATTTTAAGAATTTCAATTTTAATTTGATTAATTTTGTAAACGTAATTCAGCGTTGAATGCTCACTTATAAAGTGCTATCGGCCTGAGTCAACTGATGTTTCTTATGTGGTTTCAGAACATTCTCGAATTTGTCAAAAGTCGAATTTAGTGAAATTTCGTGCTGTTTTTTGTAAACTGAAGTTGAAATACTCGTTGCTTTATAAAAATTGTTTATCAAAATAATGAATTTTATTGTTTCAATTGAGAGTAAAGTTTTTGGTTATTTGCCAAACTAAATTTTTATTTTTCTACCTGAATGAAAAACTTTTTTGATTGAGATTTGATGTTTCATCTTGCCGCTGTTTCGACGCCCTGGAATTACGACGTGGAAAAACTGCGCTGTTTATTTCTTAAAGTACCCTAAGTTATTTTATTACGAAACATGTAAAAATAGCCTAACCTACGTCACCACCACTGTTTGTTGTGCAACAAATCATTCCAATTTTAGTTTGTTTAATGGCTTTGCTCGTTTTGTTGCTTTGCGTTTTCAAAGTACAACGTTTCGTTCTTTTGTAATGTTTTCTCAGATTGCAAGCTGTAGCATTTCCTTTTAATATTCTCCTCCTGCGCTTTCCTTTAGATGTTTTAGTGGAACACCGCGACCTCCAAAAAAAAAACAGAAGCACTACTAGGCTTTTACAGCATCCAAGGCAAATACTTAAGTGTTTTCTTTTTAAGAGCGAAAGCGAAAAAGTAAATCTTAAATTTTTTTTAAAAGTTAAGTGAAAACCAAAAAATTCAAATAGAAAGCCTGAAAAAAGTCTTCCCTTTAAACCAGCGCTTCTCAAATTTTTTAACATCGAGGATTAGAAAATTCGAAGAACTACTGTTGCAACCCGTACTAGCCGAAAAAATTTTGGGATGGCAAAACAATTTTTCCTAAATTTTATCGACAAGTGCCCAAATCACGATCTTGTAGCATTTCGCGAAGGTGACAAAATGTCAACACATTTTCATCTGAAAAAAAGTCCTCACTTTACATCTGTGTCCGATTTCCCCAGTTTCGCCTTAGAAACTAGTGAAGACTGAAAAATAAATTACAGAAACAAGCAAGATACCCTTTCATAGGTTGTGTCAGTTTAACTCATGATGCAAAGTTAATTAAAGTAGACGTTGACTACAGATTGAATAGCGCTTTAAAAATCAAACATCAATTGTCCAATAGTAGTATTCGGCAAACGCATCGAATTTATTGTCTGCGAAATTATCTATTTGGCGAAACATAGTCTACATTGGTTTTGAAGTGCGCCTCTCCTCGCTTGTTGCAGCAGAATTCCTTAAAAAGTGTCCGTAATAAAGCAGGGGTGGGCAAAGTTTTTAGCTCGCGGGCCGCACTATAATGAAAAGGTCTTCACTTTGAATCTGTCTCTAATTTCTTGATTTTCAAACCTAAAAATCGCTAAAAGCAATGCCCAAGAATTTAGTTGAAGACAAAAAAATTTAATTTTTAAAATTATTTGTTTAAACCTTTTGCGGACATATTTTGCCCACCCCTGTGCTAAAGGCTAAGCTAAAATAATTTCACAGATAAAAAATAAATTCAATAGCGCTTGTCGAATGCTACTGGTTTTTTCAATTACCAAAGCGGGTGGTTGGCTGCACGAGGCAGGATTTCCTGTTCTTTGTTAATAGTTCTGCATTAAAAAAAAATTGCTAAGGAATGGTTTCAACAGGGTCGAAGATAATTAACTTTTTTTAAAACGGAAAATTTAAGGCAGCAAAGAAATAAGCAATAATAGCCAAAATTAATCTTGACTACATCATCACTTCGATTTACTGTCAGACAGGTTTTCTCAAACTTTTTTCTCACTTCAGCTCAGTGAGCAATTTGTCAAGAAAACTTTTGAACGCAGGTTTTTCAATATAAATTGCCTTCCACTTTGCACGTTGCTATTAAAGAACTTAATTTAGACATAACATACGAAAATATGTAAAGTTTACAACACACTCTATGATGCTCTTGCAATCCGTCATGTTTGTTGTAGGGTACGGTGGAGTATTTTTAAGAAAGTTTGCGGAAAAATATTTAAAAAACGCCGTTGGTTCAAAGACCAAATTATAAATTCAAATTTGTAGATGAGAGAAAGAGATTAAATTCTTGTTAAAGAAGAAAGACTCAATCCGCTCCCCGCCGAAAGGTGCCGGAGTGTCCAACGATAAAAACGGAATTCAATAACGATAACCGTCCTTGAAATGCTGAACTTGTCTAAATAAGGTCAGCGAAATCCCTCCAAGTTACAACTACCCTTATTTAAATATGCGTAACTCTATGACGCCCGGTACAGAAAATTATAGTTGCACGAGAGGAAGGAATTTATTTTTTATCTGCGGTTTGCACACACGAAGTCAACACCATACAGCAAAAAGTAATAATACAATGGTCATCTGACTATTCAGCAAACACGGTCACCGTTCTCTGAGCCAAATGCTAGTTACTGTGTCATAAGAGCGATCTCTCACTCTATAATAAATCCGAATTGGGCCACGTGGCCGACGACAAAATTAACAGTAAAATTCGATTTCATGCTATTATACAGACCACCGCCAAAACGAGGTCACATTGGCATTAATTAAATTAAGACGATGTATTTAGGTTACTTTAGAAGGTGCAGTTAATTTAAAATCTATAAGTTGATTGATCTGTTAAAGGCGTCAATTTTATCACATTTCCTCGCTGCTGGCAGCTGCGACTCATTGCATTTCTAATAGATCACAAAAAATTAATCTAATTTTCTAAATAGGTCACAAAAATTTACAAAGAAGCGATTTGCATTACGTAACAGCCATATTACCACATTTTAATTTTTTAATTAAAATAGGGAGGGTAAAAAATTTATTCAATAAACAGTTTTCGAATTTTATTAAATTATAAAAATTAAATTCACAATTTTTGCAATTAAATCCGGAAAGGCCAATTTCTATTTTAAGCGTTTTTTGTGAAAATACTCTGTTATGTAGACTACGTCGGCAAGTAGCCAAGTTTTAGTACCGTAATGGAAGATGATTTAGTATCTAAGCTAAGAAATTTTTCAACATTAAGCTTTCGATCTAAGTTTGGTATACCGGTATTTATAATTCAGCATCTGAACCTCAATTTTCGGCAACCTTTTTTTCTATAATATAGATTTTTAAGTAACACTAATTCATGAATTATCCCCTACCTTAAGTTGTAAAAACTGATGGCAAATCTTTTTACTTCCATTGTGAAGTAATGAAACTAATGAAACAATTGTCATTTTCAACGACAATAGCCCTACAACTTTTAGTTTGAAAATGTAGAATGTCCGGCTCTATCTTTAGACGATCGTCGGGGAATTGGTTTCGAGTTAATGTAAGCCAGTAATTCTTAACAAAAGACACGCCACCCTTGAAGGGAGTTAAAAAAGGGGGTCAGTTTTAAATTACACATTTTTAACAAAGATATTTTGCTAACTTCAAAAACATTATTTGTCTCCAACCAAGCGTGCATGAGAATTAAAGTTTTGTCTTTCCGTTTCAAAAAAATACTTTTTAGTCCTCTCTCCACGATTTTGATTTTTTCTACTACAACGTTGTTTTTTATTTCACCGAAAGAATTTTATTAGGAGACACCTAAAATTTTTGAATCGTTAGGAGGTCATGGGTTAACGCACAATCAAAGTTTTTTGGCGACATCCTAAAGATATCTTTAGGAGGTCATGTTTGTGCCAAAAAAGTAGGCTATCTGCCTGAAAATTTAAGAAATTATGCCCCTTCTAACCCTGGATTCAATCACGAAAGCTTTAGCAAGCACGTGAAATCGAAGGCTTTCATTTAAAATCAAATTCCCTAAGACTTACAAAACCTAAAAAACTGATTTGTCTTTGAATAAACAGATTTCGGAATTCGAATGTTAAAGAAAACTGAAAATTTTTGCTAGTTTTTGATAAACAAAACATTTTTTTGTCGACAGCGTGGTCAAGTGGTCAGAGCATCATGCTTGTGATCAACATGATCTCGGTTCAAAACTTAGTCGCGCCATTCCGTTGTGTCCTTATGAAAAACACTACGGTACCTTTCCTGCTTGGTGGTCTCGGCAAGCAATAAAATTACTGCTGTACTAACACTATTTTTAAAAATAAGTGCCTTACCAACCGCAAGCTTCATGGCACGTCACAGGTTTTAACTAACTAAGCGTTTCGCCCACCCAGTTATGTTTTTGATAGAACAAAACTGTTAACTAGTCTTGATGGAGGATTTACTAGTAAACAAAATGTTTTAAAAATTTATATTAAGTTTTCTATAGCATCTATAAAAACTTCTTAATTTTCTCATTAGTAAAATTTCTATCTTTGCTTTAAATTTCTCGATTTCTTAAATAAACAATGCAATTTCATTCGTTTGGTTTTACTGTAGCATTAGTTGTAAGTTTGTGTTAATGATTCATGTTCAGTGATGGCCTTAAAAAAGGGGGGCGCGGTGCAAGAAAATAAAGAGGAGCCACTATTTAGTGTTCCAAGGCAAAGCAATCTCTAGAAAAGGTCTTGGTTATAAGAGGGAGCCACGTTTTGTGTATCAAAACAAAGTGATCTCTCCAAAAAAAAAGGTCTTTATTTTAGGCGTGACCACTGTTAAGTGTTTCAAACAGTGTGATCTCCAAAAAAAGTCATTGTTTTAAATGGGACCACTTTTTATTGTCTCAAAGCAAAGCAATCTCTAAAAAAAGGTCTTTATTTTAAACATAACACCGCGCACCAAGTGCTACTAAAAATAGAGCAATATCTTGCGTTTGGGGGCCACTTTTTGATGTATTTTAGGAGGGGCCGGTGCGGCCGCTCTGTTGGCACCCTATTAAAGCCATCACTGGTCATGTTTACTTGAATTATGTCATCATTTCCTTGGCTATCACATAGGCTGCTGGGACTATTCTAAAATCATTTGACTTGACAGCATTTTGTATTTTTATCATTTGTTTGTTTATTTACGGCTTCACACCTTGAAGTAACTCCCACAGTAAAATCGGTCTCGCTCTTTTATCGGATTGCGAATGTTGCGCAACTGAGCAAACCACAGACCACGTCCTGAGAGCGTGCTCCTTACATTGGACATTACGTGGAGCAAGAGATCTGATGGTTTTGCATGACAAAACCTCGTGCTGGCTTAACACCATTTCTCCAAGCATCTGACCCGGCAGTGCAGCATTGATGGTACAAGAGTAAAACCTCGGCCCACTCCTGTATGCGTCCAACCTGGAACGAATATTCTTCGCATACCGATGATAGCTAGACAAACCATGAATTGCAAATATTGGCTGTCACCTTTAGTCGCATCCTTGGCAGGGCTGCCAGCGATGGATTTTATAAAAACACAGATTGGATAAGAAAAAACCTAAATTCCTTTAAAAAACACAGATGTTGATTCCAACAAAAATTCAATCAACTTGGCTGGAACTTTGCTGGTTGAAGAATACGCGTCCCTCGCATTAATCTTTGTTTGGTAACGCCCCGACGCAGTTGAATTATAATTTATTGTTAATTGAAAACCGGATAATTTCAGATTTGTAGTACAATATGGCGCGACGAAAATAGATATGATGGTAATTTGGGAATTCACAGTTATACAATAATTTGATGGTGATGACGAATTTACAGGAAACGGAAAACGATGTAATGAAACCGAAAAAACAAAGGTGACGAAACGAAGGTGACGAAACGAAGGTGACGAACCGGTTTATGGCGAACAATTCGATTTCACAGTTACCACCAAGCACAACTTTTAAATCTCTCAGTCCCTTTCTGTGTAAGCAAAAAGAATTCGCAAAAAGAAATCTGTGTAAGCAAAAAGTAAAAATGTAAGCAAAAAAAATGTAAGCAAAAAGAATTAGTCTACTCTTTGAAAATTTCTTAATCTTTTCTCTCATTGGCTAACTTCTTTCAGCAAACTCTGCTTTCCCCTTTATAACTCAGTTCGGTTTCAATTCTGCTTCATTCTGACGATTTCCCCTGAAGAGTGTCAGATAAAAAGCTTTGGGAAGAAAAATCTTTTACTTTACGCAATCTTCAAATTCTGTACCACCAAACGTCTATTCAGTAATAATACACAATTACTTATTTTCTCGTAATTACCAAGTCTCGAAAGAATTTTTAAATGTAATACTTTGTACGGTCAGTGGAGTCAAAAATACCCGCAACTATGTAACCAGAGCTGCCAACTTTTTTTCAATAAAAATATCTAGAAGCACTTGAAAATATATCTAGAAATATCTAGATTTTAAAAAACAGATGAAGAGCAAAATAAAAAGTATTTACTTTGAATCAGTCTCAGATTTCTCAATTTTTGTCCCAAAATTATGCTGTTCTCTAAAAAAAAGGTCTTCACATCGGATTTGTCTCTGATTTCTTGGTTGTCGTCCCTCAAATCTAATATTCTCTAAAAAAAAAAAAAAAGGTCTTCACATCGGATCTCTCTCTAATTTCTCGGTTGTCGTCTCTCAAATCTAGTGTTCCCTAAAGAGAAAAGGTTTCGACCCTATCGTTTGAGAAACACTGATCTCAATTATAATACAAAATATCTACATATATCAATATATCCAATATCTAGACGGTACTTAGAATATATCTAAATCGTAACAAAAAACATCTAAATTTACATCCAATATCTAGACCAGGCTTTTCCAAACTTTTTGTGTTGGTGACACACTTTTTAAACTCAAATATAGTCGCGACACGTTTTAAACACAATTTAAACACATTTTAGTAAACACAAATAACTTTTTATTTCAGATACAAGTAAAATCATTTTGCAGAAAAATCTCAACTTAAAACTTTTATGAGGTACATGAGCTTGATGGGATGAACAAAGTGTTTTAATATTTGGTTGAATGTAAGATAAAGAAAATCGCATTTCGTCATCAAGCATTTTTATGCTTCCACGTTTCATTGACTTTATATTAGTCATTACCGAAAAGGACTCTTCGCAAATGTATGTTGTCGAAAATTGTAGAAGAATTTTTAAGGCTTTATTGCCTATGTTCAAGTGAATTCTTGAAACGCAAACCCAAAATCTATCCAAATCACTCTTTTTATACATCATGAACAGGCTTCGATCATTTTTAATTTCAGCTAATTCTTCTTCTTCAACAAGAGAAAGGTTTCTTTTGTCGGTTGAAATAAATGGATTTCTGATCCAATCATAATCTTGAATTTCGAGATTGGGAAAGTAATTATTAATTTTATTCTGAAGCAATACCAAATGGTCAATAATTAGCAAGCTGATATCATTTTTTAATTCGCATTCTGCAGTTTTGGGAAAACTTTCAAAATTACTTTCCTTCCCTTTTCTTATCCAAATTGTTGTCTTGTCTCTTATAGCAAAAATTTTATCTACTGACGTAAGAACATTTTCTCTTTTTCCTTGCATATTGTTATTTAGTTTATTTAAATGCTCAAAAATATCTGCAAGATATGCCAATTTTGTGCACCAAATTTTGTTTTGAATTAGATCACAGAATTCATTGTGCATATTTTCCCTAAAAAGTTAAAGCATCATTTCTCTTAATTCGTATACGCGACAAAGTACTCTTCCTCTTGAGAGCCAACGAACCTCTGTGTGTAGTAAAACATTTTTAAATTTTTCTCCCATTTCTTCACAAATTTTTGCAAGTAAACGTGATTGAAGATACCTACGTTTAACGTAATTGACCATTTGAACCACTTGATCCATAACTTCTTTCAGTTCATTTCCAATAGTTTTAGCAACTAGATTTTCGCGATGTAAAAAGCAATGTGTGAATATAATCTTTTCATTTTCTTTCTTTTCCAGAGCGGAAAAACCTTTTTTTGAACCAACCATTGAGGGTGCGCCATCTGTACATATTCCTACACAACTGGTCCATAGCAGATTATTTTCTTTCATAAACCCATCTACAATTTTAAATATGACTTCACCAGTTGTTCTCATTAACATTTCTTGACAACACAAAAATTCTTCAATAATTTTCTCGTTATGAATGAAACGTATAAAAACCAATAATTGTGATAATCCGCTTATGTCCGTTGATTCGTCTAACTGCAGTGCAAACATCACATTTTCATCTTTAAAAATAATCTTCCTTGATATCTTCAGACATGTGTTAAATACGCCTTCCAATCGTGTTATCCGCCAAGGGAATTTTTTTTACTTTTTTTTCCAATTCAGGACCAAACATTGTTCGAACAATAGCACAGCAAGACTGCAGTACTGTTGTTTCGGCAGTAGTATGTGGCTCCTTATTTTTGGCAATTATTTGCGCAACCAAGTAACTGGCTTCTTGAGCTTTTTCTGATGTCTTCATTCTCTGTGTGAATGTTGTAGACTGCTTTTTTAGAGATTTTGAAAGCTGAATAAAGTATTCCACTGGTTTTTCTGACAAATGACCGTGTTTTGAGGTAAAATGACGTTTAAGTTTATTTGGTACCATACTTTCTTTTGAAAGTTTATCCCCACAAACTAAACACAGAGGACAAGGATTGTTTTCATTACCAGAAAATGCAAAACCTAGTTTCATATAATCTTCACTGTATAAACGAGGCTTGCAAACTTTTCTTTTACATGTCTTATGCACTTCATTTTGTATTTTGTCAACGTCACTTTCAACGGCTTTTTTTTATTAATTAGAAATTTATCCATTCTAAAAGCTGCAGTTAAGTTATTAAAATGTTAAAATTATTAATAATTAAAAATTATTAAATTAAGTTATTATAATGAGTAAATACCAAGAGTTGTGTAGCCTATTAAAGTTTAATCAAATTCTTTTGATAAGTTTTGATAAGCTAGTAATTATTTTACCAAACTCATTCTTAAACAACAACACTTAGCTAAAAAATGATATGATGTTAAGGCTAAAAAGTTCAAAAAGGTGGTCATTATTATTAATAGAAAAGGAAAAGCATTATTGGATAGCAAACGAATATTACGTCACAAACAAGTAAGAATGACAAACTTTAAACGAGTTTAATGGGACTAGCAAGGGAATTGTTTCCATGCGTATGTAAGCCTAAAACGCATGAAAATTTAAGAAGTGTGAGATTACAGTTTTTAAGGCGATGGCAGTCAAAAATAATACTAATTAGGGAACTGAAAATAGCTGGTGTCAAATATTATTTCAAGTCTTGCGACACACCATCATACCATAAGCGACACACAGTTTGGAAAGCTCTGATCTAGACGGTACTTTTCAATATCGAGGCAGTGTCAAAAATATCTGAATTGGCAGCCCTACTTGTAGCCGATGTCAGTTTATTAAAAGTTTATTAGACAAACGAGAAATTCTCTGTCTGCCTATGCAAAAACGTGAAGTGAAGACCTTTTTTTGAGTTTCTGTTTGTCGTTTGAACTTATTTATAAACTCAAAATTATTTTTTGGTTGTGGTTTTATTAGACTTAATAAAAATAAAATCATATTGGGGCCTCTTTTTTCATTTCACTTACATTTTATCTTCTTGACCCACGGCAACGCGTCGAAGGCTCTACACGTAGGGAAACTGTCTAACAATTACCACAATCTGCTTCCGGAAATGTCAAGAAATTTCCTGTCCAGTTGAAATTTTTTATTTTGCGTTTTTGATTTTTACTAGAGATGTGACTGAAATTTAGAACTGCTTGCCAAGACAGCCAAGCAGGAGAAGTAAAGTGCCTTTCCCAAGAACACAGTATAATGGCGCGAGAAGGTTTTGAACCGCTACCGTGTCCAATGTTTCCTCTAAAAGGCGCAGTGCGCAGTGTCGCGAGTCCATTTACGCAATAAAATCTCGGTCCTGCGCACTAAATATATGCCAAAATTAAAAAATGCTTATTTCTTTTTTATACAGCTGATTGGGTCTTGATTGAGTTGCCGAGGACTGTAGTTATGTAAAAAATACATCAATTCATTGTAATTCGATAGCGGTTTTATTAATTTAGAGATCACTATCTTTTAGGGGCAAAAATCGAGAATTTCGAGACAGAAAGTTGAATTGCTTTGTGTTTGGTTTGCTTTTTATGCTTGCAATAAAGTCTTTAAAAAAGATTGGGTTGCCAAATCTTTGTTCTCTATTTCCGCTTAGCGTTTGGATCGCAACAACAAAGGTTGAGAAGCATTGTTTTAATTACACATGCTCGGTAAAAAAATGTTTGCGTAGTATAGGCCGACAGCTTTTTTTGAGAAAACACAGTCACGCTCGATCGCGCTGCCTAAAACTATTCCTTTCTTTTCCGTTTTATTCTGCCCAGTGCCGTTGGAACGACTTTTTAGCATGAGGCTAACTTTGATACGCAGGACCGGGTACAAAAGGGACCAGATTTTGGCTCGGGCTGATTGCTGCAAAAGAGTTTAAATGAATTTTCGACTTGAACGGAACTTTGTTCTTTTAATTATGTTTATTTTTAATTCATATTTTACTTGAAAGAAAAAAAACAAGTGAAGACAAAAAATTTTTTCACTTTTAATTACATTCTTTTAATTCCAAAAAAAAACGACCGAAATTTTACTTTGTGCGGTTGTTTAATACTAAAAATATAGGGGTGTACTTCAACAAAAACTGACTCGGGCTTTCAATGACTATATCCACCCTTAGATACGCTTGCACTAACGTCTGGGGCAAAGCCATATTAGCTAGATAGTAGCAATGAATTTTTTAAGGAGAACTGAAAAAATTTTCGAGAACAGAAATTTTTGTTAGAGGGCTTCAGCCCACACTACTTTCAATGCCACTGTGTGTGCCTACCTCTTTTTATATATTGAACTACTGAAAGTCTTTAAGGTAATATTTATAGTTTATTTTCAAGGTTTTAGCAATTGTAGGTTACTATGTAGTTCGGCAGCGTAGCTTAAGAAATATAATAAAAAAGTTCCAACCGGTCAAGTAGTGTCTTAGATCTTCGAAGCTTCGAACGCAGGTCAGGATAATCCTTTGACGATTGCTCAAAGAATAACGTCTCCGACTTTTTCTGGGAGTCAAAGGATATTTAAAAATGATTAATAAATAAAGAAAAAAATTTGTCTCCTTAATTTTTTAAAAAATATTTTTGCCCCGCCTTGAAAAGCTTCAGCGGGCGCTCATACTTATGGTTAAAAAGGGAGCTAAGCTATGGTCAGGGAAACCGAAAGCGTGGGGCAAGATAGTGCCCTTTGATTTTCGCAAGTCAAAGACATTGTTTTTGCTATGCCCATACAATCATGTAATCGCGACCTAAATTAAATTTAACAAAGCATAAAAAATATCAATTATACCAGTGGTCACCAAACTTTTTTCGAAATGAGCCACATAGCAAATAACAATAAGTTAGCAACAAGAAAAGAGGAAGCAAAACTTGATGAAAACATAAAAATGTCTTCACTTTAGTTTGAAGGTGTAGTTTATCTGTTGTGGAAATCAAATAAAAGGACTTGTATAAACTGTGTATACCGTTTGTTTGCTTTTTATCAGTTGATAATGGAGTTGTTCTTTTACAAAATACTCTCATGCTCATTATATCTGAGGGTGGCAGAGGACATCGAACACTGTACAGTCCTTTCCGCTGTTTCCACTGCATAAGTGCATAAATTTGAAATAAATTAAAATTGAAATTGAATTGAACCGCATTATACGTATAAAAAGCAAATATTGTAAAAACATTGTACAAAATGTATATTGTATAATAAGCATTTAATCATTATGATCCAAAGACCGTTTTGGCTTATCAAAAATATTTGGAGTCCAGGTAAATAAAACATTACGGCTGAATTTTGCAACTAAAACCTTTTTTACTTGGTCTTGACTAAATTTTTTGATAAAATTTTTTTGTAGTACTCTAAACTTTACATTTCTTGAAAGTGGCTTTTCAACCTAAAAAGTCTTCTTTTTTAAATTTTTTCCCTCCTGCCAAAAAAATATTTGAAGCGCTGGATCATAGTCTACGCCAGGGATGTCCAACCTGCGGCCCATTGCTTACTCAAATTTTTTAGTTGTATTTTCATAATTGTATAGAATTCGATGTTTTTGCTGTTGTAGTAACAAAGGAGACAATGTAAATACATTAGTTGATTGCTGCGTTGAGTGACGTCCAATGAATTGATCTAAAAAAAGTTTTGGGCAAAACTTGTCACAAAAACGCTTGCCCCAAGCATCATTTTCAGTACTCACATTGTTTTGCAATTATATTAATATTGATTGTACTTTTTCAAACATTTTTTACAATATCAAGTAATAGTTAGTTAATGACTTTAGTGATAGTAAAAATAGTTACTTTGAACCAATGTGGGTGATTTCAAATAAGATTTAGTAGTAGCAGCGATGCTACTAGTGATAGAAATAGGAAACGTATTGATGTATTAGGAGGGTGAAAAGAGGATCAGACATTTCTAGAGATTCTAGGTCCAATCGTTCCTAGTTGGAGAAGCTGAGCTGGTTAGATGCTTGAAAGTATGGGTATGTGGTCCATTGTGGTGTGGGATGCAGGCATCATCGTGTGGGTTACGTTCGTGATATGGGATGCAGGCATCCAGTGACAATACGCAAGGCGTCATTCAGGACACTGTCTATGAGGCGAGTATGAACGCTGCAACATTAGTCTAGTACGCAGTACTGAGCTGTTAAGTAGACCAGGGATAGAGCAGCTGTACACAGTGTTTTTGCCCTTGCACGAGCCTACAAGTTGTCTCAGCAACGTGACGCGCGAAAATGGTTTTTGCGCAATGCTACTAGATGATGACGGAACGTGAGCAATATGTCGAGTTTTATCACACATCAAGTTGGAGTTGGACAAAATAATAGTCTATCGCTGTTGTAAGCATTTAGCTCACGTTTGGCCTACTGTTATTTAAAGGAAAGGCTGCCATCACCGTCTTAGTGTGACTGAACATCAGCTTCCAAAAGTCTGGAGATACGACAAAAGTATATCTATGTAGTGTATTCTATATATATAATATATTTTCCTAAAATCTGAAGATACACCAAAAGTGTATCATTTCTTGATTTCCAATTTTCAGAGGAGTAATACCCTCAAAAACCTTCCAATTTTCAGAGGAGTTTAAAGTCATGCCTTGACTTCCAATTTCCAGAGGAGATTTACGATTTCCAGAGAAAAAGTCCCCTCAAAGTTCTTCCAATTTCTTGAGGAGTGCAACAATGATAGATTGCTTGCGTAGGTAAACTTTCTGGAAATTATAAAAGGCAAGTCCTACATATAGAAGCTAAAAAAGAGGGGAGCCCATACCGATCCCTGAAAAACGCTATTTTTCAAACGATAAAGCTTTCTTTGCTTGTTGTGACCGGTAGTAAGGGTGAAACTTTGCTTTCGAACTAGCTCCATAATCATTCTGACCATGTGTTTATCCGGCAGAAGTCTGAAGAAGCTTCCAAGTAAACGCCAGTCATATGTCGCCGTCAGATTAACAAATCGACAAAAAATTCTCGATGTTTTCTGTCAATGAAATGACTTGATCCACGGTTGACTTTCCGCGTCGAAAACCAGCCTGCTATCTAAAAAGCAAAGAATCAATAATTAATTTGACACAGGCATAGATAAACCTCTCGAAGATCTTTCAGGACCAAATAAGAATGGTCAAGTCAATCAACAAGCAATTGCCGACAGACCTGTTTCGTCCTTGTTTTTTTTTTTTTTTTTTTTACTTTTAGTTATAACACAAAAAACACAACTCAATAAATACACAATACAATAAAAACAGATGTGTAAACTTTGAAAATCATGGTGAGTATATTGGTTAATACATATGAGGCAAAACATAGACGACAAGCGAATAAACTAACAGTGTAATAAGGGTAATAATTAAATTTTTAAGCATATTTTGGTAGACGAAATGAACACAGTAATAACAATAAATAGCGTATAGAAAGAGATTAGTCAGGAGCGAAATGTGCAAGACGCAAAAAATAAGATACAATTGACAATAATAGTTTGTTTGCTATGTGTAAAATAGCAAGCGAGAAAAAAAATATATTAAGTGGAAAAAAAAGTACAAGTGTGCGAAGAGGCAAAAAAAAACACGTAATATTGAACAAAATATTAATTTGTTCTGATACAGAACATAGCAAGGCGGAAAGAAAAAAAATAATATCAATAATAATAATGGAAAGTCAATTGGATAAAAAAATTTTTTTCAAATATTTGGATTGACAGTTTAGGTAAGCCTATATGAAATTGGAAAAAAATCTTTCTAAGTACTAGTAAGAGAGAAAATATATATGTAAAGGTAAGAAAAGGGATAGAGGAATTTATTGTAAGTAGTCAGGAAAATTTTTTTCTAGAAAGGCTTTAAATTTTGTTTTTATTTTAAATTTTTCTTCAATAAGGGTAGAAGTAGGGATAGGGGTGTTAAAGGAGGAAAAACTATTTCTTAGGGTGTATAGGGAAAGTCTAATCAGTGAAGCGAGTTTGGATGTAATAATATGTGGTGTACCAATTGAATTTGTGTAGTTGAAAAGTAGTGTGTCTTGTGTAAGAAGGGTGTGTTTTTTTAAAGTGGAAGAGAGAAGGGGTTCTAGAAATGAAATTAAACTGCGGGTAAAGGAACATTGGAAAAAAAGATGGTGAGGATCATCGGAAGAAGTAAGACAGATTTTGCAAAGAAAGTCATTGGGATTACGGGGTTTGAAATTATGCTTGGAAAAGAAACATCCCCAGGTAAAACCTTTATAGGCTGTCCTGAAGGATATTTCCTTTTCCAAGTTGGTGAAAAGAGAAGGACGGGGTTTTATAAGGGTCAATCGGAGCCATGTATGGGGGATAGTGTTGTTTAGAAGAGGAATAGGGTTAGGATCAGGTTGAAGGAAGGTTAGGTAGAGGGACTTGAAAGTAAGGTGTTCAATTTCATGAGGGGGGGTAGAGATCTTTTTGAATAGGGAAAGAGTTTTGGACCAGAGAAGGTTGGGTTTAGGACGGTGGGGTTGAGAGTTGGAATAAAGTTCAGGTTTAATAGGTATTATTTTTGTTCCAAGGTTATATATTGCATATGTCATCCAAAAATAAGAGAGGGGGTTGGGGGTTTTGAGAAGATAGATAAATTTCCATAGAAAAGCAGTAGAAGTTTTAAGTCCAATGTTAGGGAGGGCAATGCCACCGTCGGGTTTGGGTAGGTATAAGGAGGATCTTTTAATTGGTTCAAAAGGGGAGAAGTTCCATAGGAATTTGAAAAGGAGGGTGGTTAAGGATTTAATCTGTTTAGGAGTAGGAAGAATGATTCTTGAGAGAAAGAGGATTCTGGGTAAAAAGTGTTGATTTAAGGAGATGGTTTTGGAGTAAAGAGAGTCTTTAGGATTTAGAGTAGCCAAAGAGGTATGGGGAAGTGAACGGATGAGGTCATCCCAGTTTTTGGACAGTTCTTCTTTGTGAAAAGAAAAAGTTATTCCAAGGATTTTAGTGGAGGAAAGAGTCTTACCTTGGGGAAAAGTTGAACGAAAAGATGATAGTAATGTTGAGGAATTAGAGATTATAGAGGTTTTGGAGTGATTAATTTTAAGACCAGAAAAAGAAGAAAATTCTTCGATTATCTCACGAATTTCTGAAAAGGATTGGGGGATGATATAAAAAGGGTCAGATCATCAGCATAATGACTGACTTTGAGTGAAGAAGTACCAATGGAAATTCCTTGGATTTTAGATGAAGCAAGTATTTTTTGGGTTAAAGGTTCAATACCAATTAAGAATAAGAGCATACTAAGTGGGCATCCTTGGCGAATGCTACACTTAATGGAAATAGGATCTGAAAGATAGCCGTTTAGGTTGAGTCGGGCTGTTAAGTCAGAGAGAAAAATTTGAATCCAGTTCAGAAGAGTAACTGGAATTCCTATTTTGGAGGCGGTAGAAAGAATGAATTTGTGAGATATTGTATCGAAAGCTTTATAAAAGTCAATTTGGAGTATAGCTAATGGTTGAAGAAAGTCATTTGTATAGTTTATAGCGGATAGGATATTTAGGTGGTTATTGAAGATCTGTCTATTTGGGAGACCACATTGTTGTTCTAAAGAAATGACAGAATTCAGTAGAGGTTTGAGTCGGGATGAAATGATAGAAGAGAGGATTTTATAATCAGTGTTTAAGAGTGAAATAGGGCGCCAGTCTTTAACAGATATAGGGTTTGGGATTTTGGGGATTAGTTTTATGAGGGCAAGGGATTGAGAGTGTGCAAGTTTTTTCTGGAGTAGACATTATTAAAGGTTTGACATAGAATAGGTATTAGAGAAGGAAAAGAGCTGTAAAGTTTTGGGGTAAATCCATCGAGACCAGGGGCAGAATTTGGGTTGAGGGTTTGGATAGCTGATCGAATTTCATTACATGTGATTAAAGGGGAGGAAGGAAGGGTTTGAAGAACCTCGTGAGGAATAAGGAAATTTAGTGTATCAAGATATGTAGAGGGATTTAAAAGTGAAGAAGAGGGTTTCCAAAGATTTTTAAAGAAAGAGAAAAAAGAGTGAAAGTTAATAGAGTTTAGTTTTTCTGTAGAGATATTAGGAGGGGGGGTGTTAGAATCAGTTGGAAGGAAGGATTTGGATAGGGTAAGGTTTTCAGTGTTTTCTAGTGGGTGGAACCCACTAGGAGAATATAACTTGTTGCTGATCTCAGCTGAAAAGTTGAAAACTTAAACAGCTGGCACAACTTTTTGCTTGTGGTTTTTACACCTCAAACAGCCAGTTGCAGACCTGAACGTTAGGTGAGTACTTCAATGAAAACAATGCACTACCAGCGTAACTGCGATACACCGCTAAGCCGCAAGGACATACTGGCGGTGGACATCGCAGTTACGGTGGTAGTGCATTGTTTTCATTGATCTTTTAGGAGTCACAGGGCAGAGACATTGGTCTAAAACTCTTTGGGTCCTCTACGGACTTCATCGGCGTTTAAAATCGCGACTGCAAGGGCTCTTTTCCAGATCTTAAAAATTTTTGTCGGCGCAAGCACAAAGAAAAAAAGTCACGTCAACAGGACTTCAAAGCAGCTGCTGCATAAATATTTTTAATACTATTTGTATAATGATTTTAATTGTTTGATCAATTTAAATTCATCTTTTAATTCCTATTATTTAGTCACGGCTTTTAATACTAAAAAGAGAAACTTTTATATACACGTATTTTTGCGGGCCGCTGGATGTACTTAAATTTATAATTTGGCCCATTATGAAAAAAGATTTGACATTCCTGGTTTACGCCATTGCAACAATATCCATCCTACTGCCTTAAGCAGCTGCGAAAATATGTCACCCATTGAACTAATTACAAATACAACCTAAAAAACTTGCTCTTTTTTGCAGCAAATAATTTTAACTATCGGGGACAACAAGCATAACGATTAACAATGACAAATGCAGGCCTATATCTAGTTTCCAAACAACAAAAAAGCCTTTTATCAACATTCATCAACAAACAAACCAAAAACATCAAGACTAAAAAAAAGCTTGTCTTATGATCAATGACGTGAAACTAAATTTTACAAACATCGCAAGTGAAGACCGTTTTTTGGTTTTTTTTTTTTTCTAACAAAATTGCATACAACTTTTTTTATTTATTTTAGTTATTCCCTATATTTATCTTTTTAACTCTCAGGAAAGGGTCGGAGGCGCTATACATAAAGCAATTATCAAGAAACCGACCACGACCTACTTACGGAGATGCCAAAATATTACTGTCCGATTAAAATTTTTTATTTTCTTTTTTTAGTTTTTATTTAAAGGTATCACCAAAATTTAGTGCTGCTTGCTAAGACGGCCAAGCAGAAGAAAGTGACGTAAAGTGTTATTCCCAAGGACACAACAGAATGGCGCGAGTAGATTTGGAACTACGATCGTGTTGATGACGTTTGCTATCAACTACAGCGCTCTTAACCACTCGATCACGCTGCTGATAAACTTTCAAAAAAAGATTTAGGCAAAAATGGGTTGTCCCCCAATTTTTTTGGGCTGGTACGGCTGTGGTATCTGAACCAGTGGCGTACCAATGATTTTTGAAAAGGGGGCATACAATTATAATCATATATGCTTGGTGGAAAAATTTTTTCAAGTGGTAGCGAAAAAAAAGTCTTTACTTAGAATTTATGTCGGTGGTCGATTTTTTGTCACAAAAATATAGTTATCTCTATAAAAAGGTTCTTACTTTAAATCTGTCCCTGTTTTCTCGTATTAGTAATCTCCATATCGTGGCGTGAAATTATACCATAGCCTCCCCTAAATACGCTATTGATTTCAACACAATGATTCAGTACAACTGCAGGACTGCTTTGCAATCAGGGCTGGATTTACCTATAAGCTTGGCAGGCTGAAGCCTAGGGTCTAAAAATCATAGGAGACTCGACATTCAATTTAAACTATCATTCATTTCAAATTACTTTTAAATTTCAAATTGAAAAGAATTAAAAAGTTTGTCGTTCTATTATAAAAATTCCTGTGTATTTTTAATGATTATGATCATCGTACTGAAACCTAATTGCAGAAATATAATGTAAAAATATTCATAAAAAACTTTACCATTTTTACTAGTTTAGTTTGTATGTTACGTTTATGTAGAGTTGCCGGACTGGGCTACAAGTAGCAAGTGGGCTGCTAGTAAAAGCTCAGTTTTATTAAATTTTCAATTTCACTGCTTGCAACTTTTTAAGCCATTTTGAACTTTGTTTATTTGGCTACTAATGAAAAGGATGTTAATTAAATGTTAATATTAATATATGCATTTACAATAAATCATAGTTAGTTGAACAGTTGTGCGATGAAACTTCAATAAAAATACAGCATTTACCATGAAAGACAGTACCGTTAGTTGACACGTTACTGAAATAATAATTATCATTTGGTATGGAAATTCCAGATCAGGAAATCCCTCTTATTTGTCAAAAACTATGTACGAGAAAATGATTCAACTCATGGCCAAAAATGCTTTGAATTCAATTCTGGCTGACGTGAAAGAAGCGGGATATTTCAGCTTTTCAAGTGGATTCCAGCTCTAATACGTATTTTACATACCGATCAGATATGTGTCTCCTGTAAACGGTTTACCAAGTGGAGATTTTTAACTTTTCTTGAGCTGAAAGACCACCCTGGGGAAGGCATGGCTGATTTAGTGCATAAATATCTCTCTAATGAGCTTCAGCTTGATTTTTAAAAAATCCCGAGGGCGGTCTTACAACAATGCTGCGAACATGGCTGGTAGGTACCACGGTACGCAGCAAAAAAACCTAGAAAAAAAGAAATTTGCAAAATTTATTTCATGCGCTGGTCACTCTTTAAAATTAATGGGCCGCTCAGCTGTTGATTGCGGTTTTGATGCAGTGAGCTTTTATTAATGAAATTTGCCCCCTTTTTTATCTTGCACAAAGAGTTGGACAGTTCTAAAATCATTTTTTTAACCTCAGTCGCAACAGGTGCCCAGACATTTGCCAGATACTAGGTGGGATGCATATGCAAAAGCCACGGAAGCTATTTTGGAAAGTTACAATGCCATCACTAATACTCTTGGTCACTGCACTCTAATGTAAATAAAAACGGAGAAAACAAGTTTCGTGCTAACAATCTTTTGCAAAAAATGGAAAAACTGGAATTTTGTTTATATTGAATTTTTGGACCCGAGTGCTAGGTCGTTTTTACGAGGTCAGCAAAGCTGTTCAGAAATCAGAATTTTTATCGAGTACTGTTGCCGAATCCAACAGTTCATTGGTGAATTTTTTAGGAAAAATTAGTGAAGATTTTAATGAGTTTGTTTAGCAACCAAGAGCTACTATGCCAAATATTAACTATAAAGCTAAAAAGAATAAGAAAATATGAACTGTAGAGCTAAAGAAAGAATATATCGGCAGCGTAGTTCAGTGGTTAAGGCGCCGTGCTCATGACCAACATGGTTTCGCTTCAAAACCCGCTCGTGCCATTCTGTTGTGTCCTTGGGAAAGACACTTTACGGCACATTACCATGTTTGGTGACCTTGGCAAGCAGTTCTAAATTACAGTCATATCTCTATTAAATTACAAGCGGACAGCAATATCTTGGCATCTCCGGAAGCAGGTCGGGGTAATTGCCTACCCTACGTATTAGCGCCTCCATCGCTTTCCTGCGAGTCAGGAGGATAAATATAGAGATAAAATAAATAAAATAAATGCACCCGACGCTTTAGATGAACTCTCTTTAAAAGATAGGTTTAGGGTAAAATCTTTTATTCCTATTCTTGATGCACTTGAAGTCAATTTAAGATAAAGAGCTATTGTGTACAGTGATATCGCAGAAATGTTTCTCTTTCTTGCTAATCTGAAAGCGACTGAGCTAGAAATTGTACAAGGCGTAAAACGGTTAATGGAATATCCAGAAGATGTGACCTGAAACTTACTGATAAATTTTTTACGTTTTCAGTTTTGCGTAAAACAGAGCCAAAGGCTTACAGAAAAGCACTCTCTTTATGTGTCTCACGGAGGCCTTTATTAAATTATGTGCGAGAAAAAATTTACACTGCCTTTTCTAATGTAGAAACAATATTTTGACTACTTTTGTGCTTTGTGGCCACTAACTGCTCAGGAGAGAGATCTTTCTTAAGGCTCAAAAGAATCAAAAACCAACTAAGATCACAGTGTCCTAAGAAAGATTGTCTGCACCAAACATTTTGTGCATTGAGAGTGACAAACTTAGGCAGATAAATTTTGATAAACTTTTGCGTGATTTCGTTATGACGAAAGCTAGAAAAAAATTTTGTAGCCTATTCTTACTACATATGATGACTTTCTTAAAATCGAATTTCTTTAAATGTAACATAACCCGCAACTTCCTAATTATTGTACTTTATGATATTTTTTATAACAACTTATATTCAATGACTTCTCGCATTTTAAGGGCTTATTAATTTTCTGTGTGATAAACAAGAGAAAATCGAATTAGATACCAATGGGCTCATGTGCTTAATTTACGCTTTGTTTTTTATTTGCTTTTACGTATGTGGTCATACTGCTTTGTAATAATTCGTAATCTTTCTTCAGATAGTCACGATTTTGGATTTGAAATAACAAAATAGGCTACCCGGTTTATTTTCGTGACGGCGTATACCTTGCAGTAATTTCAAATACGGCTTACTATGGAATAAATTTGGTATGCGTTTTAAAATCGACTGTTTCATAAAGTAAAATCTAAAGGTGTTAATTGTGGATAGTCCTTTTTAAACAGTTTCTAGCCAATAAAATTTAAAAGCCTATTATGGGCTTTGAAGCTGCTTCATATGTGCTAGATATTATGCTGTGCATGTGCGTAAGCTCTATGCAACTTTGGCACGCTTATGTATTCTAAGTAAACTTGATCACCATCTGTCTGTCACATAATGGTGGAGGATTCCCCTTAAGTGCCTTTCCCAAGAACACAACAAGCGAAATTGCCAATTTTTTTACCATACTATTTTTTTAATGCTGCACTTAAAGCAGGGAAGTTGTAAAAATTTTTTAGAAGTCTTTGGTACGACCCTATCAAGAATTTAACCAGCACCTATTGTTCTCAAAACGGACGCTCGAAACATTACGCCATCAAAGCAGCCTGGGCTTTGAAACTTGCTGCAGAATATTAATTCGTGTGCGAGAGAGAATGATACGAGGAAAGGCTTGAATCTTAATATTTTATTTATTAAAAATTTCAGTTAATTCCATAATATTTTTACGATAATAGGTTGACACAAGTTTTTCACAGAGTTTATTTTAACGTCTATGCCAGTGTGGTCCAAACCCTGGCCCGCGGGCCGCATGCGGCCCGCCGAGGAAATTTGTGCGCCCCGCGGAACAATTTCGCACAAGTCTTGTCGATGACAAGCAGCCGTAATTTTTTTGGAGAACGCTATGATTTTGCGCGAAAATAGGAATTTTGCAGACCGATTCCAAGTGAAGACCTTTTTTTTTTAGAGAACACCCTGATTTTGAGACGAAAATAAACGTTTTTATCCGGTTGAGGCGCGCAAACTCAAATAATTTTTCAAAAATGTGGCCCACAAGAGTGGAGAAGTTAGACCACCCTGACCTAGATTTTATCTTTGCGGCCCGCGAAGCTTTTTCAAACCTTAATGCGGCCCGCGAAACTTTTTCAAACCTTAATGCGGCCCTCCATGCTCTTAGCCTTGGATCACACTGGTCTATGCAATGCATCAAAAGCATGAATACTACACTCATATCTTTTTCATTTAGCAATGACATGTTAAGGTTTTTAGAGAGAAATTCTGAGTTTGAAAATGGAATGGGGCCTCACAAATGAAGTAGTCGTGGGAAATAATGGACTTTACAAAAGGTGAGGCATGGTGCAACAAAAGTAAGGGGGCCACTCTTTAGTGCACAAAAAAAAAGTAACTGAGCCATTTTTAGTGTATGAAAACAAAGTGATCTCTAAAAAAAGATCTTTAATTTAGGGGGGCACTATATTGGGTGATCTAAAGCATGGAAAGGCACTTTTTACTGCCTCAGGACACTGTGATCTCTAAAAAAAGCAGAAGCTAAGCATGTTGCTGAACTTCAAAATTTTTCTTTTTGATATGCCATTGACGTCTTGGTGCTACTATAAAGAAATAGAGCAATTTCTTGTGTAAAGGAGCAGTAGTATACACTTACAAAAACACAATACATTTATAAAAACAATGAAGATTAAATAGCAATATTAGTTGTTATTAAATAAATTTCCATGTGCCAGCTGACTTCATCAAACTGTTGTGGCATCTTATTTACGTAATATTGACAAGTTAAAAAAAGTTTAAATTTCTTCTTAAATTATTACAGTAGAATTTGCCTAAGTCGCCACCTCAAGGGGAACAGAAAAAGTGGCGACTTAGGCGAACTGGCGACTTAGGCAAACAACAGATTAATATGCTTAAGCCTACACAGACTTTAGATCCCTTTGTTTCTGCAGAAGCTGAATATTTGAGAAATAAAGAACACAAACAGAAAGGACTGTTTGGATTGCTGTACAACAACATAATATTTATTTAAACACTCAAGATGCAGTCTTAAAGAAATCCGAGATTTTCGACTGTTTTGCATTTGCCAAGGACTTGTCCACTATGTACGAATGGATTTTGGTCAATGCACCATATGATTCTCCCCCGTCTTCTTGACACATCATAAAATGTTGCAGCTTCTTTGCCATATTAAGAGCTTCTTTTATGGATGGAGGTGGCACTAAATCTTCTTCTTCTTCATCATCATCTTCTTCGTCTATTTCTTCGATTGTATCACATGTTTTCTCTTTGATTTCACTCAAAATGCTTTCTTCTGTAAAGGTCTCTCTGTTTATCAAATTTTCGTCAGCGTCTGTGTACTGCGAAAAGCATACTGAGGCAGGAACAAGCTCAGCAGCTTGCAGCATTTCCCAAATTCTTTCTGCTTCTGCATCACTTTTTTCTGTACTTTCTTCAACTCTTTCAGTATCACTCAGCTTGAAGTTTACCTTCCTAAAACAGTTCTGGATGGTGACAGGAGAAACAGCACTCCAGGCTTGACTCAGAAAGTTCATGGCAGTCAGGATGTCAATTTTAAAATCTTCAATATTTTCTTCCCACGCAACCAATCGTTCTTTTGCTAAATTGCTCCTGTAATGGGCTTTCAGACAGCGAATGACACCAGCATCTATAGGCTGCGTTTTTGCTGTAGTGTTTGGAGGTAGAAATATCAGTTTGACATTAGCCAAGCCATTTACATTTGGATGAGCAGTGCAATTGTCCAAAACCAAGGCAATTTTTCGGTTGCTGTTTTGCATCAGACTATCCAGTTTTCTCAGCCAAGATGTAAAAATACTGCAGGTCATCCAAGCTTTGGAGTTGGATTTATACTCAAGTGGAAGTCTTTTTACTCCTTTGAAACAACGTGGCTTTGCAGATTTTCCGATTACAAGAAGTGGAAGTTTTTCTCCCATCATACTTGCAGAGACAAGTACAGTCAGTCTTTCTTTGGACATTTTTCCACCAGCACAGTTTTCATGTTTTAGCACATGTGTTCTGTCAGGAAGACACTTGAAAAAAAGGCCAGTTTCATCTGTGTTGAAAATGTTTTCAGGTGCGAATTCTTTCAGAATTTCAAGAAGTCTGCTGTTTTGCCAGTTGTCCACAGCTTGTTGGTTTACAGATTCGGCTTCTCCATGCAGTTTCTTACAGACTATTTCATTCCTAAATTTCCACCTGTTGATCCAATTAGTGTCTAGTGTCTTCGGATTTTTATAACCACATGCTTCAGCAAACTGTTGAGCTTTCAGCCGCAAGTTATCTCCACTAATTGGTAATTTCTTGTCTCTGGCAGCTCTAAACCACTTCAACAATGGCTCATCCACGTCTTCAAAATTGTGCTTCCTCTTTCTTTTTGATTTACTGTTCTTTCCATCTTCGTAGTCAGAAATAATTTTTTCTGACACTTTGATGATGAAACTCAACGTTGATCGTGGGATGTTGTGTTCCATAGCAAACTGTGCCTTGTTCGTAATCTTCCCGCTTTTGTGCATTGCTACGATTTCATACTTTTCTTGCAAAGTTAAAGTTTTGAGCTTAAGATTTTTCCTCGACATTATCAACAACACTAAACGATTAAAACACAGCACTGTGCAGAAAAAACTGCGCTATAAAAAGCTTTATTTATTGGCAGTGGCGAGAATGCCGTTAAAGAACATTTGTTTCTTTACACAGTACAGTACAATCTACTCTATGCGCTTATTCTTCTTGCTCTGTGCTCTTTCTGTCTTCTTATTAATCTATTCTCTGCTGTAACCTTATTTTTTGCCCATTCCCTAGTCACTAAGTACTGTAATTTATTGCAAATAAGCTGATAGCTTTTCTAACTGTCATAGCCAGGCTGCTTCACATGGCAATAAGATGGCTAACTGAACGGAAACTAAACCTGGTAAAAACAATCTAAAGTGATGAAATAATGGGGTTATGAAGGAAGTTTGTGACGCACAGTGGGGTTGTGTTACATCAGTAGGATCGTAAACAGATAGGCGAAACAACTGTAGTGTAGTGGTAGCAGACTAAAAGTTTGGAATATAATCACACTGGCAAAGTTTTTATAGGTCTGACAACTTAGGCAAATTTTTTTGCTCATGGTGAGCAAAAACAGTGGCGAGTTAGGCGAATTGACGAGTTAGGCGAAGACAACTTAGCCGAACTTGATAAAACAGAAAACAATAGGCTCTCAGCCGGGACCAAGCGATATGTGGCGACTTAGACGAACTGGCGACTTAGCCGAAGTCGACTTAGGCAAATTCTACTGTATAAGAAAGTGACTTTAATTCGAAAGGTACTTCTTGCCATATTTTAGGTCCAATGTAAGAAAATGTCTTTTTACCTAATTCTGTTCTCTTTCTAGGTTGAAAGTAATTTTGTTGCGCTGCCAGTCTTGTTTTATAATGATGTTTCTGGGTTGTACTTACAGTAGTTTGGGACTCATTTTTTGCTGAATTTTTATTAAAGCAAAACATTGTTTTTGGCATTTCAAGTTTAACAATATCTTTTATTTTTAAGAAATTCAATTTTTGAAAAAGAGGATTTGTATGTGACAAAAAAGGACTATTTGTAATAATTCTTATTATGCGTTTGTGTATTCTTACCAGTGGATCCAGGGCAGTAGTCGAAGCCAGTCCCCACGTTGAGACACAATATTGAAGATAAGAGTAAATTAAAGCATAGTATACTGTTTTTAGTGTTCTAGTGTCAACATAATTCCTCAGTTTGAGCAGTGCCCAGGAACCATTGGAGAGCTTAGAGCAAACATGTTGTATATGAGACTTCCAAGAAAGCTTATCATTAAAAATTACACCCAAATATTTTATTTCATTTACTTGTTCTATATTTGTCTTTCCTACTCTAATATCAAAATGCCAGGCTGATCTTTGTTTGGTTAATACAATAAATTTTGTTTTATTAGTTGAGCCACTTTTTGATGCATTTTAGGGGGCCTGGTGCAGCCGCTCCGTTCGCACCCTATTTATTTTTTATTTTATTATTTTATCTCTATATTTATCCTCCTGACTCGCAGGAAAGCGATGGAGGCGCTAATACGTAGGGTACACAATTACCCCGACCTGCTTCCGGAGATGCCAAGGTATTGCTGTCCGCTTGTAATTTAATAGAGATATGACTGTAATTTAGAACTGCTTGCCAAGACCACCAAACATGGTAATGTGCCGTAAAGTGTCTTTCCCAAGGACACAACAGAATGCGCGATTGGGTTTTGAAGCGAAACCATGTTGATCATAAGCTCGGCGCTTTAACCACTCGACCACGCTGCCGACACTCGACCACGCTACCTATTAAAGCCATCACTAACCGTGGGCCTCTCATGGTCCAGATCCGGCCCTGTTTGCAACAATACGACGCAGCCTAAGTAACTGTGCTGTCTAGGCGTAAGGCTAACGTTGCAGAAATACAACGGTAACTCTTGCGAAATTCTTGCACTTTTTTCTGTATATTGGTACAAATTTTTTTTAATTGCTTTTTGTAAGATGGCGCTCTTTCTACGCAATCTTCACGCAGCTTTTCATCGATTTTATGGAAACACGCACTGATCACGCAATCAGTAACACGTTTTTTTTTTACAAGCCGAACGTCATGACTGTGCTGCGTGATCGACAAGTAAAGATTCGCAACAGCGCTCATGCGCGAGGCACCGTTTACTTCAGGTTAAACTTAAAATTCAAATAAAATTTGCAAATTAAGTGATTTTAGTTTGCAGTTCAAATTAGTACAGTTCAACAATTTTATTCCTTCGTGTAATAGAAACTAAAACTGCATGTATTTAGTGATAGGTAAGGGTGTGTCTTTTTTTAAAGAAAAGTTTTTGTAACCTTAAGTAGTCTTTATTTTCTCTTGCAGAAAACATGCGCCTGAACTAGTATTGCTGAGAAGCGGGTTTTCAGCTATTTGTATTGGTTGTTGCATAGGAACTCATTCTTTAAACATGCTAAATGATCCCATTACGAGCATTTAATTTTTATCGTGAACCGAGGCTGGCAATGTACCTGTAGCCAGCAACGATAAGTTTTATCACGATCACAAGCTGCAACCGGCAGCGTAACTATTAAATTTAATAATATTTGATTTAAAGCAACCGTACATAGCCTTACATCCGTCTACGCTCGGCGTGCGATATTTAATCAAAATAATGTGATTGTTAAGTATGCTTTCAATTTTATTAATAGCTTATAATCAATAATCTATAAAACATACTACTGAGTGTAGGAGTTAGGGAATTTTTTGTAAATATATCACATAAGCAAAGTTTATTTATGGAACATTTTTGTATTAAAATTTGTGCCAATACTCACCGTTGCCTGTTGCAGAAAGCTTATATGCTTGATAGGAGCTAAGTGCACTTCCTGCTGCTAGAGTGGGGTTCGGTTAAATTATGGCCATTTTCCAAATCAGGCAACTGCTGAATACTAGTAAAAGTTCTTAAAAGTTTTAGCCAAATTTAGAATAAGCCCGAAAAGTTTTTTTGTACTTTTTATGCAGTTGAATGAATAATTTTTATGAACTATGTAAGTGTTTAGAAAATACAGTCTGCTAACAATTTGCAGCATATTTGGCTCATTATATAAAGTTGTAAGTTCGAATCACGTAACCTTCTTGCGGATGTTTTATTTCACATTTCAAATTGAATAAAAAATGCTTTCAGATCTGGTCAAAAGGGTTAAATATTATTTCTTCGTTCTAACATAAAAAATTTTAAAGAATATTTATATGATAGTTGAAAAGTTTATTTTGTAATTGCTTTTGCAATTATAAATGCTTATTCTAAATGTTTAGAATTGAATTTTAATCATTCTCTATATTTGCTGGAGTTCATTTTGGTTTTGTTTGCAGACTTTATAGAAAACTATCATCTTAAGTAACAACCTTCACTTTTAAAACTATTTTATGTAAGCTTCTAGCTCACCAAGTTTTTTAAAATTTATAAAGTATTTGGCTAGCTGTTGGCTGTATCCAATGATGGAATTCAAGGGTTTCATATGGGTTTGCACAAACATGTTCTTGGAATGTCATAACATTCAGCAAACTAATTCTTAGTTTAACAAAATCTTAAAATCTCGATATCTCTATATCTCTGTATAATAATTAGCCTGTTGTTAGTGAGTTCTATACAAAAGAGACCTGTTTTTAATTTTTTGAATCCTATCACTGACTGTACCATGCTTTTGATTTATGTCTTAAGATATCTTGATTTGATTCCATTTGTTGGTGATGTACTGACAATTTTTGTTTGACCTGTTGACTGAATAAATTTTTTTTCACATTTTTGCATTTATTATGTCAATTTTGCTAATATTTGACAATGCTTTGATTATCCAATCTTATTTAATCCTTGCTGGTGCATTATAATGTTGCATTTTTCCTCATGTAAAGAATACTGTTGATTCTTCTATTTTTTCTATTTTAGTTTTGGTTTTGTTTAACATTTACTCTTATTTTTTAAGATAGTATTTTGGTTAACTTGCAAAAAAATACAAATTTCAAAACCCCTTTGTTCATTGCATTGGATTGCAGGTTTTTTCTAATGCTATTAAGCTCTTGCATTATTTGTCACTTTTTTCATTATTTTTTACACATAGCAAATGCAATTTGCATAGAGAATTAATGTAATGTTTGTTTTTTTCCTTTTAAGTTTCTCTTTCAACCAAATTTACTCTTGAATTTTGAAGTAATTGATTTTGTGTAACCATCATTCTGTTGTAAAGTAATGCTAAAAAATTTTATTTTAGTGAAAGTAAAGATTCAATTTTTCACAATGATCACTTGTGTTGCAGTAAATTTTCTAACTTGAATTCACAAATTATGTTTTTTTCTTTTATAAACAAAGAGTAATCATATGAAAGATGGTTTTAAATACTCTAATAATTTATGACTAAATCTATGTTTTTGTGTAAGTAGGTGGACCAATTGTAAACTAGAGTTGTTGAATTTTACCACTAGGCGATATAAATGTTCTTGTATGTTGTGTGAATCTGCTTTGCTTCAATAAAGTTTACCTGTGTATTTTATAACTTTATTTTTTTCCCTTCAGATAATCGTTATTGCAGTCAAGTTGCATAAGCACAATGCAATTTTATTTATTTATTAAATACTTACCAGATTCATGTTTGCAACCATATTGGTCCTGAAGATGCTATGCAAAAATAGTAGTTCATATATAATTGGCTTATTAATAGTTGTTTTTAGTAACCAAATTTTTTCAACCGTAAATAGAATGAACAAACAGGAACAGCCAACAAAATAATAGGCAATTCACAGCTATTAAAACAACACAATAAGCAAAACAGCATTAGGCATTATATTAATTAATATCATAATAGAATATATTACAATTGTTATTCTTTGAGCCTAGATACATTTTCTATAGATTCTATGCAGGTTTTTAGTATAAGATTGACTTTAGTTTTTTTTGAGATTTTTGTGGATGTGCACATGTGTTTCTAAACTGGGTAATATATAACTATTGTATTTTATCTTACTTCAGTATGTTTTTACAAAAGCTATTGGTTCTGACTGATTTTCAATTTCCAAATGTGTAAACAAGTGCAATGAGATTGCTTGCAAGATTCTTGATTGGAATTAAAAATTTGGAATTTTGTCTTGCTACATAAGATGTAGAAATTTGTGCAACTAAATTACTTGAACATTCCAATAATGTTTTCAAAATATAAATTTTTTTATCAAAACTTAAAGTACTATTAAGCTCTTATCACTTGTGAAATTACTGATATGTTTTTGACACAAAAAAAACAATGATAAATTGGTATGTTTAACAATAAACATATTTTAGCAAACTACCTATGTACAATCATTTCTTCTTCTAATTTTTACTACAAGAATAATTAATTTACTTAGTGTGTTTTTTGAAAGTTACGATTTTTACAAGGTCATCTTTTTTCAATGCTAGCAATGTCAAAGGTTATTTGGAAAAATTTAAGGAATGGTTTGTTGTTAAAGTTTGTGGAACAACAATCCAAACTATATTCTGCAAACATCCAAAAACCAAATTTTTTAAAAAGGCAAGGAATGTTTCTACAGTACAAGCATTGCATACAGCAGTGGTTCTCAACCTTTTTGTGCCTGTGGCACACTTTGGAACCTTTTCAAAATTTGCAACACACTTGGGTCAGTGCAGATTTTCAATTTTGGTTTCCCAAAAATAGTGTTTTCTAAAAAAAAAGAAAGTCTTCACTTTTACTCTATTTTTGATTTCTTAATTTTCATTCCTAAAAAATAGTGTCGACTAAAAAAATGGTTGTGGAGCAATGGCCTAATGTTTTTTAAAAAGTTTTGCTGCACACTTGGAAATCTCTCACACACCCTACTGTGCCACAGCATACAGGTTGAGAACCACTGGAATACAGAGTGATAAACAAATAATTTTTGATCTACTTAGCATTAGTAATTGAATTAATTTTTAAATGACCAGTATTAGTTTTTATTAAAATGATTACATAGTTTAGATTATATTTTTAAGTGACAAAAATTGGCTCTGGCAAGAATGGTTTCACCTTATGGCAAAATCTTTTTATCGCATATGGTGATATTTTTAAATAACCAGCAGAACCACTCTGATGATTTTTCATTGTTTAATGTATATAAATCTTGAACTGCCAAATCAATTCTCAATTTTAATTTTTTTGGTAAGATCCTTGAAATGTTGTAAGCAATAGCTGTAAATAGATGCAAAGAAAACTGTAATCAGAAGCATAAAAAATTCTACAACATTGATCTTTGTTTCAAGTGACAAATTAGAAATTCTTTCTCAAATCTTCTCAAGCATATATTACCAAACGCATATTACAAAAATGCTAAAAATAATGCAAGACATGTTGATTTTTCTAATTTTATAAGAGAATTTTTTTATAATTACAACTTTGGAGATTTTTTAGTTTACTTTTTCATACAAAGTAATATATCATTAAAGATTTGTGATGCAACCATGCTAAAAGCAAGCCATTTCATATCTTTTGCACAAGTAAGGCAAATTTTCAACAATAGTAACATTCAACAGAGATTCTAAAGTCTGGTTTTAAAAACTGATACTATAGACTTTTTTCATACTAGTAGTGTTGTATTGTGTTGGTACTAAGGTGATTAATGTCATGTGTGTGTCAAGCATAGTGGGCATTGTGGCATATAAGTATCAGGGTTCACTGTATGTAGGTAACTTTGCAAGAATGGTGATTTGTTTGCTCTGAGCTGTGCCAGTTTTGTACACATGTGACATGGTAATTTTTGTTCTGCTGAATGAATGTTATAATAAGGTGTTGGTTAGTAACTTTCTTGTTATTTTTAGAACTGAGGTATTGTGAGGTGATGGTAGTGTGAATGTGTTTGAGGTTTTCTGTACATTTCTCAGATGTTATGTCTAGTTTTGAGATGATCATGTTAGTGTCCTCATTGTTATAAGAGATTGTGGCTTTCATGTTTCTGGGTGGATCTGAGTATACATTTTGATCAAGTAAAGGATATGTTTGTGTTTGAGTCAGTTGTTTAAGTTGAGTAGCATTAAGTTTGAGATGGGTGTCCATTGTAGGGACCTTGGTTTCATGTGCAGACAATAGCAATTTACAAAGCTGTGTTCTGAATGGTTTGCAGTTACTTGATGTTGGTGTTTGATATGATTGGCCTTCATATGGTGTTTGCATATTCCAAAATGGGATGAGTGATAGATTTGAATGTAAAGACCATTAATTTCTTTTGTTTAACCCATTTAGTAAAAGTAAGTGCTTTTAGAATGCCAAGTGCTTGTTTTATTTTAGTGATGGTGGTGTTCATATGTTGTAAAAATGTCAGCTTTGTGTCAAGAGTGATTCCAAGAATTTAAGGGTGTTTGGTTGTTAGTAGTGTTTGGTTTTTCAATTTAAATACTGTATTTTTGGGACCATAGGGCGCACTGTATTATAAGGCCTAGTATCAAAAAACTCACTTTGTATTTTACTTGTATTTTATTTGAAAGAAACAATCAAACAAACAAATGAATAAACAAACGAATGAACAAACGAATGAACAAACAAGTTTATTGCATAACACTATGGTCTGTTTACAAAACAATTGCTGTGGTTTTGAATGCACAAATGGCAATCTTAGAAATCAGACACGTGTAGGTCTCATAGTTAAGCTGTACCTAAATAACTATGACCGGTATATAAATAAATAAATAGCACTGTTTGCAATATAAAATTGGTTTGGAGCTTTGTTATAAAACACAACTTGATCTATGCATAAGACGCATGGAGAATAAGGCACACATTTGATTTTTGAGAAAATTTAAGGATTTTAAGTGCGCTTTATGGTCCAAAAAATACGGTAATAGAGTTGTGATAGAAATGTAATTCAGCTGGGTCTGGAGTAGAAAGTGTGGTGGAATATGAAGATTATTAGTGGTGGCTCATTCATGGATTTTGTAGAGATATGATTGAATGAGTTTTTGGGTCTTATGGTGTTTTGTGTGAGATGCAATGATTGTTATATCATCAGCATACAAATGTTGTGATTTGTACATCTTTTGGGGGAGTGGAATGTCAGGTGTAAATGTTAAATAATGTTGGGGATAGAACTCCACCTTTTGGTACTCTGGTACTGATTCATTTGAGTTTTGAGAGTGTGCCATTGTATTGAGTGCATGCTTGTCCTTTTATGTACTTTGCCATGAAATTGATGATGATGTTAGAAATGTTTGTTAGTGTGTGTTCTTGTATGTTCACTGTATCAAATGCCTTGCTCATGTCCAAAGCTATGGCTATAGTACTTTGTGGAGGCCTTGGGTTGTTGAAGCTTTTGTGATTTGGTTAGAGATATTGTGCAAAGCAGTGTGTGTTAAGTGTTAATGTTTAAATCCATGTTGATGAGAAATGATTGTAATGTTTTTTGCAATTGATGGTTTTGCAATTGCAGACGCAAAATTGAATATTTTCAAATAGCTTACAAAATTTGATGAAATACTTTACAATATATTCTTCATATGGGTTTACCAAAAGGTTGTCAAAAGGTTAATTGGATTTTGGGCTGCAGGTTGTATACCAAATTGTATTTTAAAAATTACTTGAAATACTTAAAGTAAATTTTTGAAAATTACTTATTAAATATTTTTTGAAGCTTACTTGAACTCAGCTCTATCTCAAACTGATGATTCAAAAAATACATTTAAATGAGGATCCAAAATAGAATAGTTATATGCTACCCAGTTTAGAAACACATGTGCACACCCACAAAAATCTCAAAAAAAACTAAAGTCAATCTTATACTAAAAACCTGCATAGAATTCATAGAAAATGTATCTAGGCCCAAAGGATAACAGTTGTAATATATTCTATTATGATATTAATTAATATAATGCCTAATGCTGTTTTGCTTATTGTGTTGTTTTAATAGCTGTGAATTGTCTATTATTTTGTTGGCTGTTTCTGTTTGTTCATTCTATTTACGGTTGAAAAAATTTGGTTACTAAAAACTGTTACTAAAAACTGTTCGTTTTTGTTTGTCAGAGTCTCCTTGTCTTTCGATAACACCCTTTCATGTCTTGTCGTCAGTACCCACGTGTGCATTGAAATCAGCCAATAGGACAATTGATTCTGCAGATGTTACTTTCTGTAAAGCAACACCTACTTCATGTAAGAAAGGCTGGTACTGTGCTACAGCTTTGGTGCATACACCTGCAAAATGCACAGTGACTGCTCCTGTAGCCTAAGCTTAAGGAGACAAACCCTTCCTCCGAGTGGGATTTAATCAGTGACACAGTGGGCCGAGCGAGGACTTACAAAAATACCTGCCTGAGAAGACATGGTTACATCTACACCTGAGTAGAAAAGCTTCCAGCCTTCATTCAACTCAATTCTTGGTAGAGGAAACTCCACTCAAGAAGTGGGCAAGATGCAAAAATAACACGTTGTTCTACTTTTTTCCACCTCGCCCACTTCTTCCTGCAATTAAAAAGGATATGTTGCCTGCTTCGCTTTTAAGCTATGTAGTTCATAATTTTTTGTGCCACTGTGATAGTCGGTGCGTAGGCCGCACATCTCAACGATTACAGGACAGAATTCGCCAACACGTGCCAAAATTTATCAGAACCGGCCGAATTCCAAACTCTCGCAATATTTCTACTCCTTCTGGCAAATCTTCAACCCCAGTTATGTTCAATGACTCTGTGATTGGCCAACACCTTTGAGATAACCCTATTTGCGCCAAAAATTACAGTGATGGAAAATTTACTATTCTTTCATTTGGTGGTTCGTCTTTTATCTGCTTTGGAAGCCGTTTACATCAAATCATGCAAGCCAAATTTATGCCACCAAAAAGAGTTTGTTTACAACTTGAAAATCTTGCGTTGATCACCTGTTGTGAGTGACGCTTCTCTCATATAACCAATTATCTTCCTGCAGCTTCATTTCAAAATCAACTGAATTTTTCTAAGTTCTTCATTCCGACGTTTATCTCCTGACGAGTGTCGGACGAAAACCTTCGAGATAAAAATATTAACATACAAATTTTTATTTCGTGTCATTTCGTGTCTTGAATCATAATGCTGTATTGACTGCCGCAAGTGCTATATTTAGAAAAATGTTTTTTGTGCTTTGAGCCCATGATATGCTTAGCTTTTAATGGTAAAACAATGCAGATTTTAATGCAAAATCAATGATTTAATTGGTTTTAAAGTTTATAACGTTGGCACGCAGTTTTTACATGAATCATTTCTAATGACACCGCAGCACTTCAAGAAAACGTTAAAGTAATAAAAACAATCAAAATTGATAAATCTCAATTAAACATCAACAGTAATTGGCAAATAAAACCAGGATCTGGTAAAGATAAACAACCCCAAAATCTTTCTGGTAAAGACAAGCAACCCTGTCAGCTGAGTAAGGTTGGAAAGTTGCACTTTATTTTATTGAACAAAATACAATTACATTAATTTTAATGTTCAAATCGAAAATTCATATGTAGGGCTAAGTCCAAATAAAGATAAAAAAAATCCTAAAAACGGAAGGGATGCTTATCTTTACCAGCTCCTAAATCTTTTTTCTTCTAATCACAAGTTTAATTGTCTATTACTTGAACTAATCCATTTTGATAAATTGATGGTTTTTTGCATGTCCAATAGGTGATTCAATTTTTTGTGCTGCTTCGGTAAACGACCTCATGTGGCTGCATTTGAATTTGCGATCTCAACGTACTTGGAATATGATTACCAGCTAAAATATAAAAATTTTAACAAATGTTTGTATTTGTTACCATTGAGATATATCTTTAAAACAGATTGACGAAACTATTCTTAGAATTAGATGGATTGCAGATCGCAAGGGAGATAGCTTACTAGAAGTAGCTTAGCTTTCAAATTTCTAAATGGTTTCGCCTTCGTGATCATACTTAATATTATAAGAGAAAATATCAAAAGCTAGTGGTAGTTATAATCAATGAATCAACCCAATGAAAATCCGAATGCTAAGATCATATTTTGTAAACTGATACGCAAACATTTTGTTAGTGCTGTTTGGAAAAAGTAAAAATAAATTATCGTTGCAGGTATTGTTTAAGTTTATTCAATATTAAAAAGTTTATAATTGTTTGTTTCTGGAATATTTTTGTCAATCATGGCTGAAGCTGTTGACGCGCAGCAGCTGAAAGCAATTTTTAATCAAGTAAGTAGTAAAATATGGTATAGCAATCGTAATTTGCCTTCTTAAACTTCGTAAAGTTTAAATGCTCTTTCGTTGCTATGTATGCCCTAATTTTTAAGAAAGTTTTATGAAGTAACTCGGTCAATATAGCAGGCAGTGTCACTGTTTCGATTTCTAGGATCTCCTCATGCTGTGTTGGCCAGTAAATATCCATCAATATGTATATATACATGCATATTGTATATATCAATATATGTCAATATAATATTTGCGTCATAATGAATAGCTTGTTTATGGCCGAGAAACGTTTATTTGCGAAAACTAGCATCGGTGCGACAACTGAAATTTGTGGAAGCTTTCAATCTTGTTTTTAAATTTCAGTATGCATCCGTGCAATCCAACAACGAACAGTTCATGACTCCTTCCGATTTTATTCGCTCGTTTTTGATGATGTTTTCGAACAAAAATTATAATCGAACATCTGTGAATATTCTAGCAGCTGTCGCCGACTCAACGAAGGATGGGTTGGTTATTTTTAAACGATACAAACAATAGAAACTGTTGAATTGAGAGTTTTTTTTTTTGAATGGTTTTCTTTAGAAAGCGATTTGGCAGAATTAGGAGTTTTCAGTATTATGATTCGGCTTTTTAGACAATCTACAGTTGATGCACTTCAAAAAAACTTAATAATTTGTATAATTAATTCTCGCTGCTGCGCATTAAAAAAGCATGTTCCTGGCGACATGATTGTGTTGCTTCATTACACCTAGGTATGACCTTGCCTTAAACACAAACATAAAAAGTCAAACGAGAGTAATTCATTGAATGACAAGTATTGCGTAACGTAGTGCTGTAGATATAAAATATCTCGCATTCGCTTTGTTCAACTCTTGTGCTTCGTGTTTTTGAATTGCTTTTGTTTTGATTGGTATAACGAATTATTCATTAATCATTTTTTATATTCACGTCTGTATTTATTTTTTGAATTACAAGCGTTTCTCCATTTAAAAAAAAATTGGCTATTACTGAAATCAGCATTTTATTCTGTGTATAGTTTATGAATTGAACCACTTTGTTGCCTCGCAAGATAAAGATGACATCTAGATCAACTATCAAGCTGTTATATCCTACCTTTTCAATAGTATCTAAATATAATTGTCGTATGAAATTTTTCCAAGTTTTCTTGACGCGTGGCGTGGCCGACTGTGTATTAGGTAGAAGCGCCGTATCGATCCCAAACGCGATGGGCGCGATACGGATTCACCTACTCTTCAATTTTGCTAGTTTCTTGGCAAAGACAATACTTACAGTTTTTTTCTTCTTTGGACGTCTTAGCAAACAGCTCTAAATTTCAGTCATGTTAATTAAAACTAAACACAAAAAAAGAATTTCTACCGGTCAGCTACATCAGGTGGGGGCAATGCCGTGCTGGTTGCTTTTTAACGCCTTCGACGTTGTCCTGTGGTTTGGAAGACTAAATAGAGTTAATTATGATATTTCTAACAGTAAAAGTTGTGTAATTTGTTGTTTCAATTTTACATTGTTTGAAGTTATTTCGAACCCATTATTGTTTGTTATCTTCATGACTTAATATCTCACATGTCACCATTTAATGCTTCTTAAATTAACAATTTACATGCATATTATATGGAATATGATTTGTTTATTTTATTTTTTTAAACTAAACTTCTACTCTTTTTAACAATACTTGCCGAATTTATTACTAGACGCGCTTAAAGACAAAAAAAGTGGTTCACACTTTCACTTTTATCTTAAAGTTTGTCAATTTCATGTCGCACCCTGACTATTGCCAGCCTTCAGCGCGGCCTATAGTTAGATTTTGAATTTCTATACTAGTTTTGAAAACTTTTTGTGTTGTAGCTTGATATCGTGGCCGGAATTTCAAGCGTTTGAAGCCCTGCTGAATCTCCCCGATTCTATGTTTCGTGTTGCTTTTCAACTTTTTGACACCAATTGCAACGGGAAAATAACTTTTGGTAAGACATTATTATTTGCATTATGGAAGTACTAAATTGCAGAAGCTAACGTCTTTGGACCGTCTAGTTTTCCTCATTATTTTGTAAATAAAGCATTCTGCTTAATATGCTAAACAATCTTGAGTTGAGCTTTTTTAAAATGAAATAGTGGCTAGCCTTATTTAAATCTCAAAACTTTGTACTTTATTAACTGATGACGTTAGCGATTCCTTCGGTGATTCCTTCGATGATTACTTTAGACTAGGCCAGGGGTGTCCAAACTTTTTTCCAGGAGGGCCAGATTGATAATGTGAAAGTGACCGAGGGCCAAGAACGATCTCTAAAAAAAAGGTCTTCACTTCGATTTCATTTCAAATTTCGCTATATTTCTCCCAGAATCGTTGTGATCTCTAAAAAAAAAAAGGTCTTCACTTAGATTTCATTTCAAATTTCGCTATGTTTCTCCCAGAATCGTTGTGATCTCTACAAAAAAAAAAAAGGTCTTCACTTAGATTATAGTATATGCTGTAGAAATGTAGCGCCTCTGCAAGCAGTAGCTGGTCACAACACACTTACTGGACAGAACACGCTTTGCTTCAGTGATCGTAGTGAAAAAAGAGCCTGTTTAAAAAAATTGTGAAATGTCAGCGGCGGGCCGTAGTTTGGCCACCCCTGGACTAGGCTAATGTATAAGTAAAAATAGGGAAAAAGATACATCGAAATAAAAAAAGGTTTTTGCCTGGGACAAATCATGACAATCGAATGGTGTAGAGTTCACAGAACTGTACTTATTTTTCGATTCAAATGTTTATTTCGTTGGTTTTCTGTCACAGGCGAATACAATCATTGCAAAGAATGATTTTCAGACTTTTTTGTGAAGTTGAAGTTTTGCTGCCTTAGCAGTGCTTATTTTTATTCAAGAAATATTACTTGCAGCTGTAAAGCTATCTAAAAATAGTTATTTCCTCTCAGGAAGGACTGTTTTATATTAGATTGTACTTCCAAGCTTTAGCGTTTAATTTCCCATAACCTCAGATTGAATGCAATGTAAAACGAAAATTACTGCAATTGTTTTAAACTTCGCTCTCAAACTTTTTACGCCGAAACAACTAAAAGTATGCTATTCAACGCTATTCATTGTTTAATGTACATATTACAGTGGAAGGCCACTTCAAACATGTCAACGCAAGTAACTGTTAGACTACTGAAATATTTCGATTCATAGAGTATGAAAAAATTGGAAATAATGTTATCGTAATCATAAGATATACGAAATTTAGCCGTAATATCGTTTTAGTAAAGCCAAATTTTGCGTAAATTTGATTCGCTTTTTTAATTAAAACAAAAAAATTCGTATAATTTTTCCGGAAGTTGTTCAAATCTGCGTTAATTAAAAAAGGTAAACCGTAGTCTTTTTTTTAGAGGAGGTTCAGAACATTTTTAGTAAAACTAATTGTCATCAACAAATACCGCTCAATTGGGAATCTGACTTCATCAAGCTCCACTTTGGTCAAAACCGCGAGAAAACTTTAAATTATTTCGAATTTACACAGTTTCTTCAAGTAAGTGTGAAGTTAGTATGGTGTATTAGATAAAGTTCTTACATTAATCTTTAGTTGTTTTGATTAAGATATAAATCTTCATAAACCTTTTTTTCTGAAGTTTTTAATAGAATTTCGTAGATTATTTATTTTTGCCTGTACGAGGTTAGCAATTTGAACACCTTTATGCAAAAGTTTTTAATTGGGCGTTATTTTAATACTATGATGGCGTCACCGAGTAACCCGCACCTGACGCACTAGAGTAGGGGTCACCAACCGGGGTCCATGCGGATTTTATCAAACCAAGGTGAAAAACTTTTTTTTGTTTTCACACCTCTCAGCAGGAGAATGTACGAAAATCGTGCCTAAGATCAGTGCTCCGCAACCGGTGTGCCGCGAGACAATGTCAGGTGTGCCGCAGAGGAGCTGTAACTTTTCTTTTTACAAAATACTTTTCATCCTTTGCAAATTTGAACGTTATTCTATCTGCTTGAGCCACTCAAATCCAAATTCCAGACTCCCTGCTGTGCATTTGTGACGTAACAAGACGCATCGGTACCTTTATATTGGCGAGGCAAAACTGAACAAGTATATGCAGAGTCAGGGCGCAGTGGTCTTTGATTAAAAGTTTACCAAAATGGATAAATTTCTGAAAAGAACATTTGAAACTTGTGATAATGAGCAAGATAATGTACCTAGCACAAGCAACGTTGTAAAAAACAAAAACTTGTCAAAAGGTAATAAGGTAAGATTACATTCAGTATGGATTTTCTTGGTGTTAAAACAAAGACGCTCTAAAGCCACTCTGCGTCATTTGTGGGGAGCAACTTGCAAATGAAGCAATGGTTCCTAATAAACTTATTTGCCACTCATGCTGTTCATGCACACAAGAATAAAAATTATTTCCAGCAAGTCAAAATAAGAAGCAAGAGTAAATATGAAGTTATCTTTTACAGTCTCCGAAAAAGTATTAGAAGCTAGTTATCATGTCGCGAAATTGATTACACGTCAAAAAACCGCATACTATTGGCGAAAGTTTATTAAAACCAGCATGACTGAAAATTGTTCGATTAATACTTGGACCAAAGAAAGTTAAGGAGATCAGAAAAGTGCCATTGTCTGCAGATACTATAACAGACGATTTGACGACATGTCAAATGATATATTTGAAACTTCAATGAAAAAAATAATTTTCCATTCAGATTGACGAAACAACAGACATTAGCAAGAAAGCACAGCTGTTATGTGTAGTGCGTTTTGTAGATGGTGATTCCATAATCGAAGAATATTTATTTTGCAAAGAACTTCCAGAGCGAACTTACTGGTCAGGAAATTTTTGCAAAATAAATATTCTATTAATAATTTGTATAATTAATTCTCGCTGCTGCGCATTAAAAAAAACATGTTCCTGGCGACATGATTGTGTTGCTTCATTACACCTAGGTATGGACCTTGCCTTAAACACAAACATCAAAAGTCAAACGAGAGTAATAATATTTATATTTTTGCATAACCAACCAGGTTTTTACAACCCATTGTATCCATTGGAGTAACTGTATCAGCGTTTGTGTTGATGATGCTTCAGCGATGATGGACGCAGATAAAGGCTTTGCTGCATGGGTAAAACGTCAAAGTCTCGCAGTATTAATTACGCATTGGTGCATTCACAGGGAAGCTCTGATGATCAAACTTTTAACACAGGAACTTTCTGAAACGATAAGCGATTGCATTGAAATTGTTAACCTCATCAAAGCAAAAGCCTTAAATTTGCAAATTTTTTTTAAAATACTATGCGACGAAATGAGATCAGAACATCAATCATTGCTATTTTAAACTTCTGTGCGTTGCCTTTCACGAGGAAAAGTTCTTGCAAAACTATTTGAGTAAAGCAGTTCTTATTAAAACAAAACAAGCACGAATTGTATAAACATCTTGAAGACGATCATTGGATTGCTAAACTTGCTTACATGACTGACGTATTTGAACACATGAACGAGCTTAATATAAAAATGCAAGGAATAAGTGAAAACATATTGACATGTTCTGACAAGTTACACGCGTTCCAACAGAAATTACTGCTCCGGCGAAATGGGTCAAGACTAGAATCTGTGGAAATGTTTCCAAGAAGTTATAAGAATCAAAAAAATGTTGAAAAGGGTTTCGCGTTAAATTTAGCCAAAGAACACTTAACTTTAATACAGCTAAAATATGACAAATACTTTTTCGCAATCAACTCTGAACAATATGACTGGATCCGAAATCCTTTCTCAGCTAATGCTGAAATGTCAGCGAAAAAATTGCCCCTGCGCAATCGAAAAAATTTTTTTAAAGTAAGAAACGACAAAACACTAAAATTGAAATTCAGTGAAGTTGAACTTGATATATTTTGGATTTCAATCAAAGAAGAGTATAAGCAAATTTCCAAAGCGGCTATTGAGATTTTGCTCCAATTTTGCACAGCTTATATGTACGAACAAAACTTTTCATCTTCATTACTAATAAAAAACAATAAACGATCCTGCATAAAATATGTTGACCACGAACTTCGAGTTGTTCTTTCAAGTATTGAGCCAAATATGGAGCGATTGTGCCCATTAAAACACGCACAAATATCTCATTGATGTACGAACAGAAATCATTTAGTTTTTTTGCTTTATGTGTTTAGTTACGTACATTTTCTGTTGCGATGTGCCGCCGAATTTAGCAAGTTTTACAAGTGTGCCACGATTTAAAAAAGGTTGCGGAGCACTGCCTTAGTTCAAGTAGAAAATAAAAAATAAAGTCTTCGGTTTCGTTTCGAATGAAATTTTGATACGATGACCCGTTTTGTAATTCAGTAGTTCTCAAAGTTATGCTAAATTCCTCCCTTTTAAGACTCTGACACCGTCATTCCCCTCCCCCCCAAAAAAAAGCGTCAAAGAGGAGGCCCTTTTTTGTTTTCATCCAAATTTGTAATTCAATTCCGGTTATCGAGAAAGTTCATCAAATAAAGTTTGCATTAAATTCAAGCGAAGACCAAAAACAAAAAGGTTTTTACTTTAATGAAACTATCTTTATCATTTGTCCTCATTCAACTACGAGGGCGAGTCGTTTTTTTTTTTGTCAACTTATATTGTACCAAAATTCTTAAATTCCTCCCCATTTCCTCCCCAGTGATTTTTCCTCTCTTAAGATTTCAAATTCCCTCTTAGGGAGCCAAGCGGCTCACTTTGAGAAACACTGTTCTAATCGAATTAAGGCACGACTTTCGTACAATCTTCTGCTCATAGTCGTGAAAACGGAAAAAAGGTCCTTTTTTTCTCAAGCAATTTACCATGCACATTATCAAAAGGAGTCATTCACGTATATTTTAGGCTTTAATAAGTCGCGCCTTTTCCTTTACGTATTCACAACTGTTACTACACCAAATCTTTTATAACATATAACATGTAACTCATTTGATTTTACCATATAATAATATTTTGTTCGTATTAGATTAATTGTTCACTTAAATGCTCCAACTTTGTGCTCTGCTTTAAGGTAAAATCAATGGCTGAAAGAATGCTTATGAATCACAATATGCACAAGATTTCGCTAAATTGATGTGGTGTGTTTGACTCACAATGTATGACATGCAGTGCTTGGTGTTATCTCGCATTTTTTCACAATTTAAAGCATTTTTGTTACTGCAAATTCTTAGGAAAAAGTCTATTTTTTCTATAGAAAAAAATTCGATGTCGTGTTCTACCAAGACCACCTAGTCTTGGTTCTACCCGCTCAAAAATTACGTTGAAATTGCTTTAATAAACAGAACTCTTAGGGACGTTCTTTCTTAAGTTGTTTCACATGTTTTGCATAGGACTTGCAAGCCGAACATGCCGAGCAAGCTTTTCAGCGCTTTGATGTTCACAAAAAAGGAGAAATAACTGCTTTGGCTTTTAAAGAAATAATGGAAACCATTCGTCCTCATTTGCTTACAGAAGTAGTCAAAGAAAAGTTATTAGCGGTATGTTTTATTGTTATTAATAAATTTACCATGGCTACTGTTAAATTGTTTTGTAGTAATTGTTCAATTATTTGCTAATAAATGACGTTTGCTATGCACTTTGAAAAAATAGTCAGCGTAATAAATTTGCAAGATGTAATTTGTTGATTTATTTCAAAACTTTATATTTGTAAGGTTATGGTTGGGTGTGGACAACAATCTGTCAGTTATCCTTACTTTCACGCTTTTCACTCTTTGCTCAAGAACATGGAGTTAGTAAAGAAAATTTACGAAACCATAGCGGGAAAGAAAGGCAATGTGGCAGTTACCAAAGGTACAGTAAAAAAAAAGTTGCTCTCTATTTAGCGGTAGTCTTTAAAATTTCAAAAGTGATTTTTTGTTTCTAAAAAAATTTCTTGATTTGCCATTTTTAAATAGCTTAGATTTGCAGTAAATTAATTTTTGTGAGTGGCCAACGCAGCGTACGTCCTAAAAATTTATAAGAGCTTACCTGTTAAAATCATAAGAATAGAACTCGCACTGAAATTGAAAAAGTTAATTAACTGCATAGAAGTCTTTTTTGAAACCTGTTAATTAATTCTATTGTTTGCGTTCACTGCTTTGTAGGTAGATCACGTGCAGCGATCTTAATGAAATCTGATTGGCTCACTTACACGTGGCGAGCACACTATAAATTGAGATGTTGGTAAATTTAATTCCTCTTTCAGTCGTTGGTGATCAAGTGGTTCGGTGGTTTAGTTATCTAGAGTGAGTTTGTAGATTGCAAGCGAAATTTGGGTAACTTTCGTTTTGCGATTGCATCGTTGGCTTCACGTTGGTTCTATAGTTAAGTGCATCGTTGGCTGCATCGTTGGGAGCACGTTGGCGGCTCGTTGGTTGTATAGTTAACTGCATCGTTTAAGCAGTATTGTCGAGAAAATAATTGTGGTCGTTGGCTTGTGGAAGCCTGTTATACCTTCATATCGAAATCTCAACTTTAATAAATATTATAAAGCTATAAGACGTGTGGAAAAGCCAGCGGTGTGATTGGGGAAGGGTCGGATAGCTTCCCTATAGTTTGAAGAATTTGGAGCTAAAGAAGAGAGGAATTCGCTGTGCGATCTGCAGTAACTTTTGAAATTAACATTACCATTTTTGTTGGAGGGTACCAAGATGTATTAAACAGTGGGCGCATATTCTTTTTTTCATTAAATTTTGCTCAGAAAACTTTTTAATTTGAAGTAAAAAATTTTAAAATTGCTTTTAACTTGTAATGAAGGTTTTTTAGTTCATTACCTCTTTTTCTTGGAACAGATGTGAACAAAATGTGTTTTTTTTTACCCTATTAAGAAAGCGAAAAACCTGTGCCGTCACCGAAAATGTTGGCAAACACTTTAAAGCTAAAAATTGCTCGCGCATATGAAATTTTTAATGTCATTGTTATTTAATTACTTAGTTTTTTCGATCTTACTATTAGTACGGCACTGTGTTTTTAAAACTTTCGATTTGATTTAGATTCGAAATACAGGGTGATTCAGCGAAGTGTGCACAAATACTTTTCTTAGTTTTATGTACATGTATTTCGTCCATTATTAACTTTCAATTATTAACATTTCAGTTTCTTATTATTTAAGAGTTAAAATTTAAAATCTGGTATTATTTGAAGTAAAAATAAACGATGAGTAAAACGATCAATGACGTGATAGAAGAGTATTGCAAGAAGAAGCTCCCACCAAGTGAAATTTTCCGGTTGATGAAGGAGGTTGTAAGCCGTAGAGGAGTTTATAAAGCCGTGAAAAGGTTCAAGGACACTGGGACTTGTGCTCCAAGAATCAGGAGTGACCCTGAAAGAACCGTAAGGACGAAGAAACTGATCAAAAAGGTCAGAGAGAAGTTGAGGAGAAATCCTGCAAGAAGTGCCAGACAACTTGCTAAAGACTACTCTGTGAGCGTGTCCAGCATGCAAAGGATTCTCAAGGATGATCTCCAGAGCTACCCATACAAGTTCACCAAAAGACATCTCTTGTCGGAGGCCACTAAGAAGAAAAGGCTCGATAGAGCAAAGGTTTTGGTCAAGAAACTTGTCGATGGCACATGGACAGACGAAAAACTTTTCACTGTTCAAGCTGTCCATAACCATCAAAATGACAGGATTTGGCTTCCAGACATAAACATGGTCCCAGTTGAGCGTAATTTAACGGCTAATCATGTTGACAGTATTTGTCAATTGACGAAAACAGATAGATCCTGTCAATTATTGGGTGTTTAACACCTTTAATTCCAAAGCCATTTTTGGATTGTTTCCACTCTGTACCAAGAAATTTAAGCCTTTCTTGAAAAACATTGAATCAGGAACTTACCGGTGAGCCCCATGGTACCGATTGAATAGGGCCTTGGGACTCACCGGTGAGTCCTATGGGATTAAACGTGTTAATTGACCATTGAGTATGAACATAGCAAAAATTAAAATTAAGCTCTCCGTTTCAGAATATCAAACAGGCATTTAGAAATGTTTTAACACGTTTCAGTCTGTGTCAGGGATGATTTTGATTTTTTCTGCACGAAATGTCTTTATCAATTTCTTAGTAAATCTTTAAAAACAAATTTCCCATATGCAAGGTGGTTTTTTTCTTTCATGTCAAGCAAAAAAATGTTCAAAATTTGTTGGCACTATTATTACTGTTTTGATTTTAGAAAAACGTTGATATTTTAAAGATAAGTTGGTATGAGAAGTATTAATTAACTTTGCACCACGTTCAAGTGCATTACACAAGGGGTCCGAAAATATTTTTCGGCGCGACCAAAAAAAAACTTAAAATTTTTACGATCTTAACTTTTTCTGTTTTTCTGTTGAAGTGAAGCGAAGGCTAAAGAAAAGATTTTTAAGTTTGTAAAAAAACACAGTTTGCTGAGCAATTGAAATCAACGCATATTTTATAGAAAAATTGCGCAACTGTTACATTCTTTTAATGCCCTTTTTATGACTTTTACGAATGGATCTCATGACTTAATTATGTGTCGGCTTCTCTGCATTAACACAACCTTACAAAATAATCAATGTTTTGTTAACTTGTAAAGTTTGAAAATAATATAAAACAGTATTGAGGTACATAAATCTGTAAAATTTCTGACAAAATTTGTGTAACGTGGATTTGTACTTTCCTAGAGGAATTTCTTTTGGGAGCCCAACGTGTCTCGCGAATGACCCCCCTAGAGGTTGATCTTCTTTTTCAATTGAGCGATTTATGCGGGGACAAGGGGCGTCTCACTGGGAAGACACTCGATTTGATCGCACCATTGGAAGAGGGTTCCATGCCGTACAACATAGCCGTTCAGCAGGAGGTAGTTAGTTTGTTTTATTTCTTTGGTGATTTGTAGTTTAACATGACGTCTACGTTATGATGTAACTTCGGCTGGTTTCTTCATCATTCACTCATGAAAGTTTTGCGGCATTCAACGACAATTAAACCAGGCAACATTTCCGAGATGAAATATGGCGAAACAGTATTTAAGAAATCAAAGAAGCGATTTCACCAAAGTTTATTGTTAGGGTTCGTATGTTCTAATTGTCATTGCGGCTCAAATTATGACTTTTAAAAGCATTGTTTCGCTTTATATTATATTATAAGGAATTTAATGTTTTATAAAAAAGACTTTGGTGGTTGCTTAATATCAGGGCTTCTCAAACTTTTTTCTTCTGCGACTCCATTTTAAGAAATAAATTTTTGTGTGACCCCAATATGTGTAGGCTAATTTTACGTTAATTTTTTCCTATGGAAAACCATGAAATAACAACGAGAAAGGTAAATAGTAACCTAAAGCGAGTTAACAAAATTCTCTAAAAAACCAGGCATTCTCTAAAAAAAGGTCTTTACTTGGAATCAGGCTCTGATGTGCAATTTTTGTCTCCTAAAATCAGGTGTTCTGTAAAAAAAAAAAGTCTTCACTCTGATTCAGGCTTTATTTTGTCGATTAAATGCTTACTAACCTCAAGCAACAATGATGCAATGCACTTTACCTTTTCTAGTTTTTGATTGTCAAAAAAAATATGATTGTAAAAAAGCCAATTTCAAAAGCACAAGAAGCTAATTTGTTTCGCGATCCCAAAATTTTTTTCGCTACCCACAGTTTGAGAAGCCCTAGCTTGTATCATTATCATAAATTTTAACACAAGTTTTAGACAAATTATTGCTTTTTTCGTGGATTTTCACAGCAAAATTACTTACTTGATTTTCTTTTTTAGGTAATAACCCACTCTCGATCGCCGTTTCTTGCAATCCTGGAGAACGCTTATCGATTTTTGCTTGGTATAGTTGCAGGAGGTAGGACGTGATGTGCAAACACTCAACGTTGAAAATGTGTTTTTCTATTAGTTGCGGAAAATGTGTGCTTTAGTGTTGCACTATTAATACTTTGCTCGAACGCTAGTATTTTTGTTGGAAAGATTCTTGAAAGATTTTTTAAATGCTTGACTTGCTCGAATAAATAGCTTTTTTTTTAGAAGTCATGTCATTCCAGCCATCAATTGTTGCGTACGTGCGTCCGAATAACTAGCCGAGCAATTCTGTATGAATGTGTTTTTTCAAAGTCGCTTTGCTGACAAGTTCCAAAGTTAAATTAACAAAGAATTAAAAAAGTATGAAACTAACAGCGAACTTGCAATGATTTTACAGGTGTGGGGGCAACAGCTGTCTATCCTATTGATCTGGTCAAGACCAGGCTCCAGAATCAAAGGTCTACCGGTTCCTATGTCGGAGAATTGATGTATCGAAACAGTTTTGATTGTTTTTTCAAGGTGCATACGGTAGCGTGACTGCAATTTAACCCATAATGCTGTGTATGTGTTTTTGATCCTTTAGCACGGTGGTTCTCAAATTTTTGCTACAAGCGGACCTTTTTTTGCTTTTTTGGAATAATGGCAGACCCCCATTAGTTTTTAAGCAAAGAAGGTGTGGGAAAACTTTAAAAAATAGAATGTCAACAATGAATTGTCACCAAACTCGCCAATATTTTAAAGTATTCGCATTATTAAGTCAGTAAATTTGTGGCAAAAAAGAAAAAAAATAGCTACAATATTAAAATTACTTGATTTTACGCAGACTCCGGAAAATTGCTAGCGGACCCCAGTTTGGAAACCAAGCTTTAGCACAATAAATTTATTTCAATGGATCTTTACATTGCTAGCGAGCGAGCAATGCCTGTGTTTTATGAATGAAATTTTCATTGTGTCATCCCTCTTATTTACAGGTGCTCCGTCATGAAGGCTTCTTCGGCTTGTATCGCGGTCTCATTCCGCAACTGGTTGGTGTCGGTCCCGAGAAAGCGATCAAATTAACCGTAAGTAGGGTTTGCGCTCGCTAATTACTTAGCGTCTTTTTTCAGCTGATTAAAAAGAAGCTTATTTCTATTTGCGCTCTTTCTTTTCAGATGAACGATTTCGTGAGGGATCAAGTCCGTCGTGACGGTGTTGTCCCGTTGTGGGGTCAGATTTTAGCGGGAGGCTGCGTAAGTTTAAAACTTACTTTTTGAGAGCGGCCGGCAGTATAATTTTTGCGTTTTTAGGCTGGTGGCTCCCAAGTGCTCTTTACGAATCCTCTCGAGATCGTTAAGATTCGTCTTCAGGTTTCAGGAGAAATAGCTGGTGGTCCGAAAGTTTCGGCCATCAACGTCATCAAGGAATTAGGTCTTTCAGGATTGTATAAAGTAAGTCGAAAATTTGTCTTCAAGTTTAATTTTCGCCTGAACACTCGACCAATCGTCCATTCAAGTACGAGTCACGTTTTTTTATCCGCATTTGTATGCAACAGCGAATTGCTGTTTACATTCAATTTGTTCGGTCGATCGTGATCGGCAAACTGCATAGCGCAAAAATCCATTGCTGTCGTTTCGCAACTCTTGATCTAAATTTGCTCAGACCTTGTGTGTTGTCAAAATTGCGGCACGTTGTATAGTCTTGCGTATCGTTGGTGCAATGAATTTTCGTGTTCTTTGTCATAGTTTTGTTTTCTCCAGTCTCTACCGTTCGTAAAATGAAAAGTGCGAATTGTCACCAAGAGCCGCAGTCATATAAAACCCATTGTGTCAATCAGAATAAACATTAATCCCAATGAATTCACTCTATAAATTTTGAACTCAAATCGAAAACTGCTTTTACCATCCTGTCATTGCATTGCACTATCAAGTCACTGTTGTGAAATTATAATTTTGTTAGAAAATATTCGTTTGATGGATTGCTTACGTAATGCATTGTTTTATTTGGCTTAAATCATTAAAGTTTCAAATGCTCTAGTATTCGTGTCTCTTCATATGGCACTTCGAATTGTCTATCGATCGATCGCCTGAGCCTTTCGAGTTCAAGTTTTCGTATTACTTCTTAAACCGACGTGATGTCGAGTGCTAAAATGTTGCCATAACTGTGGCAAGGTCATTTAAAAACGGTATTGTTCTAAGAGATTTTCTTTTTTTAGTAGCACGCGCATTTTCGGCGATTGTCGCGATTCAGCCACCGCGAAGGCCTTTGTGAAAGTAATACGATGTTTGATTGAATAGCGGCTTGTATTGAGTGTAAAGTTCCTCTTTCAGAAGCTATTTTTAAAATGTATTTCGTATCATTTTAAACGTAAGCTAATCTTCTTGGGCTCGATTACTCGAAAATGGCATCGGTCGAAATAGAGCTGTTTCAAATGTTTTTCCGTAAGGCTGAGTCGGAAATCGCCTTGATTGGTTTGGTTCGAAACACGGGTTCGATTCCGTTGTGCAACGAATTTTCGATTTTGAAAAATTCAAAAACTATGCGTAAGGGTGGGTTTGGTAAATTCAGGGACGTTCGTGTCAAATCTGCTTTTGTTTTTTATATTCGCGTCAGGATTTTCATGGAAGTATTTTACTTTTCTATATAAGCCTATTCTACGCCTAGAAACCCGAGGAATTCAACATACAATTAACACTATCTCGCACTGCTAGTAACACAATTCGAATTGAAAGTTATAAAAATCCTTTGTTATCCGTGCAAACCGTCCCAACATCTACGGCAGGAGCGTCCAACCCGTGTCCCGCGTAAAGGTTTTGGGTGGCCCGCGATATATTTTTTGTAGTGTTCCATCCCGCCAATTTTTTGGCAGAAATCTAGTCAGAAATCGAAGACAGATTCCATGTGCAACCTTCTTTTTATCTTGTTTTTTTCCGAGATAGTTTTCAAAGAAAATCATGAAATCCGAGATTGATTTGTAGTGAAGATCTTTTTTTTTAGAAAATAAGGAATGAAATTCAAAAAATCGGGGAATAATTCGAATTGAAGACCTTTTTTTAGTGATCACTACGACCTTTTTTAGGACGAAAATTGGGGTGTTTTATTTGTTTGGCCCTCCAATATTTTTATGAGCCAAAATGGCCCTCGCATCAAAAAGGTTGGACGCCCCTGATCTACGGTTTTAAAGGTAAGTATTTCGTGGTTTACGCGGGAAACTAATTAGAATAAGTCACAATCTACGCGGTCAGCGTCGGAACTTACAAGTGAGTTAAAGATAGGCTGTGTTCAGATGCGCTACAGCGTTTCTAGCACTGCCTAGAACGCAGCAACTTTCTTCGACTCCGCTTTATCACGTTTGTTTTGGGTTTTATGTGAACCTTTGAAATATGGCTTCTCTCCTTGAAATGGCTTTGTTCTGACTGGTTCGTTCACGTTCCTTATCGTTTTATTAGAATCATTGTTGAGAAGAGACTTTTGCATTTGCGATTCTACAAAAAGAGTTTTAATTGTTTGAGAAAACCGGGAAAGTTGCTTGCAAGAAGTTGTTTGTTTTAAAAAAATGTTTAAAAAACCCCGATAGTCACACAAGAAGTAGCAAGGCTTTTCTTTGTGCGACTAATACCTATTAAACTCGATATTTTTATGGCAATCGCTTCGTAATCCCTTTGTCTTTGTCAGACTCGACATTACAATCTTTCGAGTCTCACAAAGACAAGATACAGCTGTAATTTTTTCGTTGCGTCCGTTTACGCCAATGGTTACCGTGTCATCGAACGATAATCTTTGCTGCGAGACGGGAGTTTTTTGTTGTCACGTCACATGTGATTAACGTGACACGTGATCAAAACAGCTGTGATTACATTAGTGATTCTTTATCGTTTCTCCAGGGAGCACGCGCTTGCTTACTTCGAGACATTCCATTTTCAGCCATTTACTTTCCCGCCTACTCCAACATCAAAGAAGCTCTCGCCAGCGAAGACGGCCACGTCGCCGCGCATAAGTTGCTATTGGCTGGAGCTCTTGCCGGTAGGTGTCGCTGCCGATGCTCTGTGAATTGCTGATGTTCGTTTATTAAACCTTGATTTAAAAAAGTACATTTACAAAGAAAAAAGTATAAAAAGTTACAATACATTTCTATTGATTCAATCGATTGTTTGGTTGATTTCTATTTAAGAAAGTTATTTTAGTAAAGTTGCTATACAATGTTCTTTTAAAAGTAAACCGCCCCATGCGATGTCATATGTGTGATAATGCTGTGTCGTGCGCAGGGGCTCCAGCTGCCTCCCTCACCACCCCGGCTGACGTGGTCAAGACTCGATTGCAAGTGAAGTCAAAAGACGGAGTGACTTCATACAGCGGCATGATCGACTGCTTCCGCAAAGTGAGTCTGGTTTCGTTGTGATTGGTGAATCAACAGCTCGACGTATTTGTTGATAATTAGCATTTCAAAAAAACATGTTCCGAGTTTTTGCATGTTGGTTTCGTTATTTGTCAGACAAGTATTTCTCAATCTTGCTTTTTTTTCATTTTAGAATGTTACAAAAATTTTTAAGGTTCACCACATAAGCAAAAGCTAGAGATTTGTCGCAATGAAAAATCCATTTTACATTTTTTTCTAACTAATAACTACATTAAAAGTTTTGAAAGTTTAATTGTGGAAGCTGTGGATTCCATTAAATGTTTTGCCAATAGTCGATTACAACGGTGGACAAATTGCGGCTCGCCGACCTTTCGTTTGCGGCTTTTCTAGCTAAACAATAATAACGAAATCGAACAATGTCAATTGTTATTCACGGTTGAATTTGGATCAAACGAAGATTTCTAATTAAATACTAAGTCGGATTATAGTGTAGAAATAAAGCATTTCTTTGTTGTTAAAGGACCACTTGTACTACAGCAAAAATTTGAGCAAAGCGAGCACTATCATTCTTTCATTTATTTCTCGTCCGCCGAGACACGCTGGTAACATTAGAATAAAGGAAACAAAGATAGTGCTCGCTTCTCTCAAATTCGCTTCTCTGTAATGAAATTTGTAAAATCATAATATCGTGCAAGTCTAACAAATGAAGATTTCAGAGAATTAATTCGCACCGCTTTGACTCAGGGTTGCCAGATTGGCTTTTTTTAGTGTGATTGGCATCAAAAATTTTGTTTGGCTTTTTTGGCTTTTTTTGGCTTTTTATCTGGCTTAATTTTGGCTACTTTTTCACCTTAATTGGCTTATTTTTAAATTTTGCATATGGCAACCCTGCTTTGACTTTATATCGCCCAGATTTTCAAAAGCTGGCTGATAAAGTGAAAACCCACAGGAGATCTACAGTAATACGGGTAAAATCTCTGAAAAATTGCAAATCGTGTAACGTTGTATTTGTTTTTATTATTCGATTAAAACTTGCTTTGTTTACTACCTCAAACAGAAGTTGTGGCTCACCGGCAGTTTTCAATTTTCACATGGGGCTCTTTCATTAAAAACTTTGCCCACCCCTGGTCTATTAAAACTGAACTTTGTCGTCAGCTTAGTTTCCGTAAGCTTGTCTCAGGGAGGAATTACGTTCGAAAACACCGTGTTTAACGACGCTTTAATTTTAAATATCTTGAAATTCCTTCTCGTTGAACGACGGCAATTTTTTGCAGACAACCTTTTGTTTTATGTGGAGCGCGTATGACGTGCAAATTGTTTTATCTAAACAGAAATTACATTACAGTTTTAATATTGTTGTTCGATTGTCGCTTCTTCGTTCAAATCTTGAATCGGTGAAAAACAAACTTAAACATTTCTATTTTGTTCGGAAATGAAATAAATGCTAATGTCGTTATTGCATAGATTTATTACCAGCCCAAAAGAACTCAACCAGACTTTTCAAAAGTAAACGCTTTTAGGTTTACGCGGAAGAGGGGTTTACAGCTTTCTGGAAGGGGGCGCCTGCCCGGGTCTTTCGTTCTTCCCCACAGTTCGGCGTCACTCTGCTCACGTACGAGCTTCTGCAAAGATTCTTCGACAAGGATTTCGGTGGAACCAAACCCAGCGGTGAGGTTGCGTTGTCAAGACTGAACCTTGTCACCTACTCTGCCGGTTTTTGACGAGCACTTGAAATTGGAGTCTATTCGCGTAAACAAAAGTCTTGCTGATTCGTCTTGTTCTTTGTTTTTTTTTCGGGACTTTGCTTTGGTCACTTGGAAAAAACTAGCGAAATAATTTTTTTGCAGTGTTATACAGTATAACAGCTGTCATGTCGCCCTTACAGATTTATTCTTGTTTTTTTTTTGGGGGGGGAGATGCTTTCCATGTTGGTCATTGCGACACCTTAGTACCCCTTCTTGGGATCGAAAAAAATTTTGATTGCTTGATTTTTGGTTCTACTAAGTTAAACCTGAGTTTCTTAATTTTTATTTGAAATGACCTTACTATTATTGTTATTTTTGGCCTTCAGCTGTCTTGAACAAAACAAATGTAGCCGAAATATGTTTTTCCAACTTGGGAAGAAAAAATTGATTTCCTACACTGTCATGCTAATCTTGGGGCTTGTTTCCACTACGAGCGTTGGCGAGAGTATTCTTTGTTTTATTTATTTTTTTGCTTCTAAAAAAAGCAATGAAACAAACAAAGAATACTCCCGCCAACGCTTGTAGAGGAAACGAACCCTAACAGTTGAATAAAGTTAGTTTCGCATTTCGGAAAATTACGTTATCTTCCTTATTATGCTTGTTTTTCCATACTTTTTTAGCTAGATTGTTGGCAACCCTGTCGTTTATATTTCGTTGTCAGTCGAATGAACTTGTGGTTTAGTTAACTTCTGGCTCATAGAATAACTTTTGTATATTATGCCCAGCCCATTCCCTATTAAACGTTGAACTTAATCACGTGCACCTTGTTTTCAACGCTAGATTTCTTAAAAAATCAAAGTTTCACAAAGCTTCGTTTTGCTTTCATCACTGTTGCTCACTTTCCCCGGAATCCTTGCATAATCTGATAAGATTTTATTTTAAAGGTTCTACCCACAAGCCCAAGTTTGTCCATGTGTCCGATCTCCCCCCAATCAGCCCCGACCACATCGGAGGATTTCGACTCGCCGCTGCCACTTTCGCCGGCGTCGAACGAAAATTCGGACTCGCCTTGCCGAGATTTGAACCGGCTCCTCAAAAGACTCCGAGTTCGAGCTAAAACACTCATAGAGAAAAACGCCGTTTACGCATAGTTATGCACTGCCCGTAATTGTATTAATTAAATAGAACTGGGTGTGCTTTTTTTTTCATTGATACGAATAGATTAAGTTAGGTTAATTTTAGCTACGAAAGTAAATTGAATCGTGGTTCATACCTGTGTGCTTTTATTTCCCTTTTTTGCGCATTTTTTTTTCGATTTCCAAAATCTCTATCTTCCTCGCTGTTTTCTCCCTTTTTTCAATGCATAGTTTATCTCTTTACATATATTATCAATTTAATTACGTCTTGTTCAAAAAACTAAAGCAAACACGTTTGGAACAAGTTCAACACACTTAGTTGTTGTTGTATTTTCCGGCGCCCCTTCCGAGTTCGTTTTTATTTATTTATAACAAACTTAAAACTTCTGCGTTGTTTAAATTTTTTGTTGTTGCGTTCTTCTTACTCAATTTCATGTGTTGAATCAACAAAATTTCAGATTTTAAGCTTTCTTTGTTGTCGCACCTTGTAACTTTCCTTTAAATGTGTTCACACCCTCTCCAGTTATTGCAACGTAAAATTCATTTCTCTTATTTTCTTTCATTGTCACCTTACAACAAAAGTAAATTTTTAATCTTTTTTGAAAGGCTCATTTGCCATGTGAAAGTCAGCTTTGCTCCTTTTTGCCTTCAATTCTTGAATTTTTATTTTTGTCATATCTGCAGTTCGTGTGAACGCGTTTTTATCCTTTCAGCAGCAGGGTTAACTTTAGTAGCTTTTCGTGGTGTTATGTTCTTAAGAATGCTTTTTAATGTTTTCTTCTTACTACAAATTAAACTTTAATATGAACTGTTCAAATTTTGTGTCTATTGTCAAGCGGTAATCGAAAGAATTTTTCATATTTTCATTCAATCCAACATGTGATTGCTATGAAAGCTTTTTCGTGCAAGTGTTGATGGAATAAAATTATTACAACCTGTCTCCACAAAAACCCAGTTAACTGTTAAATTATCATTTCTTTGCTGATTTTGACGTTCAAACAAAGGTTGTTTGAAAGTGAGGACAAGAAATTACTGTCTAGCAAAACTATTCACTTTCGCTGTTGAAATTGTTTACACAATTACTGGACTATTACCAAAAAAATCGTACAAAGTTTTATGCTACTGATTTGATTAAAAAAAAGACATATAAAGTTTTAATTTTTTTAGAGAGATTTAAGCAAATAAATTTCTGAGAGGTGCAGAATTTCGCGGAGATGTTTTTCACTCTACTTTGACATTACTAAATGCTCAGGATTTTTTTTTATAATTTGTGTTTCAATGCCTTTTGGTGCAAAAAAAGCCAATTTCCAGTGTACCTCATTTAATAAGCAACTCTGAAAAGAAAAATGACGTGAAAGTGTGAGCCTTAAAAATTAAAAAAGGGGATTCCGAATTTGAATGACAGCAGACCTTTAATGTCATTTATTCGGCGTAGGGACCCCGTCAGCGCTGTGGTAACCAGCACTTGTTTTTGACTACATAAACAAGTTTTGGTTATTGCAGCAAAGACAAGGCCTCGTGCTGCAGGCTAAAACAGTGACACTATTTTCGTTTATTGATTTTAGGCTATATAAATAAGTTTTGAGTATTGCAGCAAAAAGGCCTTATATTATAGGCCGAAACAGTGACATTTGCGTTTATTAACTTCATTGAGTTACTCATTTTAAATAACGACGTCAAACCGGGTTTGTAAATCCGTAAAAGTTGGTGCGAGGGAGAAGGACATTGAAAACAGGACGCTGTGGCAGCCCCTGAATAAAGTAAAAGGCCAAAAGAAGAAGAATAGCCTATGTTTTTGGGACGAAAATCGAGGAAGTAAAGACAGATTCTAAGTGAAGACCTTTTTTTGGTTTTCACCCTAAATTTTTGACAAATTTCTCGTAGCCTATTCGAAAAGTTTTAGAAAAAGATTTGGGCAAACGTCACAAAATTTTGGCAAAACAAAACTTGTCCCCCAAATTTTTTAGGCTGGTACGCTTATGTTTGGATGTAAGTTGCCAGTTCAAAAGTCATCCAATAAATGCATACACACCAAGAAGTCTTCACACCTTGTCATTAGCGTAAAATACTCTAAAAAATTTGATCTAAAAAATAAAATTACAAAATATTTTCGCTTGCACTTTTGGGGCTTGCAAAATCATACACCTTTATTTATTTGTTGAAGTATAGAAAGTTCGTTTTACAATTCACACCTAAATAACTTGCCGCTGTATAGAATTAGGCTAATGTTTTACTTTTAAACCCTATAAGTCTACCAGAAATACCTCCACTTTAAAAAGTTTAGGTAGGCTACGCAACTGTTTACTATGGTCCTCTAAAAAGCATGCCAGTCTACGCCCTTTTTGGGCACTGATTGTGTTTTTCGAGGAATAAAATACATTTGTGAAAATGTTTCTTGGAAAAAAAATTTGACGTCCAAATAGTTTATTTCAATGTGATGTGCACCAGATTCAACCACAAATCGTCTTTTCAAGGGTAAAATCAATTATTTCAACGCTAACACTTTTAAATTGATTTTTTGGGCAAAAAGATTTTCGGGTAGCTTACATAACAAAACTAATGTATTCAGTTCAGTCGTTTTTTATTTCCGCCAGTTGTCGAACAAAATACTTATATCAACATAATTACACTACGGAAAAAGGGACATGCAACAAAACGAAACAACGTTGAAACATGCAAAAAACTCAATAAACTACACTAGTTAAAACAACGGCTTGCATGGTTGCATCACCTAGAGAAAAAATATATATACGAGTATAAAAAAATAAAAAAAATGCCTAAAAAAAACATTAAAAAATGCATAAAAACAACAAAGAAAAATTAAGGCAGCCTTGTTTGTTATTATAATATTATTTGCTGGCATGTAACTGCAACGTAACAAATACAATTCTGCTCAATTATATTTGTTACGTTTGGCCTTCTTGATAAAATTGTGCAAAATCGTTTCAAACCTGTTTCACAAAATTCTTTGGTTTAATATATCTACAACCGTGATCCACGGGTCGTTTTTTAATTTATACGCTTGCAAAAATGGACAGAAAAAAGATTTTAGGAAATTAGAGATTGAACGAAGCCCGAATCGAAAATTATAATAACCCGTAAAGATTTTTTAAAAACCCGAACCGGAACTGAACCAGAAAAAATTGAATTTTCTGTACCTGAACCAGAACCGAAGCCATAAACGAAATTTGCCGGGTCTGAACAGGAACATTATTTTAAACAGATCGACGCCCTGTTTTAAACTTTAAAAGCCAAAATAGTTGTCACCCGAAGTGTGAAGCCCATGTCGACGTCGACTACAATTTTTGCAAAAAAAATTTATTTTAATATTTTGCTCACTGCTACATTGAATTTAATTACCGGTCACCTACGGGTGGCTAACATAACTGAATATCTTGCGCCTTTTTAATTAAAATGACATCTAATAAATAAAACCATTTATTCACATGAAAGAACCCAATTTTGTAAAAAGTATGCTGCAAAATATAAAAATATTAACATACTTTTTAAAAGCAAAACTGTCAAAATAAAATGCAAAATACAAGTCGTTAAAAAGCGCAACCGGTAATAATAAATCCTCGCAATAAAAAAAACAAAAAAAACAGGTATTTACAGTACATCAGCAAGGTTTAATCAAACAACACTTTATTAATAAAGTAGGCTAAAGGTTAGGTTATCTAATTTTCAACAATCGAAAAAAATTGTAATAAGTGGATTAATCATTGCCTTTAGTTAACAAATAGGTTTATATAGTTTTTATGTACAGTTTAATAAAACGTGCTATCCGTCACTTTACTAATAAAAAGATATTTTAAACAAAAGCAACCGAAAATTTTGAAGCTTTTGACGCAAATTCTTTAATGATTGTTTACAAGATGACAAAATGTTCTTATATTTTAACCGGCGTAACCGTACAACTGTGATGTCTCGACAACAACAGCCTGAATTTAAACAGTTGCTTAGCAACACTGGAAATTGAAGTAACACTAACAGCAATTTATAATAATTATTACAACAAATAGCAGCCAAAAAAATCAAAACAACGGCAGACAATTTTGTTATGCTATAGCAAAACCAGGAGCAACAAAAAAGGATAATTGCCGGTAACCTTTTTATTTCTATCATACAGGGTGTTTCATAATTAAGGCAACGGTATTTTGACCATTATTTAAAACCCTGTAAAAACATGTATAGCCATCAAATTTGATATAATTTTGAAGCTTATAACCTTGTCTTTGCAATTCAGGTCTTAAAAGCTAAACATTAGAATTTAGATAATGACAGTAGATAGAAACATTGTTATCAAGTTCCACAAGCAAGGCGAAAGTAATTCATCGATCGCAAAAAGGTTAAAAATGAACCGAACAACTGTTTGGAAAATCGTTAAAAAATTTAATGAGACTGGGACAACATTGGATAAACCAGGACGTGGTCGTAAACGAACTGTTCGTACCCCGAAACTGGTTAAAAACACGCGAGAGAAGCTACGTCGTAATCCGCATCGATCTCATCGAAAACTGGCTGCTGAAGCAAATGTGAGCAATTCGACGATGTATCGAGTGATGAAAGATGATCTTGGTAAGAAACCCTACAAAATGCTTCATCGTCATGAACTTACAGAACACCATAAGAGGATGAGAATGGAAAGAAGTCGTCAAATTCTGGATGAGATCGATCAAGGCACGCTCCCCAACTTGGTGTTCACGGATGAGAAAAAATTTGACATACAGCAGGTTGTTAACCAGCAGAACGACCGGGTTTGGGGTTCTTCTACTTCAGTTGAAGGTAGGATCGTAACAAGACGTCAGAATCCGCAATCGGTAATGATTTGGGCAGCGGTAACTCCGTCTGGAAGATCTCCGCTGGTTTTTGTGCCTTCGGGGGTGAAATTGAACTCGGAACGATACGTTTCCGACATTTTGGAATCCCACTTGCTACCCTGGGCTGATAAACACTTCCAAGGTTTGCCATGGAGTCTCCAACAAGATTTAGCACCATCACATGGCTGCAAAATGACACAGACATGGATTCAAAGGAAAATTCCATCCTTCATTAGCAAAGAATTGTGGCCTGCTAGGAGCCCGGACCTTAATCCTTTGGACTTCTCTATTTGGTCCATTTTGGAGGCAAAGGTTTCAGCTTGTCCTCACTCTTCTCTTGATGCTCTGAAGGTGTCCTCACTCTTCTCTTGATGCTCTGAAGGCAAAACTGAAGAAGGAATGGGACGCAATCCCTCAAGAGCAGATCCGTGCCGCCTGTGATGCATTTGTGGGTAGACTTAAGGCTGTAGTTCGTAACAAGGGTGGTTACATCGAATAAATGGGATAATGTTCGATTTGTATGTTATTTACCTTTGTATTACTACATTCAAAATTGATTTTGCACTTTTCAAATTCCCATTATATTAAAAAAAATCGGTTGCCTTAATTATGAAACACCCTGTATAATCTCGAGATCAAGGAAAGGAATTTATGCCTTTTAAAGTTTTCCTAGCTACATAAATTTATCACATTTTACCGTACTTCTGTTTTTTAATATTGTTTTTTAGTATCTTTAATATTTTTCTGTTTCAACAATAGCATAAGTAATATAAGAAATTAGTAGGAGTATTACTGGATTTTTGGTATAAAACAAATTTTGTTTTTTTGTGTAGGTGTAATACAAAAAAACAGAACAAGTTAGAAATAATTAGATGCAATAATTTGCGACTCAGGTTCATTTTTTTATAAAGTTTTTTGTATTTGCTTCGTCCCGTCAAAACTTGTTGCTTCTGATAAATAAATTTGCTTTTGCATAACATGGCAACAATTGGCCTTACGGCGATTCGGTTAAAAAAATTAAATAACAGTGCTAATACAAAAACACAGTAAAAGTTTATGCAACTAGGAGTTAACTTAAAAATAATTGCCTTGACGAAATAAAAAACACATAAAAAGCATTAGATAATCGTTTCAATAATTTACCTAATTGATAATAAAAAAATGTAGCCTATAAAGACAAAGACTCTAATTAACGATAACTGTTAAACTTGATCTTGAAGTGAAAATTTAAATCTACGAAACTTCTCTTGAGCTGCGGTCACCATTACTTTTTTGTTACCGTGGGAAAGCTTTTGATTTCCATCTGCATTGTCAGCAAAGCCCGGGCTATAAGATTGGTTTGAAAATTGAACTTTCGTAGAAAACTTTTCCTCCGTTTTTCTTCGTCGATACATTGCAAAAACTATTAGAGCAACTAACACTAAAGCAAATGCGACGCAACCAATAATAATTGGAAGAAAAGGAGGTGAAGAAGTGACAGCTACAAACTGTTCTTTTTCTATCTCTTCCTTGATTCCCCGTTGAGTATGTTGCTCTGTATTTTTTCGAATAGAGCCACATCCAAGCCAGTCTCGTCGGAACGACCGAGCTTTTCCGATAACCTCAACTTGGTAGTTATCGAATGTCCAATATTTGTTTCCTTTGACGAAGTACGTGTAATTTGAACCTGAAATCGAACAAGTTAGGCTATAGATTTACTTCCCAAGTAGATCATAGGTCGAGAATCTCTGCGTTAATAGCCTGCTATTTTTTCGACATATTTGGTATTTTCAAAATCACCTTATCATTTTAATCTAACGATAAGTGAAAAAATCTTTTACAGACCATACTATATTTTATGGAAATGTAAAAACGTCATTTACAAACCATCGATTGACCGTTAATAGTAATTTGACTGTTTTTTCTACTTGTTATGTATTTTGCTAAAGTTCCAACGATTGAAACTATTTTCGAAGATAGAAATAAACGAGAATATACGATTATTAAAAACAAAAGAGCATGGCAATACGTTTCTCACCACTTTGTTCAACTCCAGTAAAAGCGGCATCTATATTTTTCGGAACTCCTTTCCAAACTCTAACATTTTTAGGATAATCCGGTTCTGCTCTGGATCCTTTTAACCTCCAATAAAATGATCCTGAGTTCAAACAATTTCAATAGAATTTTGAAAAAAGATTAACAAATAACATCACTCCCATAAAGCGTTGATCCCACCTTGAAATAAGTATGTCTTTCCGTTCCTTTCCCACCAAACTGAGGCCCCAACGTGCTCGTTTTGCAGCCCCAAGAAACGAACAGGACGAGGAGAGTGTCTCATCAGGGTAAGCCCCTTATATTCCCAGTATAAATGATCTAAAACAAATTTCGTTATATAAGGTCGTCATAGTCATAAATTCATTCATTCATTCATTCAGTGTTTTTATTCTTGATCATTATTAAACAGTTTAACACAAAAATTATAAACATTAAAAAGATCAAGAAAAGGAAGAAGCAGCACAACGTCAGACGTTAAAACATGCATATGATAAACATAAAGTAAAAGTACAAGATAGTATAAAGCGTGGCTGCAACACCTTAATCATATAAAGATGTAAGAAGTGAAAAAAGAAATTAACAAACTCAGCGCCATAAAAGAAAAAAATTAACAAACTCAACGCCATAAATCTTTTAATAGCTTGTTTTAAACGCCGCGTCTAACAAGCTCGCGGTAATCTTCGCAACGTTGCACTTGGAATGCTGATTGCCTACTTAACCACTTACATGAAATATACCGTCGCACCGGTGGCGAGTGGTTGGAAAGACTATGTCAGGTTTGGATGTCCCGAAAATAAAATTCGAAGTTTAGACCTTCCATCTCGTAGGGAATGAAATTTTTTCCAACACAGGAGAATCACATTCGATTTCAATGTGGGGAAAACAACTTACCGCCACAGCGATACTTTTACGTAAATAGTTGTGTTGCCAGATGCAATGTTGCGAATATGGGCATCGTAAACTATTGCACTCGTTGGTTAAAAAAGCAAATATAACAAAAAAGTTCAAAGTGTATACAAAGTTATACAAATGCACCTTTGAAAAAAACGATTCTGTTGTCGATCTTGTTTTCGTAAACCGCATTGATTCCGTGCTTGACTTCAGGCCAAAATGTGCTGATCTTGTAAGGTCCTTGCAATAGGTCCTGACCACGCTGTCTTCGCCACATGTATTCACCGCTAAAAAAATTTCAAACGAATTAAAGTTCTGTGCGAATTCGGTTTCATCATTTTTTTCTTTTTTATTTGACAGACTTGTGGGCGGAATAGTTCGATGTGCTTACATTCTGACTTGCAAGCAGAAGGCCACACGTTCGATACTCAGGTTACCCGAGTGATTTTTGTTGTTCCAGTGGGTAAGACACTGCACGAACAATTCTTAAGAAGGTCATGCTATTTATTTGCAATTGTGATTTGGTTTAAAAAGAAAATGCAGCAATTAAAAGAAAGTTCAATAAAAATCGGTTATAAGAAAAACAAATTTGATTTTATGAAACTTAAAAAAAGAAATTTGTATGTTTTTTGTTAATTAATTAGGAAATGGTGGCGAAGTTTATAAAAGTAAAAGCAAATAAAAAAGATACCAACTAATACCGTGAAAACAAATAAAAAAGCAGAAGGTAACCATAAAGAAAAATTTTAAGTATAAGCCTGCAGAAAGCAATAATTCCAGTACGCAAATATAATCGATCGTAACTAAAAAAAACAATTTGAAGTCTTTTGGAGAAATAAAATCCATTTTGTAGTTTTTGCTTTCAACTCATTTTCTTCATCGCACAATATTGTATCATAACATCTTATCACTTTTTATTATAAGATTAGACATAACTCGTTAAAAGCAAATACCACAAACGGATTAGACGTAACTACAATTAAATCAATACCACAAACTCCTGATATTAACTTATTTCTGTCTGGTTAAATTTTTTTCAGTGTTTATATCAATGCAAATTTGATGGTTTGTTATTAAAATTAATCATCAAAGAGAGGAAATTATAAAAAAAATTTTGTAAGATTCTCAAGTGCACACAGCAATTAGTCGAATAGTATAATTCAACCAACCTGAACACGTAGAATTCACGACGAATGAAGCCGACGGCATCGAACTTTTTCACTTTACAAAGCTGGGGTGGTGGGGGAGGTTTTGTAGAAACTGTGGTGGTTACTTTGCGGGTTGTGGTGGGTCGAGTGGTAGGTTTTGGTTTTGGTCTACAAAAGATTCTGTTTTAGGCGGATCGTACATAAAATTTAATCAAGCTGGAGATTTTAAAACTTTTTTCTCTGCTGGAAAGTCTTTTAAGAAAATATTTTTGGCAAACTTTGATCAAGTTTATCAAATTAAAATTTAAAACAAATTTTTGCACTTGCTACATTATGTTCTAAAAAAGTTCCAAAAAAAAAAACATTTTATAATAAAATCCAAATTCAATTTCATAAGGTAGTTAAACTTGTCTAAAAACTTTCTATGTTTTATTGCATGAAAGCTGCAATGCTAAAAAACTAAATTTTCAGATTTATAATTGAGAGTTTCTCACCGTGGTTGTCGTGAGGATGAGGTTGTTGTGGTTTTAGTTTTTGTTGTGCTAATTACTTTTGTTGTTGTAGTTTGCTTGGTTGTCCGAATGAATGGAATTTTTGGTTTGGTGGTCGGTTTGCCTGGAAAAAAGTTTTTTTTTCATTTTCGTTTTGCTATCGACGCAAATAACAAGCAAGCATTGGAGATAAAACCAGAAAAAGCTTGACTTTTATTTGTTTTGCTTAATTTTCAAGCTGCTGGTGACCGAGGTTTGTTGGAGTACAAGCAATCATTATAAAAATGTGGCGCCTTCCAGGAGTGCTCAAATTTGCGAGTTTGAATCGCAATCAAATCGAAAGTGACCGAATTCAAAGACACGCAATTGAATCTAAAGACGCGAGGTCCTTGTTTTTTATGCCAAGAAACAACTTTGCTTTAAAGAGAGAGAAAAAAAATTCGCTTTTTATTCGCTTTTATACTACCCTATGTATTATTTTAGCCAAAGTGAAGAAATTTGCAAAAAAATAATTCGTATTTCATGTAAATAAGTGACTACTTTGTTACCGTAAATGCTTTGGATGCCCTGGATGTCGTCAAGAGGAAGTTGGAAGTTATTGGTGTCCAGATATTGATACACTGGTGCCATAATGGCCTCCTGGTCGGTCGAATGTGCCAATCCCAAAGCGTGACCAAATTCGTGGACGGCCACGAGAAACAAGTCGTTTCCTAACAACCAAAAAGTGTTGAGAATTCGCTGCTAAAGCAAACGACTAGTTCAAGTGACGACACATTAGTAAACTAATTTTAAAATTTATGGCTGGACGTCAAGCGTTTTCCCGGTTTCGTAATTTTTTATTTGAAAAAATTAAACCTTTAATAAAAACTTATAATTACTTTGTGTAATTTTTGTTAAAGCTGCCACTCACTAAATAAGAATTCGTCTTTAACTTGAACTTTAAGTCTTCTCAAATATACAAGTAATAGAGAAAGTTATCCGCAGAATTTTAAACTTTCTGCATAGCTTTCTTCAACATTTGACAAAAAAAAAATCAAATTCAATGGTTTCAGTATAAGCTGGCTGCTATTTATGACTTGAAAAAATGCAATATTATTTTAATCAAAAGTTTGACTTAGGCGCGAAACTAAACAAATTTTTTGTTGTTTCTGTCCGTGTCTAAAGCTGCCAAACATTTTTCATACCAATAAACGATTAAAAATATACTGACTTTGCTCACCAGGCATTAATATTGTTAAAAACGTCGAATGCTCTGCCGGTGACAATACCAAACCAAAAATCCTTTTTTTCTAGCACCGGTAGAGTATTCGAAGTTTTTAACAATAAACTAAGATGTTCGTAAAAAAAAGGCATAAAACATTTCCTAATTAATTTTTAGCAACTGATGATGCTATTAATTTATAGCCAAAAAATTTTAACTCTTTTTTAAAAATAGCTTGGTCTTTTAATGTTAAATATTAAGTTAATTTGAGATATTTGATTGCAACGTAAACGATACTCAGTATTCAATTTTTTAGCCGCATAGTGATGATATAGAGCAGTTTTTTCACTAAATTAAACAAGAACTTGAATGACACCCAACCTAATCTTTAAAATCATTTTTATTCTACTCTAATTCTACTGCAAATATAAACTAGGCTGAATCCTTTCTTTGCAAGTAATAAAATGACCACGAAATACAGTTTTAAAAACTAGAGCTCGCCTTACTGAGGAATCGTTCAAACTTTTTGAAAATAGTCAACCGGGGTGCGAATAAAAAAACAGTTTGGACGAACAATTGTTTGACTAAAGAGTTTAAGTAGCCCGAAAATTTGCATTATTTTTGCAAAAATATAATAGTAGCAACATAATCTTTTGTTATTCAACTTCAAGCCTTAATATTTGGTGTTTTTGCCGTTATTTATTTTCTTGAAATATAAGCAACAAGTCAAATACACCCAAAATATTCAATGTTGTCTATATAACAAGATTAAGATTGACAAAAATTGACACATTTCCGACAAAACTAGAAGTTTAACAAGAGTAGAAGAATTAATTGATTTTATTTTGAAACATAACATTAGTTTTCAACACTAATATTAAACGTGCAAAAATAAAGTAGAATTATTTTCCACTAGCAAACTTGATATCAACAAGTGTCTTTAAGAATCAACAGCACCACTTATCATCTCTTTAACTCACTTCGCCATAGCAAGGTGCAATTCAACGTCAGAAACGCCTTACAAGAATTTATCAGATTAGAACGAACATAACATTGTGGAACAAGCTTTTTACGATAAAATCATATTTTCGGACAAAAGTCACGCGACCTTTTGCCATTTATTTCGAGACTGTTGAAAGACGTACGGTGCAGTCTACTTTATTAATGTTCGCAAATACTCTGCAGTTTTCACAAAAGGTGCATTATAGAAAAGAGAGTTTTGGTTTCCTTTTTGCGCCTGTAAACGTCAGCTCCACTTGTTTTATAAATAACTTTTTTTGGTGACTATAATTTGGATAAGGTATACTGTATACAAAGCAAGTCAATTTGTTACGTCACAACCACTAATTCCTTCGAACCAAACCAAACTAAACCAAATTCGATTTTTTTGTAAGTGGAAAATTCATTATCGTTACAAAAGTTTAATAACAAAATTATGTTTGGTGACGTATTTGAACTTATTTTCATCCCTAGACAGCAACATACAATATTCATATCAAGCGAGAAAAGACTGCTGAAGAATATAATATACCATATATTCATAAATATTTTTCTCTGAATTTTTAGCATTGCAGTTTCAAAACCAGGATATTCAACATTTAAAATTAACATGTAAATAATACTTTTTAAACAATGAATTGCTACTAAAGTAGAATTTGAATGAATAGTTTGATCGAACTCGGTTCAACTCGAAAGAAGCGTCTCCTTTTCATTTTTTTATATTTTCTCTTTTTTTGCTGATATACTACATTATTTTTCCACTGTTTTCAACCTGTAAATCTAGACACTTTCATCTTCTTGAATTGTTTGAAATTTTAAATTATCAAATTATATTAGCTTATTTATTGTTTATTAAATGGTTAAATTTTAATTTAGCAACCATAAAAATAACTTCTAAAACTGCCAAATGCTTACTTGATAAAGAGCTTTGGTTTGTATGTATCCTAATAAAGTTAAAATTGCTTTGTAAATCGCAATAGATGTATATACTAAATTTCTGCGTGTTACACAGAAATGAATATCAGATAAATTGTTTTTAAAATATTATAGTCTACACTTACTTATGTCGTCAAATAAAATTATTACTTGAGATAAAAATATTTTTATTGTCTATTTAAACTCTTAATCATACTTTGGTTTAGAAAATAATTTGCCTCATACTGTTTGGTTTAAAAAAGTTATGACTCTCTTAAAACCGTTTTCTTTTCTTGCTTTAAAAACCAAGGAGTAATGAGATAGTTTTTTTAGTTTTTACTTTTCACAAGAGACAACAAGAACGTTGAGGATAAAGTCAACTGCCATATATTTAAACTAAAAAAAGACCATCACAAGGAGTAAATTTACCTTTTGTACAAGTCAACTAATTCTTTTTTAAATTTGTAAATAATCTTTAAAAAAATAAATCAATTAAAATTTATTGTTGCTTTAAATTCTCTAAAAAATTCTTTAACCCTAATAACAAATTACAGGGCTCAGCGTAGTATTATAGCCCTTGACACTAAAGCGTTTTTTTGCGAGCAGTTCTTTCTTAAACAACTTTATACTCAAGAATATGATAAGCAAAAAAAAGAGGGTTGATATACCTTTGTAAGCTTTTTGATGAAGAGTCCACGGTTCACTTTCATCAAAGTGGGTGTCGCCCCCTATGCCATTTCCCGGATAAAAGGCATGAGCTAAGAATCCACCGGGCCCATCAAAGGGAGTGTTATCTCCGTGAAAACCTTCGGCGAAGAAAATAACAATGTCCGGGTTTTCATCAAATCGAACCTTCTTGAAGCGTAGGGGAGTGTGCTTGCTCCAGACTGCAAACGCGTCATCTATGGCTTCGTGCGTTAAATTCTTGCCCAATTTTGGCGTAAAATTTGTTATCCTAAATAAATTTAAAAACGTGTTCATAAAAAAAGCTTTAATTATAAGAAACTACACTAAGTAGGGTTTTCGTCACTGAAAGAAACAAATCGAATTCCACACTTGTAGGTAAGTTTTTTTAAGTTTTTTTTGAAATCTTTTTAACAAGCGCTTGTACGATTTGCATCATCTTGGGTTGTAGCGAATTTTGGCATGATTATGCTAAGTTTGGGGAAAGATCAGTGTCACACTTCATTCATAATTTTAATCATAACGATGTAGTGTATCCCCGTTAAAAGCAGTTCGTAGTTTTATCATAAGAGAATAAATGCGGCTCTTTGAGCGCTATCTGCGATATACGTCCAATTTGTTATATGGCTCGATACATGTATCTTTTTCTCTTTTTTTCTCTTTGTATTGACGTAATATGTTTTTGACTAACATCATTGTACTGGAAAATTCGCGTATATTCCACTTGATTCGCGTAACGAACTCTCCAGGGGTTTCTGGCTGAATCTTGAATTTACGAGAAAGTTTACGTCACGTGATTTTGTTTTCTATATAAAGCCGATGCGTAGTGAGAAATTATTATTATTATGATGATCATTATCGTCGTGAGATAATTTAAAGCGACTCGAGTGGCGGCTCGAGCGAAGGTGATTTGTTTGGCCACAGGAGGTGGACCGTTAGATGTTGTGTCGGTGGACAATTGTTGAATTTATTTGGTGCCAGTGGTTGGCAGTTTTGTTCTACAGAGGTAGAATTATTTGTGTTGATTGAGTCGAGTTATAGTGTTAGTTTCGCTTTGCAGTTTGGCAAAGCGTGGAATAGAAGTTTCGTCGGACGTGATATTTTTGCAATACATCTGTTTTTATTAGAGAAAAGGGTCTCTGTTTGTTGTGAAAAAGAATCTTCAACGAAATCAATCCGAGCTTTCGTTAACCAACTGTATAAACCGTCAGGCTCATAGCAAAACTACTTCTTGAGCCGGAATAAAATAAAATTTAGACACAGCTTTGTTTCAGCGCAGGTATTCGGGTTACCTAGCTCAACTGGTCCTTTGGGATTCCCGAACAAAGTTTGTGACAATCAGGATACAAAACTAAATTTTTTAAATCAAAATCATGAATTTAATCATTTTATATTTACTGAATTTTCAAGAAACAAAGATTTTGATGATATCGATCCGTAGGTTAACTTCGAGGCAATGTTTTGAATTATTCATGTAAAGATTTGAATAATGAATCTTAGCTTGGGAGCGTGACGAAAATTTGATGAGAGGAGAGTTTTATTTATTTTTGGAAATTTTTTTCATACTCTCTATATAATAAAATTATAAAAGCAATGGAAAAAAAATTGTTGCAAGTTCAACAACATAAAAGTTTTATTAAGAAGAAATTAATCTTGAAATTTCGCACGGGTTTCCTTTCAATTTTAGAGCTTCTCTTGGTCAAACCAAATCAGGGTTGTCTAAGTCGCGGCCCGCAGGTTACACGTGATCGCGATGTGGTTCTCTGCGGCCCGCTAAACTGTTTTAAACATCTGCTCAATCAGGAGCAGTGGCAACCTTTTACAACAGTATGAGCGAAGGCTTTCGGAAATTGAACAAGCATTTTTGTTTTTTATTAAAAACCTTTTTTAAGTTTAACTTGAAGTTTAAGATAAAAAACAGCTCTTTTTCACATTCTATTCGGACAAATTCAAATTATTTGCAGCCCGAAAAATTTTACAACTTCAAAAGTTGTTTCCAAAAGTGTAGAATTTGGACCACTTTGAACTAAATCAAAAAAAACATATGCACTCGTGAAAAATAAGAAATCTTTTTTTTGATAGTCTTGGTTCAAAATCTATTTCTGCTATTTTGTTGTGTCCTTGGGAAAGACACTTTACGGAACTTTCCCCTACTTGCTTTTTTTTCATTTTTTTATAATTTTTGTTGAGGATATTAAGTTGGTGTAAAAACGAAGGATTCTATGGATTTGGTAAGTGCAGAACTAACAATAAACTGCCTTCAGGTACTTTGACAAAAAAAAACAAACGCCCAACAGATTTTTAAAAAAATGTGAAAAAAATGGAAGGCAAATACGTCATTTTACGTCGTCATAAGCTGATTAGTGATGTTTTGAAAAAACATCCTAAGATCTCGTGAAAATTGCATTTCCAATTGAACAAAGATGGAGATTTTGCTGTCGCAGAAAAAAATTCCAAAATGAGTCAAACGGATATTTCGAAACAATAAAAAGACTGTAAATTTGTCTGTAGGTTTTTTTGCAAAAGCAAGTTGACTCTGGCCAAGGTCACATTCATTGCAACTACTAAAAATTAGTTGTAAAAAAATGTAGTTTTACGTACGTATATGTAATAGTATTCTTCCTCCACTTTGACCCCACTTTCACGTAGCGCCTTTTTCGCTTCAAATTAGCTTGCATTGCATCCTACCAAAGTAATGAAAAAGCCTTTTAAGTTATATAAAATTCAAAGTGATGATCTTACTCACTGTATCAGTATTGCCACATCTTGGCTTCCGCATCACTTGAAGAGTTTCCGAATCCAGCCTCCCCGTCTGAGGTAAGTGAAAAAATGCTTGCATCCCGATCAGGGCTTCTCTCCAACTTTGCATTTTGGCGGAGGTTTCTCCTGAGTGGAGTGCATTAGGAAGGATGTATCCGTATTTTTTTAAATATTCCTAAAAACAAGCGTATGTCGTACACAAACTTTTTCTCAAAAAAAAAAAAAAGATCGTTGGTGAACAAAAAATTATTGTTGACTTATATTCAAGATAAGGAGAGCATATCAACTCAATAATGGAATACGTCGATATCTTATGGAAAAAGTCAAAATTTGATGTTAAGCAAGTTTATCAAGCTGCATACCAATTGCCGTGAAATTTTCAATGTTTTTTAGAGTTTAAACAAGCAAGCAATATCGTTAAAACAGTTGATTCTAAATATTATGCTTCATACCAGCTAAACATTTCACAGCTAGAAAATTCACAGATGAAATAAAAAAACAGCAAAATCCGATATTAGTGTAAACTACATTTTGAAGAACCATAGTGCTTGTTCTTATCAATTTAAGGCTGGAAGCGCCCACTGGGACTCGAGACTGAGATAAATGTTTATATAAAAAAGAGTTTTCAAGAAAAACGAAAATAAAATAAGGCACATGTTTTTTCTCGTTTTTTAATTTTTTTATTGTTGGCAAGTCATCTGCTGTCAATGCAAAACCACGACGCGAGTTAATTACAAGTTATTTTATCTCTTCGGTTTGATGACATCACAATTGACTCAGCTGATTTCTTTCCACGCACAACGGCAGAGTTTGCTCTCAACTTTTTGATTAGCAAGAAGAACGCGATTTCGATGATCAGTCTACCTGCGTAATTTTTATTGTTTCCTTAGGAAAGGCAATTCACGACAAATTCTTAAACCGCTTAACACAGAAAGCAGGCCAATATGGTCATACGGGAAAGAAAACCTTGCCATTGCTTGGTACGAATTAGAATTGTGCATCATTGCGATTTTAACTATTTCTGCTATTATTGCTAACAAACAAAGTTCAGAATTTGTGTAAAATTGATTAAAAAATTAGGTTTTAAAGATGAATATTTAAAGTTTTAAAAACAGATGACTAACAAATATTATTAGTTAAGCACAATGTGCGAGCTTTTGTTTGATATGTATGAAAAAAATAGTAGTCATAAAAAATACAATTAAAAAAACATTACCCAAAAAAATCATCATGGCTATCATTTACCTATTTCGGAGAAGTTTGAATGCTTTGAATGAAAGGAGTTTCAGATGTTTTGTTTTGATGATGTACTGATATGAGGTAATGCACGCAAATCGTGGGGTTAAAATTTTGCGAATTATTTTGTTGCAGCCTGTTGAGGCACCCGAAAAGTAAATTGCGGCACGTTTCATGAAAACTTCGAGCACTCTTTGTATTAAGTATAGCAAAATAAAAATAAAAAGCTTCCGTGTAAAAAGAAAAAGAGCTTTTGTAGATGATGTGCTGCCTCGAACGATGTATACAAGTATACTGTAAGTAAACAATGCACATTTACCAACAATACAGTATCCTGTCGGCTTTTGTTATAATTTTTTTAAGGGGCCAATTTGTGGTTTGTTAGCTGGTTTGGTATATTACTGAACCATTTTAAAGATTAAATTTAAGCTCTGCTATCCTAATAAATTCTATTAATGAGGAAATAAGCCCTTGTTGTCTACATTTAGTGCAAAAAATTGTGCTTAACGTTCTGTATTTCAAAAACTGTTCCATTTTAAAAGCTTAAAAACTTTAGTCGATTTGATCTTTGTTAATGTTCTTTTTTCAAATGGTAGCCTACAAATTGAAAAAGACCTCTGTTCACTGGGCCACAATGCAAAAATCCACTGAAGACTAAACAATGAAAAAAGGCCTTCATTTCACATCGAACCTAAAATGTGGGCTACCTTTTACGACGTTTGTCTTCTGAAGACCTACTGTAACCTTTTGTAAAAAATAAACTGATGAAATAGAAATAAAAAATGTAGAATTGGGCCGTAGTTAAACACCCTTTGTTGCAACATGTAGGGGGTTTTTATTGAATACTTTTCTAACTTTTATTTTCTAATATGTAATCTATGTCTGAGATCGCTGTAATTAAAATGAAATTTGTTTACCGAACATTGAAACATTGGCACAGCCAAAACTTAGTACAATACTTTGCAAGTTAGCCATATGTTGCTGGAGCAAAAAAATTGATTAAAAAAGCGTTGACACCCCCTACTTCTCAACCTTTTTTGTTCTGGGTACCATAGATAATTCATAAGATATTTCTTAACCGCGGATATATCAAACAACACATATGAAGAGCGAAAATGAAAATTATTGAGTGAGCATTTCTATTGCGGTTAAAAGAGGTAATTTACTATTGTTTTTTAGGGGGCTTTCTTTGAAGGAAATTGTTGGCAAAGTTATCAATTAACTTTACAATAAAGCAAGCCAGAGTAGACGAGTGATAGCTAAACGTTACACGAGATAAGTAGACAAGATTAGGTATCGTTATCAACAGAAGAGTTATAGACAAAATTTCAAAAGTGATAAAAGTTAGAAGATAAAAGTTAGGAGAAAGTAATTACGATGACATAATGTCTCGGTCAAGATGTAAATTTCGCGACAAACGCTGGGAAAATAAGATCCAAACTTATGACCTTTTTGGAATCAATTAAAATGGTCACGAAAAAATAAAAATTACAATGGAAAAAAACGATAACAACAACCATTCGCCGATTGTTTCTGCAGTAATCGATGCAACGCTTGAAGATAGTTTTATTAGATAATAACCGCCAGCGTCTCGTTAAATTTTTTAATTCATTTCTTCGTCTTTGCCGACATCAAAGCAAAAGTCAGTCAGTAAAATCGACTTCCCGTTGCTTCGAAATAAAACAGTTTATAAGAATTTCAAACCAGGCAAATGATAAACCGCAGGAATGGTTCTCTAGAGCTTTCAGGCAAACCTCATGGGACAAAATGATTCAAGACGAGTTCAAACAAGCACATACCGACTTTTGCTGTTGTTGATACCAAATATATTCAATACTTATAGCAACTTGCCAGTTGATTTTCAGCTTTTTGAACGAAACCGTTCAGCTTCAATATTGCAATATTTACCAGAGTTTAATTAAATAGCCAAGTGGTTTTCATGACTTCGACGTTGTAGGTATGAGTTCGATTACCGGCTTTGCCCATTCTCAAAAACTGTTGCCACGGCTCGCCACTTTTAAACCTTTGACAGTTTCAAGCAATTGGCTGCTTGTGTTAATGTTGCGGAGGTTACGCCCCCAGCTCATGACGCGCTTTGGTGTCTATGAAACGAGTATAACCAGAGGTTTAAGTTTTATTTGTTTTAAATGATTGTAATCAAACTATCTATAGCAACATATCGTCATGTGATAAGCTCATTGTTTTAAAAAACACCTGAATCTTTTGTTGTTTTTTTAAACCACATCTGTGTCAAAATTAATAGATTCCAAAAAAGCAGTTCTCGCCCTAATTAATGTTCTATTTACAATATTGTTGAAGTCTTGCGTAGAAAATCCCTGAAGATGCTTCGGTTGCTAGTTTCAATTTCGCCTTATTTAATCTGGTTTAACAAGCTCGTTTATTAAAACTCACACTTCAATAAACAAGCTCTCGTAAAACTGCCATTAACTAATAGTTTTCCAAGTCAATTAACTGGACTTTGTTCAATCTAAATGACGAACAGCGCTGTAGTCGATTAAATAAGACAGCCTTTGACACGAACTATATCAAGATGAAAGAGAAAGAAAGTTGTAAAATTACTTTTTAAACGATAATTGAATTGAATTGGCGTTTCCTTTCTACAAAAGTTAATATATAAAATTTCAAACTTTCTATTTTTTAAAAATCAAATTAAGTGTTTGTTAACTTTAATTTAAAAAAATTACTTAAGTGCATTTTCTTATTTTGTTCTGGTTTGAGACTAAAGTCGTATTTTAAAAATAAAAAAATGTAGTATTAACGGCAACTTTAAGATGCACTTTTAACTTCAGCACATAGGCCCATTTCTGCAAAGAAGACATACTTATGCGCTCTAGACATTTTTGACATAACAGTTCCGAATCAAAAAATAGTTGTGTCAAACTTATTTTTCCACTTTTCCTAAAATTTCTCAAACAAATTCTATTAACTTTAATTGACCGTTTGAAAACCAAGCTTTGATTGAGTTAAAATAGTTATAAAAAACTATTATAACCAACAAAGGACAAGCACCTGCTTGTAAATATTAAAAAGGCTCTAAAGTTTTAAGAGCAGCTGAATAAACTTATATCGTTGTCGCAAAAGAAATACTCCCAATCCCATTTCTTTATTTTTTAAACCGGTTTTCAGCCATTTGCAAAGACGATTGTTCAATATTATGACGTCATATAACGGGTAAAGATTAGCCGCAATCCTATGATGATTCGTTGGATTTATAGAATACGGATGAAAAAAATAGATTAAAAACAAAATGAATTCCCAGATTAGACCAAACCCAACGATAGTCCGTTTAGATGATGCAGGCTATTTTCTAGGTCTTTTTGCCCGACATTACCACAAAATGAAATGAGAGGCCGTTTTTGTTTTTTTTAAATAGCGAAGCGCAAATGGCTGGTCCATTTAAGTGTTCTCTTTAAAAGTATTTTGCAACTGGAGGGCGAGAGTTCTTTTTTAAACAAAGTTCTCACCAACAACTGTATTGCGGTCACCTAAATCGTCGAAAGTAATGCAAAAAAACCCTTTCTCTTTAGAATAAATCCCAGCATTCATTCGTGTTCTGATTCACATCGCCCACATAATGCTTTTATTTAAAAAGCTTCTAATATTACCATGACTTTGCGGTTTTAATCCGGCGTAATAACAGAATAGCGAGCAATCTGTTTTCAAATGCCGCATAAAAAGACATTTACAGGTAAAAAAAGAAAACCAAATTGTAAAATTCTTGTAAAAGAGTGAAATCAGCTTAAACCAAATTCTTGTAAAAGAGTGAAGTCAGCTTAAATTTAACTCAATTGGATTGTTTTTGGTAATTCAAAAAGGTAAGCATTATGGTGATAATAACGAAAAAGTACAAAACATAGTTCAAGAATCACCCTAGTTTTATCAATTTGAACTACTGCGTAAGATATGCCAATTACTAAAAAAAGAGCTATTGACGAATGTAAAATAAGAACTTGATTGGTTTAAACAAGTTGCTATGTGATTATCTTTATATTTGTTGATTTCTTTGGTTACATAAGCAGCTTATCTTGTCCGTTCGCAGTTTGTTTTGCAGAGCAACAAATCCGAAAACTTTGTTTTTGCGTGCTCGAACTTCAGCTTCGACGCTTTTCCTTGTTTTAAAATTTGAAATTTGTTTTTAAAATTGTTTTAAAATAATAAAAGCGATTTATAAATATGATTGTGTCCTCAGTCTACAAACCAAAATAGAATTGCAAACAAAATAACTCAAACAAAGACTGCCTCAAGATTTCTTTCAAGCTTAAAGACATACACCTTTTCATCTGCATAAAATTGTTGCTGCAATACCAAAAAAGTAAAATCAAAAAAAATCTTAAACAAGTCTTTATTGCTTGTTGCACCCGAAAACCAGAAATCCATAATCTTTCATCTACGGACCGGTGCGATGTAAAAATTATTTTCAAGCATCAAACTTGAAAAATTCAAGTTGCGAAAATTTCTGTAAATGCCAAAGTCGATCAAAAAAAAAAAATAAATAAAATAAAATAAATGAAAATAAATACGCCCCCAGGCGCGTATTTTCAATATGATCTAATTTTTTATTTTTAAATTAATTCACATCATGGAATCATGCTAAAAATACGCCATTTGGAACGTATTTTTAGTTGTGTAATTCTGGGGGGCATTTTTAACATGATCCGACGAACATACCAATAGCTAATAATTCCTTGTGCTTTGCTGTTCAGTGAAACATTCTTTACGCACCGTAGCAGAGTCTTAGTCCGGTGGAGTTTCAAGCCAATTTCAAGCCAATTTTGATGTGTTTTTCGGCCTCCCTTGCCATACTTTTAGTGTTTAAACCTTTTCTTCACTCGTGCTAATTTGCTTTAACTTTTTACTCAATTGTTTGTAAACAAAGTTTTAAGAATTAAATGTTATTTCAATAAAAAAAGTTACAATTTTCATCATAAAAAAGTTAAATATTTTTTGAAACAATGAAAGCATGGTTTATAAATAAAGTTGACTTAAAGCTCAGAGCCAATCGAAGCATCCATTTTTTTCGTTTTAAATAAAGAAAGTAGAAAACAACCAAAATTTAAAAAAATTTTGACGGTTTCCCCACTTTTCCATGGTTTCCATATTCTAAATTTTTTCATGTTTTTTAGTGATTTTAAGTTATTTCTGCTGGCAAAGCCGCTGGCAGCAAAACTTTCACTGTCGTGTCGCAGCGTTGAAATCGATCACAAGTCGACTTCGACTTATTTACAGTGGCTGTCAACTGTTGTTGGAACAGTAACAAGCGAATGAAGTTTAATCGTGCAAATATTTGCAGATAATCCTTTGTATTAGTAACAGCTTATTTCAATTTGTTTTTGCATACGACAAGCTTTTTTTTTCAGTGGCTTGCACTGATCAATATCATAAATAATTGATAAATGTTTATAATTTTGTCCTTTGTACAGCAAACAAGTTTTAAAATTAAAAAAAATTCTATTGGTATTTCACTTAGAGAAAGTTTTTAAACTAATGTGATTGCGTGTCGTGACTCCCTTCCCCCAGGTACTCTAAAAGTTAAGAAATAAACACTTGTCGTTCTCATTAAACCAAAAAAATAATTGATTGGCAAACATACTTTCAGTTAATTGCAATTCTAGCGTTTCCAAAAGCTATACGTAGTTTTAATTCTTAATATAGATTGCAACATTTAGATTCATTAGACTGTGTAATTGACCCGAGCATGTATAAAAAAAAAAACAGTCTAAAACTCTAAATAAATAACTCACCTTCGCAAACTCCAAATTTGCACTTCTTTTAGTTCGAATGTTCTTCAAGAAATTCGAACTGGCAATTTTATTGTTTTTGACAATATGAAGACCAAAAGAACTGTTTGACGTAATAATACGACTTTGAAAAATAACACAGTGACAACAGATTAAAAAAATTCGCCAAAAAGATTTCATTATAGTTTAAGTTTAAATAAATAAAAGATTGATATAAATTAATTACGGTAGCAAATCTGAAAAAAAAAGGAAATAAAACTAGAAGTACACCAGGCTGACCATTGCCTTGAAACAGAAGTTTGTTCGGAATAGCATTTAGAAAAATGTTCTTATCAATCCAACAGCAAGCCTGCAAAGAGCGAGCTCTTGTTTCTGCGGTTCTATTTCCTAACTGGCAGTTAACAAAACGTGGCAAAGGATGCAGGTTATTTGTTGAATAGCGGCAGTCTTTTGATTATTCAACCGTAGCGGAGGCATATTGGTTTTAATGATCGATAGGCTTAGCATAAAGTTTAAGCATCAATACTTCAATTAGTAAAACAAAAGACTTTAAAATTTTAGTTACTGAAACTTTTAACGAAGTAAAACAAAAGTTTCACGATGACTGAAAAACTTAACTTGATTTTGATTGGCAGTCTCTATTAACTTAGCAAAAAGCATTTTGCCCATAAACATTAATAAGATAAAAACGCAATTGAGAATTTAATGCAATTTTTATGTTTGAAGACCTGCAATAGCATACGATTAAAGGTTTTCTGACTGCAGAGCTACAATAAAAAAACGCTGGCAAACGTTTGATATACTCTCGTACCCATCCAGAATAATGAAAAAATACAAATAAACTTGTACAATTACCCTAACTAATTAATTTACAAAACCATTTTGTAAAAGTGTCCAAGAAAATTTGATTGAAAGTACTAACTACTCGTTTTGCGCTTTTCGACATGATCTAGTCTAGTTTGTGCGACGCTACTCAATTTACGTATTTAAATCTTCAACGAATTTTTTTACAAGCTTTAACGCTCGTTTTCACTACGAGCGTGGAATGGAGTATTCTTGCTTTTTTTGCTTCACTTGGCGCTAGCTTAAATTTTAAGCGCGGAAAGATCAATAAAAGAAACAGAGAATGCTCTATTCCACGCTCGGAATGGAAACAAACCTTTCTAATGTTTGAGAAAAGTTCTACCAGACGATTAAAGAGTACAAAAGAAAATCCCAAACAAGAAAAGTAGATTAATAAATTGTTGTTACCAATTATTCAAGTTTAACTAGAAAAACTAATATATATAGTAAACATGAAGATTTAGATGATTACTTAGAAATCAAAAATTTATAGAAAAACTAAATTTGACCAATGCCAGCAGTTTTCAACTCTTAATAACTGTTATGAAAAAAAGTTTAGATTTAATCGATATGGCTCGGATGTGTGTATTAATTAGCTTCTTTTCGCTTTCCTTTTCTTATCAGAACCACATTGCTTTATTCAAAGGTACAGCGACCATGAACAACTGACGTAATGCATGTAATAACGTATTTCGTTTACTCGCTGCTTTTTTATTCACAATTGCCTACGTTTTTGTAGACACACAATTCCAAAAGTAACTAGTTTTTATTCTTCAATACCAATGAAAATTTTTAGTTGATTCCTTTTTGAAATCACAATTTTTTAAAATAAATTTTAATTTTTGGCCTTGCTGCTTTGATTTGGCCGTTTTAATAATTGATAGACTGCCTTTGAAAATATTGAAAAATCGTTAATCGTACTTCTACTTTACTTGCGTATTAATCTTATTTCGATGACACCAACAAACAGTCAATTCTTTGATAAAACAATCACATTTATTCAAATGACTTCTTTTAAATTCGGACCGCATTTAAATGCTTTATTTAACTATCTGAAAGATATACCTCAAATAAGTTTTTACCGAGCAATTTCTTGGTTTTACGACGCAGTCACTCTCTTTTATACAGTACCAAAAAGGAAAAAAAATGGGACGTCAGTTCATACTGTACACAAAATGCTGACCTCTGTTGGCATTGTCTTGTGTTGGTCATTGCCTTGTGATGTCTCAGACTTCAAACTAAATATGGGTATTCAGGTCTTAATCAAAGATGGTTAACATGGTACGGAATTTTTAGTGACTTGATGGCTGCAGGAAGAAGAAAAAATAGAAAAAGTCATCGCTTCAGCAAAAAGGAAACAACTTCATTTGAACTTTTCGAGGAGTTTTACGGAAAGCTGGAGACCAATTACTAATGCAGAAGTTGTGACATCGTTTCTCATTTTAATTGACCGGAATAATTTGATTGTAGATTTACACCGTTTTTTCGTCTATGGTTTGTCAATATTTGGTTCAAGAAAGGCAGGGCAAAATGGTAATTCAAGATAAAACAAAACATGCTGTATTTCCTTCTTTTTTAATGCGTTTATTAATTTTTGGGATATTTTTTTATTTTCGTATCTCTATTTACGCTACAGAATTGGCTATATTACAATCGCCTGTTAATAGCTATCTATTTTGCTCATATTGCTCGTCTGTGTATGCATATTATACTTGCATTAGAAATTTTTTTCCTTTTTTGAAATAATTTATTTTATTTTTATAAAGATTGCCAAGATATTTCGAGCAGCAGGTTTTGCGCAACATTACCAAAAGTAGTACAGTGGAAAGTGTCTTCCTATGTTATGATTTGTTTTAAATCTAACAACAACTTATATTTTTCTTCGACAATCTTTAATTGTTTTCACAATTTTTATTACTTTAAGCCAGGGTGGTCCAAACTGCGGCCCGCGGGCCACATGTGGTCCACGATGTAATTTTCTGTGGCCCGCTGAACGATTTTACACAATTCAAGTCTTGACGATCATGAGCAGCAGCAACCTTCTATAACAAGGCATGGCGAGCTTACAGGACAGAGTCTAGGGTTGCCATACCGTCCGGATATTTTCAAACATCCGAGACCGATTCCAAGTGAAAACCTTTTTTTTTTAAAGAACACCATGATTTTGGGACGAAAATAGGAAAATTGGAGACAGATTCCAAGTGAAGACTTTTTTTTTTTAGAGAACACCTTGATTTAAAACAATTTCTAGCCGGCTCAGGCCCGCAAGATCGAACAATTTTGAAAAGTGACCCGCAAGAATGGAGAACTTGGACCACCCTGCTTTAAACGATGCACTTTATCCTTTTTGGGTGCAGCGGTTTTTACTATTTTGCAACCGATTTTGATTTTCTTTACCGCTTTGCGGCCTATTCTTACTTCCTACTGCTTTTGAAAGAGTTTATTTGAGTTTGATACTAAGTATTTGAAAAATATAAGTGAATAATATGTTATTTTGTTGGCCTTGCTGATTTGAGCTGCGACGAAAATTAATCACTAGTTTACCCCTATTTGACATCAACTGCCTTAGCTTTCAATGACGCGAAACACAACATGTCTGTATAAAGCTATAATTTTTATGAAAAACTTGTTGCAAACTTTCTCGGCGTCAAATAATTCGCTCGCTATTCGTTATAATTGACTCATTATAGTATTTTGTCCTTTGTATTCACATGATTAGCAATGGCGCCTAGACGTTCCAATTTAATCGGAAGGAAGCGTTTTCTACAAGTTTTATAATTTTAACTTTTCTGAAATATAACTTTTGAAAATTAGTTTAATTTAAAAGAAAAGCAATTTGGTCATGACATGAAAACTAAAATTTCTTTTTGGAGATTAATGCAATAACGAATTTTGTCACTTTGTCGTTTTAAATTTATGTAGGCTTTACTTTTTAAATATTTGCAATAAATAAAACTATATTAAAAACACTATATAGCCATAAACTAAACCAGAACCAAACCTTTCATGATACTCATTTTTTTATCGAGAAACGTGTCGCGATTGTAGCATCGTGAACGTGTTGTAGCGATGTGGTCACATCGCCACAATGCTTTTAAACAACACAGTCACTTACGTGGCACTGTCCAGTGGTAGCAAGAATTTAGTTTTTTGATAAAAATCTGCAACCGCCAATGTAAACTAGCCAAAGTTTGATTTTTTGTCGATTTAATTGATTTGACAGCAATATCTTTTACATAGAAGAAATAGCTTTGCACTGATCTGTTTGAAATTCAGATTTGCAAATTGAACTTATTGTCCGGCAACGGGTAGGTCTATTTTAAGACTCGATTGGTCGGATTACCAAAGGTCAACTTACACCGGTTACGCGCCAATTCGTTCAGTTACTCGAGGTCAAAAACTCAGCGGGAGAGAGTATTTATATTACATAGGAGCGATTAAAATGAATCTGAGACTGTTTGCACCTGCGTTTGGTGTGAAATGATTTTGAATTTTTCCAATCAAATATGACTGAAAAATCTGGTGAATTTTTTATTTTCATTTCGGCATTTGAAACTGTAAATCAAATTAACTTGTAAGCGTGTGAATAAGTACTTTGAACTAATTGATCTTCATTGAAAGCGAACCATTGATATTCACTTAATTAAACTGTTTTAGATTAAAGGGAGTAGGTCTACGTTCAATTCCTCAGCTTAATTATTCTGATTCAATGCTGCCAAAACTCGTCACTTTTGCAACTTTAGTACGTAAGCGGATATGCGACCCAGGTGCAATTTTCGCAAAAATAGAAACCGCCGATTCGCAACACTCGACGTATTCAGCAAGTGGTTTAAGGTTGTTTAAAATATTATCATAAATTTTAAATTTAATTGAATCCGTTTAAAAACTTAGGCTTTTTATATATTAAATAGTAGGCCTAAAATTTTTTTCTTTTTAAGCTTTTTGAATAAAAAATTAGTAAAGATCAAAAATCAAAATCCCCAAGTCCTTTTGCAAAACTTTCAAGAAATGTAAATGAGTGTAAATTAATTCAAGTAAATCACTTTAACATGCCAAAGTTTGTAAATCAGTGATTTTTAAATTCTTGGTTGTGACCCCACAGTGGGTAATCGTTTACTTCCTGGGTCAACGACTTCAGTACTTCATAAAGTCCTTGGATTACTGATTGTGAGTTCGGTGCCACTGAACAAACCGCCGACAACCTTATGTCAGCGGGCTCTACACATGAGTGTTGCAATAGATGGACACCATCCCTGCCGGCATCTTATCCCGGCAATGCAGCGGCCATAAAAGGATAAATCCTCGATCTAAGTGCTGTTTGAGTTTGACTTGGAAAATAAATCCTCCCAAACAAAAAAAATGCCTAAATCATTTCTCCTTACGCGTCAACAATCAAAACATCGTTGTTTTTAATGTGTCAAAAAAAAATAGGATTAAGTAATTGGAAAAGCCGCAAATTGTGCTGTATTAAGGTGAAGTATTAGCTGAGCTAAGATTGAAATGAACCAAAGTTTGTTTCTGACTCATTTAATAATTGGTGAAGAAATATTTTTTGAATTCATATTCTTCGATATTTAAATGTTTTTTAATAGTAATTTTTCGATCAATAGCAACCAATATTATGTAGCCTGATAGTTTAATTTCACCATCATGGACTTAGTCAGAAACACAATGTTTTTGTATTTTTAGTTCTTTAAAATGAGTCGTTTGAAACATTTCTATTTTATTAAATTGATAGTTTGATGATGGTGAAACAATATTTAAAAACAAGTTTTTTTCGGACGACATTAAACTCGAAATAATCATAAAAAACCTTAAATTTTATTTAAATGTTACCACTTTTAATACAAAACTTTCGATCTGGCCATTTCTTTGACATAACTTCGTCGAAAATAAATGAAAAAAGATCTGATTTCAGCTCCCATCTTGTCATTTATTTAGATCCTTGAGAAAAACACTTCTCAGTATATTTCTGTGCTTGGTGATTTTAACTGTTAAAATTACGTCTAATTACTTTGTAAAATCTTAAATCCAAAATAAAAACAATTCAAACTAACAGCAAAAACTGGGCATTCTCAACAACAGGTTTGAATAATTGCTTGACGGTTGCCATAATTTAACTCCTCCGATGCTGCTTTGCAAGTTAGGATGGTAAACAATTAAAAAAAAAAAAAGAAATCAACTTGAAGTGATAAAGTGATGACTTTTTTTGTGGTTATTTCAAAAATCAAAAATAAATTACTCTTTTTGTGGTGAAATGATATTAATTTGAAATTGTTTTTGAAAGCAGAAAAACAGCAAAAAATGTCATAGAGTTTTTTAGAAAGCGTAAGACAAATGCAATACGATCAACAACACAAATGACATTGTAATTTTGATCAAGCTGCTAGTAGCTGTCGTTATATGACGCTAAGCATTAATCGTAGAGTTTCAATCTGCTCAATGTGTTTAGGACCTATTACGAATCAGCCAGACTTAAGTTCGTTGCTCATGGTAAGCTTTATCTACAAAAAGTTCTAATATGGCATTTCTTGTATTTATAAAAAAGGAAAACATTTAAAGACAGTTTTAATTGTTTTTTAGCAAGATTAATTTTACCCTTGAATTAAGCAAAAAAAAAACGATTGCTGCTCACTGTATTATGCTTCCTTCTAGCGAAGACGTTTGTGATTTTTACAAAATTGAAGTCGCTAAATAAGGTTAAGTTGATGTTATTAGACCAAGGCAGATTTCAAAATCCCGAATTTCACCTTTGTGACTAGGTTCGACTAAAACAGACCAACAGCCGTAGTAGTCACTGGTCTCTAAATTTATAGTATGTTGTTTCACTTTCGAGCCGGGGAAAAATTATATAAGCAGGTTGTTTTGAGACTTGGCATCTCATACGTATCTATTGCGTAAATAGTTAAGTATTTCAAATTGGATTTTGCTTGCGATTTATTTTGCTTGTAACTAGGGCAATTTTTTTTGACCTAAAAACGAGTAATTTTGACTTCAAAAATAAAAATTTTGACAAATTTTGACTTAAAATCTTTTTGACCAAATTTGTCATAAAAAAATTGTATTTTTTTTTTCATTAGCATATTTATCCTCCTGATTCGCTGGAAAGCGATGGAGGCGCTAATACATAATGCAAAAAATTATCCCGACCTGCTTCAGGAGATGTCAAGATATTGCTGTCAGCTTGAAATTTTTTATTTTGGTTTTTTAGTTTTATAGAAATATGACTGAAATTTAAAACTGCTTGCTAAGACCACCAAACAAAGGAAAGCGCCGTAAAGTATCTTTCCGAAGGACACAACAGAATGGCGCGAGTGGGTTTTGAACCGAGACTATAGCGCGAGTGGGTTTTGAACCGAGACTATGTCTATCACAACCACGGCGCTTTAACCACTGAACCACGCTGCCGACAGTAGTATGGTTTAAATCTAGAAAGATAGATAATTCTTTTTTTATTTCTTGATATGAACTGTTTGATTTCGCAACAGCTTGCCAAAGGCCTGGAAGGCAAGAGCGTTCTCGTTGCTCGGGTCGTCAGTAGACAATTCAAATTATAAGTAATTGAAACCGATCTTGCGAAAATCGAACATCATTTATCTTTTCCAATGTTCAGCTGGTACCTGTTAGTTGGCAAACGCCCTTTTTTAGTGCGGAGCAATGCGTGTCTAACGCACAAACTTCCCTTTTCAGGGCAGATTATCAAAAAGTTCCGAAGGCTCACTATATTACTACTGAATATTGAAGGTCTCACTGTGAACGAGATAAATATTTTGCATTAACTTGACCTGCAGTTTGAGGTTTAAGTCATTCTACTGCAAGATTCATTGTATTAGTGCAGACAAACCAACATTCCCTGGGTTGGCATTGGCTAAGTCTACTTTAAGCAGGAAGTACAACTTTGCTGCGTTTGTTTATAAGCGGGTGAACCGGGCTCTGGTTGATCAGTCTCCAACCACATCTGAGACTGAATGATTGTGCGTAGACATTATTGGATTGTTAATGTCTACAAACCTCCACCGAACAGACTACCAATGTCTAATATTCCAGTCATTCCCCACACTCTGTCTTTATGCCGGTGACTTTAACTGCTTACATACTGATTGGGGTACAATTCTAACAGTGCAGACGGCAATTGTCTGCCCTCTTGAGCATGAATTAATTATCTTTTTCTTTTTCACGACTCAAAAACCCACTCTACTTCTACTCAGGCCGTTGGAACACTATAGAACAAACCCAGACTTGGAATTTGTCAATGTTGGCTCAGATAACCGCTTTTCTGACAGACTCATTCTGGAGAAATTTTCTGGGTCATAACATAGACCTTCTCTTATTGTGGCACCAAAATTTGCTTTGCCCGTGCCAAGCAGGCCTGTTTAGCGCTGGAACAAAAGCAAGGTCAATTTGAGTCACTATATCGCAATGACCAACAAGCTTGCAAAGAAGTTATTGCCTCCTGATTTTTCCCGACATGGATCACGCTTATCAGGACTTCTGCAATTCAGAAAGCATTCCAAAACTCCATTCCCCACGGTCATCAAAGTAAGTACATACCGTGTTGGAATGCAAAGTGTGAAGGTCTCTATCAGACGTTCATCCAATCTCCTACAGGATCAGATTTTAGTAGGGCTGCTACAAAACTGCTGATCTGGCTTGACTAAAATCGGAGGAACTGATGGTCTGAGGCTGTTCATTTTATCAACTTCTCACATTCTAAACATAAAACATGGAGTATATTAAATAATAAAATTAATAGGTCACAGTATTTCTCTCGGCAATGTTCTGTTTCAGCAGATGCCATTGCATCCCAGTTGGTCAAAAATGATAGATACGAGAAAGTAGACCGTAAGTTATCTCATCTTATTTCGAAAGAAGTCTCTAAACCAATGGTTCCAACCTTTTTCAGTGTCATGGACCCTTTTCGTGATTTGGCTGAAACTTGTGGACCCCTTTAATAAAACCAATTAATACTGTTATGTTTATATGATCTCCACTGAAAAAAGAAACAGAATTTCAAATATTATGAAAGAGCATTCGAATACCTTATGGAAAAGTTTAGTAATTTACGCTTGTAATGAAATAATAACAGTTTGAGCAGAGTATACCGTGCAATGAATAAGATAGGAAGAAATATTGCAAAAACAGCATTGCTACGTCATTTTAGTCTTAATCTAAGTTTTACAATTTTTCGCTAAAATAAATAACACATTTTAGGTGTGCTCGGTGTCCTGAATCTGTAAGTTGAGCGAAAGCTAACGGGATTTGTTTTATAGCTAGTATAAAGTGATTGGTATACTTGAGAAAAGCAAAATATGGAAAACTAGTGTTTGTGTGTCAATTTATGTTTTGTGAAAGTGTAATTTGTAGTAGATGGAGCCTGATCATTCTCAAAGATTTTAACGACTGACTAGAATTGTCGCAATTACAACAGGAAAGATTATAACGCTGAAAGTAAAAGTAGCTCTTATTGCTATAGTTTAAATAAACGGTAAAAAATGAATTACGCTAACCTCGGTTTTTTTTCACTTTTGATTGAATTTGACAGATTAAACAAAGCTTTCAATAAACACTTCTGGTCATTTTTATTTGATTTAAGAATGCGCTTCAAGAAGAAGCAGAAGTAAAATGATTCATAGGCTAAATTGAGTACAGGTATGAGGCTTACATCTCTAAATAGTGTTAGAGAAGAAAAACCTCAATCTGTCATTTGTTTCCAAGTTCTCTCTAATTGCTTATAAAGTTCTCAAAATTAAAATTGCATTTCTTCTTACTCAAAATACTCAAAAAAAGACCGAATATTTTTTAAAAAACACAGAAGTTTCTCCAAAAGTACTTTGAAATTAATGAAGCTCAAAAATTCTGATAAAAGTTTAAATGAAATCAATGCAAACTTTTTGTAATTTTCATCTCTTGCTGTAGCGAAAGAAAACAAACCTCAAAAGAAACTGAAAAAGCCGTGTCAAAAAAAATTGCCAAAATTGTGATTAGAAAGGTAGCTATCAAGAAAACAGTCGGCAGCATGGTCGATCGGTTGAAAGCGCTGATATAATGGCGAACTTTATCGAGACGGTCACTGTTCATATTATCTAGATTTTGTGCTAAGTTGTAGAATAAAGCTTGGTTTCTAGCGTTGCGCAGACTACAGTAGTATTTTTTGCAAGCTAAACACATGGCGGTTTCGTTTCTTTTGCTATACGCTTATTGTTTACATCTTGTGGTTGCTGGTTGCTGTTCTTTTTTCAGGAAACTTCAAACAATTTGATGAAGAAACTAAGTACGAGCTCAAGACATTCCACAAGAAAATCAAGTTAATAAATCAATGACGAAATTTGCCGATCAAGACGAAAATTCAATAAATTTTTTATATGATGCACACCATTCTTTTAATGTTTTTGTAGTTTAATTTTGGTTATTGTTTTTTTGCCGGCCATATACATTTGAAATGATCCTTTTGACCCACGGCAAGATTTCTTTTGGTGGATTTCTTTGCCTGCCTGACCCCTTTTGGGTCCTGACTCTTTTGGTAACAAAGTTTGTTGTTTCTCCCACTCATGATTATGCAACATTCTCTTTATATGGCTCGGATGTGTATATTTTATTGTGATAAAGTATCTTTACTACCTTTTGCTTTTTGATATACACTTTTATTTTTCATTATTTTTTTTTAAAAACAAATTTAAGTTAATTGTTTTGTTTTTTTCTCTGTTTTTCTTTTTAAAAAAATAATTAACGTACAGTAGCTACTTCGTTTTAAAGCAGGGGTCGGCAACCTACGGCCCGCGGGCCAGATCCGGCCCGCCAAGCAAAATCATTCGGCTCGTAACATGTTAGTTAGATATTAATGGGATACGGCCCACAGCATAGATTGTTTGCAGTACTTAAACATTTCAAACAATCTATGGGGCAGTAAAACTGTGATACATCTATTTGCAGCAGGGATGCCAAAACGCTTCATTTTTAAGTACAAATGTGGTGTAGAACAAAAAAGTTTAAGTTTTTAGTCAACTAAACTTTACATTAAATTTTAATGACGTTGCTTTTTTCACGTCTAAAAAAACAAGTAAAGATGAAAAAAAAGTTTTTTTTGAAATTTGTATGACGTTGCTCCCTTTACGTCTACAGATAAAAATTGGGGACCAAAAAATAGAATATGAAAGCTATCAGCTGTTATTATGTCGCTGCAAATCGCGGTCGTACACGCAAGTTTTTTGTTGTAAGTGCAACAACTGCCACAGGGTTGCCAATTTAGCCCTTTTTATGATTTTTAGCCAACTAAATTTTATATTTAGCCCTGACGTATTTTTTAGCCCGAAGGCGGAAAATTTAGCTTTATTTTTAGCCAGTTTAAGATTATCCTGATAAAGATTTACTAATGTGTAATCTTGTAATTTTTTGTCTTGTTATCCTCGGTTGTCGCAGTCTTGCTATATTTTATGATAACAGGGAGAGCGACGGGTAAGGGAAAGAACACACAACAATCTTGAATAAACCTTTATGAAGCAATCACAGAAATCTCTGAAATTTGAAAATTTAATCTGCCGAGTTGTGCAACGTTGGTACAAGTGCCATTGCCTATAAAACCAGTCCAAAAATGTGTTTTTGATTTTTTTAAAAACTTTAATTGCATTGCTCAGCTCCTATTAAAATGCAAAAAATAACTTGTTTGTAGCAAATGCTGCCGTAAATATGAATTTCCAACTCAAGTTTTGGAGAAAATTGACACGTGTCAAAGCAGCTCTATTCAAAATGAAATGCAAGTAGATGAGAATAAAAATGCTTTTAATGCTTTTGAAGAAGAAAATAATAAATTTTAATCAATTAATTAATTCAATAAATACCAAGATTTAACACTGTATGTGAAGTTATATATAGATAGAACTTTTTTTATTTAATTTAGCTCTTTTCTTAAAAATTTAGCCTTTTAAAGCTCTTTTTGCTGTTTAATGTCTACCTCAGTTGATATGACTAGAACTGAAAAGGTAACTGGAAAAAGTGTGGCCCGCCATAGCGTTATAAAATTGATTTTTGGTCCGCAACATGCAAAAGATTGCCAACCCCTGTTTTAAAGGTACGGCGACCACGCACAATTGACGTTGTGCGTGTAATAACGTATATCATTTAGCCGCTGTTTCCTATTTCGCAATCACTTTTTCAATAAAAACTTTAAAACATAATACCTTGATTGCAAATAAATTGAATTGAATTAAATTGAATTGAAATTGTGCATGAAAAGGTCATGGATCCCCGAAAATCACTCTGTGGACCTCTGGGGGTGCATGCACCCCCGGTTGGGAACCACTGTTCTAAACTCTGCAGGGTTCCAACAACTAATCCAGTAAACGTTTCTGGAGATTTCATTTTTAGAAAATTTACTACTTTATCTTTAGAAATTATTTTTAGAAAATCAAGATCTTCCAACATTAATCTTTGAAAAATATGCATATGTTGATAATTTAGCACTGTTACATACTGCCGGAGACTGGAAGGAATCGAAGGAAGTTCTAAGTCAATACATGTCTACCGTATCGGAGTATCTCTAAACTTGGAGGCTGAAGCTAAGCGAAGCGAAGACAGTGACGTCAGCTTCCATTTTAACAATTGTGAAGCTGAACGTGAGCTAAAAGTTGACATCAGGGGCAAGCTATTGCCGTTTTGCAATGTACCAATTTACCTTAGTGTCAAGCTCAACAAGACACTCACGTTCCGCCACCACCTTGAAGCACTGCACAAAAAATTATCTTCGCGCGTAACACTGCTAAGACAACTTGAGGGTTTGGAAAGGGGGCTGGTGCTATAACACCGCGCATAGCTGCTAAATATGTAGTCTACTCTTACAGCAGAGTACTGTGCACCAGTTTGGTGTCGCAGTGTACACATTTGTTTTACTAACAGTGTTCTTAATGACGCTTCGCACATTGTAAATGGATACCTGCGTCGCACTCCAACGGACAACCTGCCCATCCTTGCCGGTATCCAACCAGCTAGACTTCTTCGTTTGGGAGCCACTTTTGTCTTGGCCAACCGCAGCATTTTGGATCACGAGCATCTCTTACATAATCATCTGCTCAGGCCATTGGATGGGCGGCAAGAAATATTAAAATCCAGACGCCCATTTGTACCTGCCACTCGGAAACTAGTGTGTAATATTGCATCTGAACTAGATATCCGTGTTGGTCAGTGGACAGACTTTACATGGAGCATGAAGTATCTGAATAGCCCATCTAAACTTCATGATTTCATCTCAAGAGTCAGTTCCAGGCCTGCTTGGGTAAGACTCAACCGCTTGCAAAACGAGGTTGGGCGTTTTCGGTCGTCCATGCATCAATGGGGTCGTGCTCCCTCTTATAATTTCGAATGTGGTGCACATGAGCAAACTGCAGTACATCATTTCTGCACGCCCAACATACCGGAAACTATAAGGACGTCGTGGTCAATCAATCCTAGATGACGACAGCAGATGCTGACTCAAGAACATCGCTGCCATCTTCTGATAAAACAACAACAACCAAAATAATCACAAACGATGACGACGACGAGCTTGCCAAGAATGAAAAAACGTACCGCACCAGAAGATGTCGGCTCATAGCACTGAAATTTTGGACTGAAATTTTCATAGCACTTAAAACAATTTAACAATGTTTCGCACTTGTATTAGATTTTTAGTGTACCGTATTACTTTACACCATTTGGCCATCTTCACTAACTAAAAACCAAAATTTTGACAAAAATTTAATTATTTTGACTTGTCAAAAAAAGTTATCTTATTTATAACATATATGCAAGAAGTCATCAGTTCAGCAGGAGTAGTAAACTCGTGTCCTTCTGAACAGAGGTCAGTCGCTCAGCGCATTGAAGTACATTGACTGGCGGTTTTTCTTGAGATTCGTTTTTATTTATAGGAAGTTGCTGATTGCTGACACCAAGTGACCTCTTAACAAACTGACATTGCAGGAGTGTTGTTTTTGACAACGTGGTTTTGTAACCGCATTTAAAGACATATTTTCATCTTTTTTTATTACCAAGTTTACTACTCTAGTCTCTACAAAAACGAACGAAAAAAATTCTGCTTTCTATAGATTATAAAACAGGGGTGAGACAACTTTTTAGCACGAGGGTTGCATTCAGAAATTGAATTTGTTTTAGGTCTGCATTTATAACGTGAATTCGTGTGTCAAACGTATTCAAAGGCCAAAAAAAAAAAAAAAAAAACTTATCACTTTAGTTTGTGACACTACTCTGCAAGATAAAGATCAAAATAAAACTCTTTACTTTGATTTGTGTTACCACTCTGGGAGGTGATGACCAAAAAAGTAGTTTTCACTTTGGTTTCTGCAAACAAATCGCACAAGTTTCTACAAAAGGAAACACCAGATTTTGATTGAAACAAAATTGGTTCATGGATTGAAAAAAGATTGAGAGTTCCTGGTTTACGGTATACCGGTATACCGCAAGTGAAATTTTGGTCTACACTTTTTGACTTTTTCGATTACAGTGAAATCTAACAGATGTAGACGCATTCCTAGATCGTGGCCCGACAGTTGATCGAACGACACTTGATCGATTGATGCTTGATCGAAACGATACTTGATCGAAACAACGCTTGATCGAAATGACACTTAATCAAAATGACATTTGATCGAAATGATATTTGATCGAAACGACACTTGATCGAATAATGCAAGAGAAAATTTACAACTTTGAATCTGTCCCAAATTTGTCAATTTTTCGTCTAAAAAACATAGTGATTTCTAAAAAAAAGGTTTCACTTTGAATCTGTGTTGGTTTTGTCGATTTTTTGTCAGAAAAATATGGTAATCTCTAAAAAAATAAATTTTTTTTTAATCTGTCTTTGATTTCTGCAAAAGGTTTGCAAGGGTGGGGCCATGGCACAATGTCCCTCTCTAAATAACTGACTACAATGTAAAAAGAATGCAAAAAAATGTCAGCAATAGGCATTTAAGGAAACATAATCATGATAAGAAATCCACTTGTTGCCCCTAAAAATGCTTTATCCAGGGACCTTGTTAAAAAACCTTGACCTTGATAAAAAATTATATAAGATAAAAACAAACTGTCTTCTTACTGATGGCCTCTGCTTTTTATGAATCTAATTTACAGATCAAGTGTCGTTTCGATCAACTGTCGTAGCACCTTCCTAGATATAGGATTGAATACTTGGCGGGCCGAATGAAAAGGCTTGGTGGCCCTCATTCTGCCCGCGGGCCGTAATTTTCCCACCACTGTTATGGAAAAATAACGCCTACTCCGTGGAAAATATTCAGTTGAATAAGTCAATTGCCATTACAAGTTCTTTTTTTCATACCTATAAGTAGGGCAATTTTTTTATGACCTAATTTTTCCTAAAATATGACTTAATATTTCCTAAAATATGACTTTAAATATGACCTAATTTTTTCTGTCTGGTTCTTAAAAACTATGCGGCCGAGTCGAAGTATTGAACTCATTATCATTTATTTCGAACAGTTGAACCGCATAATCAAGTACGAATGGACATTGTCTTTGTCAAAATTGCGTCCAGGACATAGCATTTTTTTCAGTATAGAGAAAGAGCGTTTGAATAAACATTTGGTGGTACAGAATTTGAAGATTGCTTGAAGTAAAAGATTTTTCTTCCCAAAGCTTTTCATCTGACACTCTTCAGGGGAAATCGTCAGAATGAAGTAGAATTGAAACCGAACTAATTTATAAAGGAAGAAAGTAGAGTTCTCATTGGCTGAAAGAGTCAACCAATGAGAGAAAAAGATAAACAACATACGCCCACAACAATTTCACGAATCCGCTATTGGTCAACATCTTCTTGACAACGCCCAATGTGCCCTCCATTACAGCAACGAAAAATTTTCTATTCTCGCTCGAGGTCGCTCTTCCTTTCACCTTTCTGCTCTTGAAGCGACTTTCATTAAATCTCTCAATCCTTTTCTGTGTAAGCAAAAAGAATTCGTATACTCTCTCAAAATTTCTTAACCTTTCTCTCATTGGTTGACTCTTTCAGCCAATGAGAACTCTACTTTCTTCCTTTATAAATTAGTTCGGTTTCAATTCTACTTCATTCTGACGATTTCCCCTGAAGAGTGTCAGATGAAAAGCTTTGGGAAGAAAAATCTTTTACTTCAAGAAAGAGCGTTCCACAGAAGCCGAAGTTGGCTGTGCTCTTTGAAGCAGCGCTACCTCAGCAGGAGAATGATCTGGTAGATGTGCACCACTACCGGCGGCAATTTTAAGGAAGTCGCTACCTCTAGCTAGACGACTTTGAACATAATTTTTTATCTCACATGGGTCGTCACCAAAGTGGAGATTTTGAATGGCTTCCGAAGCAGCAACAATTGTATTCGATGAATTGGTAATTCCCTTGATTAGGATGGCAATATCTCGGTAGTTACCATAGATTTGCCTTAATTCGACGAAAACTGCAGGTTCTGCTATGGCTTCCTTTGCCCGCTCAACCAGTTTTCCACCATCTTCAAAATTGTCAACAATGTTTTTGATAATTTGGAAGTTTTCTGCGTAGTAGAAAGATGCCTCCAGCCACGTGGCCCAGCGAGTCAAAACAGGTTGTGGTGGTGCCGGCAAACCAGCTGCGGTGAACAAAGCATGTCGGTCTTTGTTTTTTATGGTTGCTGCTTTTATAGACGATATCAAATTGTCTGCAGCTTTAAAATGTGCACGTATATGCTCAGCACAATTATGCAGCAAATGTGCGATGCAAGTAACATGGAGCAGGCGTGGATACAGGATTTTTAATGTTTCAGCTGCTTTTATCATGTACCTTGCGGCATCACTGAGTAGCAGCAAAAACTTCTCACGAGCAATATTCATGTTCTTGAGGGTGTCGTCAACAATTGTACAAATATTGGAGCTATTGGAGTTGCCATTTAATTGGTTTGCAGTTGACTAAGTATGTTTTTTCAGGTTCCTCCATCAGCCCTGCTAAAATATTGACATACTTTTGACCAGATACCTCAGCCTCATCTACGACCAAAAACAATGCTTTTGCAGCAAACAATTCCTTAAGGCGTTCAGTTTCTTTAGCAGCCAATTCCTTAACATGGCTTCGACATGCTGATTCAGAAGGGCAATGCTTTCCCAACTCTGAGTTTAATAGCTTTTTAATACTGGCATGCTGAAGCTTATAAAGTGGGATGTCAGCCTCTAAGAATGCCGTTACAACCTTTTTTGTAAAATCCCGTTGGCAAATGGGGACAAAAGACTGTTTGTTTAAGGTCTTTTTTGCCGGTGCAATTTTCTTTTGGTGTTTTGCCGATTGTCGATGTTGTTCCACGTGAAACCGCTTGTCACATCTGACGATGGTGGCACAAAGCTGACAATAAAGATCATTCTGGGGATTGCAAGAAAACTCTTGGGGATATTGCTTTACATACCTTTTTGTTTTTACTACTTTTGATTCTGCAGTTTTTCCCGTACTGTTTGCTAAAACTTGCTGTTAAGGAACACTTGCTAATTCATACGCTTGCTAAATAAGCTAAAATGCGTTAAGGAACACGCACGTGTTAAAATAATTTTCTTTTGCTTGTGGTTATGACGACATAATTTATTTTCTAACTTGTGACTTTTAGCCTAGCGCTTTTACGAGTTTCAAAAGCATTACGACTCTTTCGACAGTTGATGGTGTTGTAGCAAAAGAGCAATATCTGTGCTTGAGACTAAAATTACAACTTGCAAACTAGTGTAGCTGATTCGTTAGAACTTATACAAGGAAATAAATTAATTAATTCGATATTTTTGAGCAAGATAACTATGGCGTCACAGAGTCATAACAATAATGGAGATAGCAAAGCTTTGCAATCGTTGTTAATCTAACGTTCTGTCTTTGCACCATGAATATCCTACTGAATATGGGAGCAATGACTAAATTTATGACTTTTATGACCGAAAATATTTTTTATGACTTATGGTGTAAAATATGACTTTAATATGACTTTTTAACTCCGTTATCAAACATCGTACAAAAGTTTTGATTGAATTTTTGGGTATTTCATAAAAAACAGACCTTCTAAAAAAAATATAACTTTAATGACAAAAAATTGCCCTACCTATAAGTAATTTTTTTACAGTTGATTTTACATCGTTTGCTATGTCGCGTGTTTATTATTTGTCAGAGTAATTAAGTTGTTTGTTGCTTTTTCTTTATATAATATTCAAACGATAATTTTCATGTCATCATAGAGCGCTATACATAGAGCAAGTATTACGCCGACCTGCTTCAGAAAAATAGTACTGCCCGGTTTAAATTTTTGTTTGGTTTTTTAGTTTTATAGAGATATGATTGAAATTTATAACTGCCTGCCAAGACTACCAGGCAAGAGATAGTGTCGTAAAGTGTCTTTCTCAAGAACACAACAGAATGGCGCGAGTAGGTTTTAACATGGACTTCTAAATAGTAGTATCTGGACTGGAAACTAAATCGAGAAAAAAAGATTTGCGTTCCATTAGTTAACCCAACAAATCGCGCGGCGCAAAAGCGATTAAAGATTTTCGAGATGTGACAAAACACTTTGCAGAAACCTTTTGGACAGCTGGTAGGAAGTTTCAATTGCAAAAACTTATAGTTTTTAATTTCAGAATTTCAATAAAATTTCAGAAACTTAAAAAAACGAAAATATCTAAGCCAAAATTAAAAGTTAGGTTTAGATATACATAATTTTATAAGTATGAATAATTTTAGATAAATACCGGAACTTAAAATTTACTCAGCTGCACTAAAAAGTTTTGAACAGGATTGTCAAAACAAGAAATAAGAAATTTAAGTGAGAAAGTGCTAATTGTGAAATAGCAACTGACCTTTGGCGGTGATGCATCAGTAGCCACTAATTCATAAATTTAATTTACAATGTCAATACAGTATAGAATCGCATCAGTTGTGGTAAGTGCAATAATATTCCTAGTTGCAAATAAAAGAATATAGGTTTGATGTTTAGTGTAGATGCTGCTGTTGTTGCAAAGATAAGCAACTACCAACAAGTTGGTTACCTTACATTATTGCTTAAATCGACGAAAAATATTGCAACTAAGTAAATTATAATTGTGGCAAAAAGCGTTTAAATTTAATTTGCGCAGCTATTAATTACTAATCTGGTTACAGAGGAGAAAAGCAGGTTCAAAAAGTGACTTTTCATTCTTTTCCTTTAGAAGACAAGCACCTTCTTCAAACTTGGCTCAAACGATTAGCAAGAAAAGAATATGTACCTACAAAACATTCTAAACTTTATTCTCTTTATTTCAAATTCGAAGATTTTGTCACTGACTCAACTGATCAAAAAGGATGGCGAAAAAGAAAAAGAGAGACGGCAACTTTAATAAGAAAGCGACAAAGAAAAGATGCATGCCCTTCGATTTTCAAGGATTTACCATCTTATTATACTCAAAACAATCATTTAGTCCGCTCAGGACTATCAACATCTTCTTCCTGTTTTAAAAATGAAGCAGCATGACTTGAGGAGCAAAATGAAGTTTTTTTGAATGCAGATAAAGTTGAAAGCTTCAAGGATTTAATAGAAAAACTGCCAGAAGAGCTTCATCGCCAAAGATATATACTCCATCGCACAGAAAACGGAGCCGATTTAATTTGTTTATCCGATTATCGGCCATACACAATATTATCAGCAGTTTTTATTAATATGGATATGGAGGTGACCGTTTATAATAATGAACAGATCGTGCCCTCATCTTCTTATAACCACATCATGCCTACCAGTAAAGTGACAATGGTTTCCCACGTATCAAATCTTTTAGCTTTCGCCAAAAACTTAGACTTAAAAAAACCAGCAGCCGAAGAGCAGTTTAAAGCAAATATGTTTAAACTGATTAATAGCTTTCTTTTTGAAAGTGAAAATGAACAACAAATTTCTATTTTACAATTCTTTATGGAACAGATTGATTTGGCTTTCAGCAACAAATACAGGATAAAGTATTCATCCGATTTGCTGATGATAGCGTATGTCCTTTTTGCTACTAGCCCAAGAGCATACGAGCTACTCGTCGAAGAGAAAATTCTTATATTTCCTTCAATAAAAACTTTAAAAAAGATTACTTTGAATTTGGACAGCAAAACCGGAATTGATGACAAGCAATATTTGACACTTTGCTTTTCACAACTAAATGCTTTTGATAGAAATGTTATCATGATGATTGATGAAATTTATCTGGCAAAACGAGTTGAAGCTTCTGGAGGACGGTTGACTGACAACTGCCAAGTAGCAACTACTGGTTTGTGCTTTATGATCAAATCTCTTTCAAGTTCATATCAAGATATGATTGCTATACATTCTGTGAGAAGTCTTAAAGCGGAAAGACTGATGATGATGATAATGATGATGATGATGATGATGATATTTTATTCATGCTTAGTAACATTATTAAGCATATGCAATGTACAGTTTGACAGGCAAAAAAAATGCTTTGACAAAATTATGTTGCTTCTCCATGAGGTCGGTTTTAATGTGATAGGAATATGCGTTGATAATGCTGCTGCAAATAGAAAATTTTACAATGAATTTTTTTGTGGAGGATGTTGGCAAAGCTCAATCAAAAATAGTTTCAGTGGAGAAAGAATTTTTTTATTATTTGACCCAACTCATATTGTTAAAAATATTTACAACAATTTTCTGACGAAAAAAGTTTTTAAAATGCCTATGCTATCACCAATCTTGTCACAAAACCTTACAGCAAGGTTTTCTGATGTAAAAAATGTTTACGATCTTGAACGTCACAAGCCGTTGAGAATTGCTCACAAATTAACGAAGACTGTTTTAAATCCTAAAACAATAGAAAAAGTAAATGTGAAACATGCTATGTCACTTTTGCATGAATCAACATGCACAGCATTGAAACAATATGGATTCATAGAAACGCAACTGCCTTAGAATTTTTTACCAAGTTTTGGAATATCATAGACGTATCGTCGCCAACTATTGAAAAGCACAAACGGGATATTTTTGCGATCCAGTAAAATTCCCAGACGACTGGAAATTGGATTATTTTTTGGAGTTAGAAAAGTATCTTACTTTTTGGGAAAACTCAACGGTAAGTTTAAAACGCAATCAATGGAAATTTTTTGGAAAATTTCTTTTTAATTTACGCTTAACACTGTATGAAAATCAATATTTCTAAAGTGCTCGATAACAAAGTTAGAGCTTAAATTAAGATTAACAATAGCGAAATCACGGAAATAAAAACAAAGATAAAACCCAACAGACTGTTTCACCCATAAAACAGGGATCATCAGGGGTATCTAAAAAGTAAAATAAAATAAAATAAAGTTAAGATAAAACTGCCAGAAAGAATTGAAAACAATAGGAAAAAAAAACTGAAAAACTTTAAAAAATTTAAAAAATTTTAAACACTGTAAACGCTTATTAGGTCGGAACATCCCATCACGGACTCTGCTAAACTAAACTGATTAAGATCGGCGAGAAAACACGAAAAAAAAAGGAAAAGCGCGCGAAAGAATTACAAATACAAATATTGTTTCAAAAATTAAAGATTTAAAAAGGGTTCAAGTATCGGCTAAGATAGAACGTTGTACGCGGCGAAAAAAAGAAAAAAAGAAGAATGAAAGAAAATCACAGTTTAAGTTTGGCGTTAATCAATTTATATTTATTTTTATGCCGACACTTATTAATCAATTCGGTTCGTTTGTTCAGCAGAGCGTCATCATTTGCAGTTAAGATTTCGTATTTTTCTGCCAGACAGAGATTGCATACTTTGCCCCCGTGTTGGTAAAGGTGTTGCGTGGCAAATGATTTTCCAAGAAATAGCAGGGTTTATACCAGAATCTTTGCGGGACCAAATGAATTTTGAAAGTTCTGTTGCGTTTTTTTTTTTTGAATTCGAATTGAAGGAATGGTTGTGATTATAGAATCTTGCTTTAAATTCGGTTTCGCACAGTCCGATATAGTTCTTGGATTGATCTTTGGCTTGTACAGTTGCTTGGTAGACGATTGCTTTGTATCGGCAGTTGCCATTCAATGGGCATGACGGCTTATACCTGCAGTTACAGGGTTTAAATTCTGGTTTGCCGTTGTGGGACTTAAGGAGCTTCTTATTGTGAGCTGAGAGGATGTCTGCCATATTGGGGGTACAGCTGTAGCTGAGTTTAACCACATTCTTGTTGCAGATTTTATGCAGCCTGTTTGATGGAAGGAAGTGTTTCCGCAGGAGGTGGAAGAAGGCTTTCCCGATGTTGGTAGAAACCCGGTTATTATATGGGGGATTAAACCATATAACTTTTCTTCTTCTCTGTCGACGTTTGTTCCTTCCTACTGCACGCTCAAAAGGGAGCGGCTGGATCTTGTGTCCGCTTTGTTTGAGCGCCTCCTCATACGCAGGTAACGAACTGCTAAAAGCGTCGACGTCGCAAGAAATCTCGGAAACGCGTTTGACAATCATATAAGGCAGCTTCTTAGTAATCGATGGTGGATGATTGGACTGCGCATTGATGTAGAGGGGCTGGTCGTTTGGTTTACGATACTACGTTATTACGCTCCCTCCTGGTAGAGCACTTTTATCAGCAGCCTTCATCATGGAGTTAAAGCAAGTAAATTTCGGATATTCTCTTAAAAACATTCCAACGCCCAGTAAACGGATATATTTAAAATCTATGATCAGCAAACTCAAGCACTTTATTAAGCGCTTGAGGTGGAGAGCCTTCTTTCACGACCACAAAGCAGAATATGATATAAACGATAAAGAGATCTTATACGGATTCAAGTCAGATAGAACACCCCCGCAGCATGACGGCTTATCTGCATTTGAAGGCCAGTATCTGCCTGTGCAAAGGTTCAGGGTAACGTCGAGGAAGTCTGTTTGTATAAGGTTGGTATCAACAGTGACTTTAAGCTGATGGTGTTGAAAAAGTTGTGTCACTTTTTTCCTCACTCTTTCGGCGTCTGGGCCCGAAGCGTTACGAAGGATGGCAAGGCCGTCATCTCGGTACAGGCCGACGGTCTCTTTACCAAAAATCTCAGCAAGGTGGTGTAAAAGATACAGGCCGACCAGCTCAACTCAAACCTCTGCACCGTCAAACGATCCCATTGTAACATCAAACTCGGCTCCCGACTTTTTCACCCATAAATCGCCGTCGCAGAAAAGAAGTGATTTGCGAGCGTGCATGATGGTGCTTATGGCATCATCATTAATGTTGGCATAATCGTTAGCAAAATTGATGGCATCGGTAAGAAGCTTTTCGGTAATCGAGGGATAAAATTCCACAACGTCAAACTTAAGAAATTTGCAATTGGGTTTATCTGAAATAGCGTTGAACCAATTAAGGGTAGAGGCGGTGTTGCGCCATTGGTTTAAGCCAGATTGTTTGCGCACGGAAACGTTGATAGAATCCAGAAGTTGTTTACTAATCTTGCTATTTCTGATTTGGCCTGATTAATCAATCTACATTTTGGGTAATTGCGAAAGTTTTCTTTGTGATCCTTTAACGTGATAAAAGCGTCATGTGGAGGGAAACTTTCAATGTGGTCTTCCAATCTCAGATTATCAGCTATAGAAATTGCCTCTGCGTTGATTCTGTCCAAGGTAGAAGTAGCGGTTTTTTGATATGAAGCTGTAACATTTTCTTT